>KZ613948.1:1600346-2052327 GCA_002865655.1 Hyaloscypha variabilis F | reverse complement strand
ACCCTTACCTTTTACCTTTTTTATTCTAACTCTGAAAAACCCGTCTCCTTAGAGGCCTCTAAAGATTAATACGCTATATAAGTATAAGGCGGATAAGATAGTACCTATAGACTTTAATATTTTAAGTGGTGAAGCTCCTAAAAGAGATAACGATTAGCTTAAGAAGGCTTGACTTAAGAAGCTGGCGCTATAGTATATTAGTAAGTTTAGAGACTTTAATCTTATTAGGCGTTTCTCGGATCTTCTACTAGGCTTTCAACTAACTCCTAAGCGGGCTAAGAAGCTTATAATTAGTAATAAAATAACCCCTAATAAGAAAGAGCTATTACTTAAGGTCCTTATAAACTACGAGGCCGCGTTTGCGTTTAA
Source organism: Hyaloscypha variabilis F (assembly GCA_002865655.1). Classification (NCBI taxonomy): domain Eukaryota; kingdom Fungi; phylum Ascomycota; class Leotiomycetes; order Helotiales; family Hyaloscyphaceae; genus Hyaloscypha; species Hyaloscypha variabilis. The sequence goes on along the minus strand of KZ613948.1, from coordinate 2,051,958 downwards.
CTAGACATATTATAGAATAATCTATTCGGAAGTCGCGCCTCCTTAAGAAATTAGAGCTATTGAGTATTAGGCCTAGTAGACGCTAAATTTTCCAGTGCCTAAGGCCTTAATAGGGTAAGTGACTAAAATACTCAAAGAATGGCTAAAGAGGGGGACAATAGAGTACTCTTATAAACCCTACTATAATCCTTAGTTTCTCGTTACTAAGAAAGAAAAGGGCAAGTATTAGTTAGTCGTCACTACTATAAAGATAAATAGAGTAACGATTTGAGACGATAATCTACCCTCTTAGGTTAACGAATTTTTAGAGGAGTTCGTAGGCTATATAGTAGCTTCTCTAGTAGACTTCTTCTCTAGTTATAACTAGGTTATTTTAGCGCTAAAGTCCTGAGATATGATAGCCTTTTAAATACCTATTAGTCTCCTTTAAATAATAAGACTACCTTAAGGAGTAACTAATTTAGTTGCCTAATTTATTTATATTATATAAATAATACTAAATAACGTTATTTCCTCGAAAGTGAAACTATATATAGATAATATTACTATAAAGGGACTAAAGACGTATTACTCTTTTAAGGAGGGTATTCCTAGAATCCAACGCTTTATACTTAAATATATTAAAAATCTAGATACTATCTTAGAGTATATTAAATGTGCTAGAGCTATTATTAGCGGAAGCTCCTAGTTCTATATACCTAGACTATCCCTAGTTAGCTTTATAACTAATATAGATAGGAGGTATCCTCCTATGGCTAAAGTGGTTAAGATCCTTAAATGGCTAATACTAGAGAACCCTTAAGAGGTTCGTGAGTTTATTAGTATATATATATTTTACTATCTTTAGATTTAGAACTTTAGTAGGATTATAGAACCCCTTTATTGTCTTCTTAAAAAGAATATAATCTTCATATTCGGGCCCGAATAGCGTGAGGCTATGCGTCTGCTTTAAAAGGCTCTTACGGAAGTGCTAGGTCTTATTTCTATTAACTATTCTAAAGGAGCTAGCAAGATTATTTTAATAGTTAATACTAGTTTATCCGGTTAGGGAGTAATCCTATAGTAGCTTATGAATAGCGTATGACACCTAGCCCGATTTGAGAGCGGGATCTAGAATAGAGCTAAACATAGCTATGATATAATGAAATGAGAATATAGAGGGGCTTTAAAGGCTCTAAAGAAGATATATTCTTATCTAATTAGCGTCTATTTTATCCTTAAAACCGACGCTACTATCTTAGTTACGTAACTTAATAAGGCTATAACTAATCTTCCTAGCGCCCTATTAATATATTAGATTACGTGGATGCGGCTTTTTAATTTCGAAGTTAAGTTTATCTAGGGTAAGAAGAATACTATTACTAATAGTTTATCTAGACGACGAAGATCGCCTTTAAACGATATTAATAAAGCTTATAAAGGTAATATTAATAAGTAGGTTATAGCGTAGCTGGATACCCTAATAGTCCTTCTAGTTAGAAATTCGAAGTCAAGTTAGTCCTTACTAAGCTGAACTTAAGAAGATGTTCTTAGCGCGGAATATTCAGCGGAATCTTAAGCTATAGCCCGCTTCCTTAAGACGTTTTCCAAGCCTACGTATATAAGTCATCTATAATTCTTCTAATTTAAGAATAAGGCTTTAATATATTTAGTTATTAATAGAGAGCTATATTATTAGGGCAGTGCTTATATACTAATACGCCTCGTGATAGACGATTAAAAGTATTAAACTAAGATTATTTAGTAATACTATATAGAGCTTAGCTATAAAGGGAGGGAGAGCACTTATTATCGTGTTTCTACGGCTTTCTTTTAGAAGGGTTACTATAATAAATGTCAAGAATACGTGGCCAGCTGTGTCTCCTATTAAAAAAGAGAGGCTAATTATATAGAAGAAGCTATACACCTAACCTATATATCTTCTTTATAGGAAAAGGTCTCTTTAAACGTGACTTACCTACTAAATAATAATAGGAAGAAGTGCCTAGTAGTAGCTTAAGAGGATCTTTCTAGCTGGCTAGAGGCTAGGGCTCTAGCTAATACTAACGCTGAGTTAATTACGTCTTTTATATAAGAGGAAATTATATATTAACACGGACTTTTTAGACGACTTATTATTAATAGAGGACCTAAAAACTGGGGACTCACTAAAGCTTTTATTAAGAAGTATAGGGTTAAGCGGGTATAAATCTCCGCTTATAACTCGAAAGCTAATAGTATAGTAGAATGAGGCTATAGATCGATTATAGAAGCTCTTTCTAAGATAAGAGGTAGTAGTAAGCGTTAGTAGAATAACCTTATTACTATTCTCCTTACTAAACGTACTTTAATCTATTAACTAACTAGAGTATCTCTATTCTTCTTAATTTATAGGAGAGAGGCGGTTTTACTATTTAAAGTAAGGTACCTAGTTTAGAGGCTCCTAGATTAGAATAAAGCGTATACTAGCGAAGATCTACTAGTATTATAGGCCTAATAACTATAGCTACGAGATAAGGATATAGAAGAGATCATTTTACGTAAGTAAAGGTTTCGTGAGGAAGGGAAAGAAGCCTTTAACTAATGATATCGCCTCTGCCTAAGAGAGATTAATAAGGGTGATATAGTTCTTATCTACTACTCTAAGCGCGTGATAGATATGTCTTTAGATATTAAGCTTAGCTTCTGCTAGCTAGGACCCTATAAGGTTAGTGAGGCTTACTAAAAAGGCACGTACTAGTTAGAGGAGATAGATAGAACTCCTTTAAAGGGAATATATGCTGGTAACTATTTGAAGAAGTTTATTTTTAAGGATAATGCCTTTTAGCCCGTTAACGAGGATTCTAAAGATGAGGACTTTAGTTTATTAGAAGCTTCTAATTCCTAGGAAGGTAATTTAGCTAAGGATATAACTCTACCTTAATCTTCTATTTAGACCTGCTATTCTAAGCCTACTACTAAAACTATAAAGCTATCTATTATTCTAATAACTCTTTCTAAGGCCTAAAAAGCCTAATATGCTCGTTTTTCATATTTAGAAAATAGTTCTTAGTATATAAATACTATTCTCTTACCTATCTAGCCTCCCTTTTATCGTAAAAATTACGAAAAATAGTATAGTTATCCTATTATATACTAGGGTGGTATATATTAGAGTAGGGAGAAGTTAAATGAGAAATATAGGGAAGTTGCGTAGTTAGCTCGGATTTAAGTTATTTCGATTTTTTTGCTTTTTATATTCACTTTTAGCAAGGTTAATATAATATCGTAGATTATTTACTTTATATTCACTTTTACTACTTATTCCTTTTATTATATGTCGTACTCTAAGAGGGGCTAAAATTCCTATATATACCCCCTCCCTTGCCTTCTTTTACTAAAATCCTCTATCCTTCCTATATATTTTTTCATTTTAGAGAGGTTCTACTATGTATTAAAGTCTAGGAAAAATTAGAAAAATTTGCCTAATTAGGAAAATCTAGCTTTAAAAACCTAAAAGGTCTTCTTCCTCTATTTAGTCTTTCTAAGCCCGGCTTGGGAAGGCCCCCTCCTTTTAATTGGCTTCCTAATCCGGGATTAGTAAGCCCCCTTTTAAAATAAGCACCCCTCTAGGTCCTCTAGGCCCTCTAGATTCCATAACCCCCCTCGAGATAGCTCTAAGCTCTTTATAAGAACTGCCGCTACCGCCGCCCCTAGTTAGAACACCCCTACTATAATTGCTAGTTAGAAAGTAATGAGACTCTTCTTCTAGATAAAGACTACTACTCCTTTTCCTAGGCGCCTCTAACGCGGAGTCTAAGTGGGGTCTTCGCGACCTAAGCTCCGACTTAAGGAGTCGAAGCTCTTTACCCACTCCGTCCGCTTCTTTATTAATTAGAACCTCGAAAACTAGTTATATTACTAGAAGTTAGCTAAACCCTAAGACTACTATTACTCGAAGACCGCCTACCTCTATAAGCTTAGCCCTAAAAGCTCGAGTAGCTCTTCCTAAGCCGGGATCGGGAAGCACTATTTAAGTGTTTTATAAAGGAAGAAGGGTAGTGGGATTTGATAAAGTCATAGCCTTAATCTCAAGTACCTCTCCTAATAACTAGGTCGATTTGATCTACTAAGCTAATATGGGAGTAAATTAAATCGTGAGAAAAGCTAGTGAGACTATTGTTAGTTAGTTTAAATAGATAAAGGGAAGGTTACTAAAGTTAAACGCTTAGAATAAATGTAATATTGAAGACAACTTCATGGAGCTATTTATATCGGCTAATACGTTTATTGCCTAGCGAGATAAGAAGTTCTAAGGCCGAAAGAGAATAGTTAAAGCCTAGGAGGATAATAAGAGAGGGATCAAGTGGATTAAGGTTTACGTAAACGATAAATATAACCTTACCGCTAATACTACTATTACACGGTTAGGAACACTTACTAAAGCCCTAAGCCCAATTTAATTAAGCCGACTCCTTAATAAGTGCATCCTTAAACGCTATCGCGACTACTATAATACTAAGGAAGACCCCACGAGATTAACGACTAGTATAACTAAGTTCGAACGCGGACATAATAGTATAAAGGTCACTTTGAGCGATATCTAAAAGGCCTTCACGGCGCTTAAAGCTAAGAACTTCGATACGGAATAAATTAATCTCCCTACACAAGCCGACCTCAACGAGTTTCATCTATTTATTAGCCTTATAGGTTTATTAGAAATAGAGGGAGCCACGCTAGGTCCTTTCCCAAAGCTACTAACTCTAGGACCCGACGATAGTGAGGCCATATTTATAGAAGAAACCAAGGTAGTCACGGACACTTAAGCCCCCGTGGACAAGGGTAAAGGTCGTGAAGAAGCCGACTTATCCTTTTTAAGCCCGGCTTAATAAGACGACGCTGCCTCTAACCCCCTCGGCTCGGATCCCCTCAACCCCCTTAACGACAAGTAGTAGGAGGCGGCTAAGACGGATTAGGTAATCTAAGCCTCGAGATAACTACGTCGTAAAGAGCTTACTCCTCATGAGCTTGTTTAGCTCCGGTCTAGAAAGAGACCCGAGACCCCTATTATTATTAATAATAATCCGCCTAAGGTTACCCCCGTAGTTAAGGTATATCTTAACCTAGTTTAGAAAATATTAACGGCGCGTTTTAGCGAGTAGCTAAAGGGCTCCGCTATTGACCTAAGTGATGATTGAATTATGGAATGTGAAGCTATCACTGCCCGTTCTAATGCTCGTAGTAAGATCTTAAAGCTAAAGGAGAATAGTACTAATATTAATAAACTTACTTGGGAAAGCCAGAAGAGGCTTCTTAAGCTAGGCTTAGTAAGCTAATTATCGTTCAAACGCCCTAAAATATAATTAAATATGAAAAACTGCCTTTATATAATTGGCGACTATATTAAGCTATACTTAGAGTATAGTGACCCGCCCTTCCTTATAATCCCCGTTAAGGAACGTATTTCCCAGCTTTATTATTTAACTACGCTCGGCGAGATAGAAGGAGGTATATACGAGTTTTATAAGTACTTATATAGCTCCTATATTAACCTAAATATCTAACCTAAGACGAAGATAACTATTCTAGATAAGTGGTTGTTGGACGTTGCTAGTTATTATAACGATTTAGCTTCCTTTCGTGTTAGTAAAGGCTAGGAGATGTTTAAGAAGATAGCTAAGGCTAAGGAGGCTCGAAAGGGTTCCTCCCTTAGCCCGTCTAAATACACTACTTTAACTACCCCTAAGTATCTTCATAACTATAATAAGAAGGACTCGATTCTCAGTACCTAGTTACGTGGATTAGAGTAAGAGGCTTAAATTATAGGATTAGTCTACGTTGGCAAGGTTAACTTCTCTTAGCTATTTAAAAAGTCGAAGAAAAAGGCAAGTCCCCTAGTAGTACTTATTAATAAGGAATAGCGCATATATGAATATTACTACTGCTCTAAGCTAAAAGGGGTGAACTATACAGGTCTAATATTACTAAATATAATCTATAGCATCGTCTAATAGCTTATCCAATCCGACCACGGCCTTTACTTAGCTACCCTCGCCGCCCGTGGTAATAAGAATACTTACTTAGTCGCTTACCCGGACTATACTAGAAGCGTCCCAGCTACTAAGGAATCTAATAGTATTATCTCTTTTACTTAGGTTGACGTTCCTAATACCTTTAAGTATAAGACTCTAGAACCACCTCATATTAATAACCGAGCCTATGATTTCATTATCCTTAGCCGGCCTAAGAATAATAGTAATAAAGTAATAGCCCTAATCGAGTATCACACTAGGCTATATAATAAGACCGAGCTATACGTGAAGTATAAGCGTAATAATAGGCTATATATTCTTTTTAAGCCCGGCTTAATAAGCTAATTAGGGGCTCATCTAAAGAAGGCTAGTTACCCGTGGAAATAGGTCTATAATCTTAAAGCTAGTGATATTATCTTAATTAGATAGGGCATACCTATCTAAATTACTTTCTTACCTCCTAGCCTAGATAATGAGAAGACCCCGCGACTCCCCCTTCACATCTTATCAGCTAACTATACAGCTTTATTAAACGATAATACTCTTAAGAATAAGGTTCTATAGAGTATTCTCAACTAGGAAGTCATACACCTTCAAGCTCCTAAAACTCCTTACTAGGACGACCCCGACCGAGCCCCTATTACTTCTAAGCCCTTCTATGCGATTTAAACCCTTACTAGTTTAGGACCCCTAAGCGAGGCCTTACTTAGCCGCCTGCCTTAGACTAACCATAGTATTATCGCTAAGTGTGACCGACTTCTTAGTATAGACTCTAAGGAAATCGAGAAGCATTTAGCTAATTTCTAGAAGCTAGCTACTTAAAGAGCTATTATCACTTATACTAGCGTCTTCTACGATAAGCCCCGCCTATATCCTAATAATTGCAGTTTTATTAAGGTAAATAGATTAAAGGAAGCCGCCCAATTTATCTATAAGCCCAATAAGATATTCCTAAAGGAGAAAGTTTAGTATTTCTATAAAGATAAGGACTTCTCGAAATTCCGTCGTTCCTCTAATCCGAAGTCTAAACCTAAGCTTAAAGAGACCCCTACCCTAGAAGAGCTATTCGATAATAACGACGAGTTTTCTTTTAATAAGCCTGGCTTAAGAAGGTAGTAGAGCTAAATTTCTAATCTAGGACACCTCTATAACTTAACTAAGCGTATTATTAACGAGGACTTAGACGAAGATATTCCCTCTAATAACGCTTATTATACTAATAATAACGGCTTAGACCTTTTGGAAATTTCGAGCGTCCGCTTCTAGTCCGCTAAAGAATCTCTATAACCTAATACCGGAAAATGTAAGAAGGTTCTAAGCTATAATAAGTTAAACGATTCCGACCTAAAGTCCAAGAAACGTAGCTTCTCTGAATCCTTTAACCCTAAAGAAGAACTAGATAATAATATTTTTAGAGGCTATAGTAGTATTAGTAGAAGTGGTAGTAGCGTTAAACTTAATAAGGGTAGTTTCCTAGTGATAGGAGGAAAAGAACCCTAGGTCCCTAAGACGAAGCCTAAGGTTATAGCTACTTAGTAGACTATAGCTAGTAAAGTAAAGAAGCCAAATGCTAGTAGTAGTTCTCGGCTTAGTAGAGGAGTAGGTAGTTAATTCGCTTCGCGGACTTAAGGCGTTTTTCGAGTTAGTAGTAGTTTTACCTTTTCTAAGCCTAGCTTAGGAAGGCTTTAAGGTAATAAAGGGGTACTAAAAGTTTACTTTCTTTCCTTAAGCCTTTTCCTAACTAATTAGGTCTCTTCCTTCTATAAGGAAAGACGATACTATAGAGGGCGTTTCCTTTATTTATCTAATACCTATATTTGCGAGCAGTTTAGGGCGAACTATTATCTAGGCGAGGAGCTATATAATAGGGAAACCTAAAACGTTCACGGATCACGTGTCTTCCCTCCCTTCTAGTTTCCCCTTATATATTTAAAGCCTATCCTTCCCTTAAGGAGAAGAATAACTAAGATATACTTTACTTATGCTCAACTTCCCCTTATATAAGCCCTATATAAGGCCCCTTCTTCTCTTCTTTACATGGTCCTAGGTTTTTATTTATAGACCCCGCTATATTACTTTCTAAATAGCTTAAAGGTAAAGGTTTTAGAGTATAGACGTTAAAAAAAAAGTGGAACTAAGAGATTAAGTAAGTATAAAGTTATTTAGTAAAAGGGGGATACTTTCTAAAGAGCTTAAAAGCGCTTAGAGTTATAGTATTAAAGTAGACGAAAAAGATTAAGGTTATTGAAAATCGTTAAGAGCCTAAATATTATTATTATCTTCACTTTTAAGTCACTTATATTTATAACTACTATAGCTATATATTACCTTAAAGTAAATTATAATACTTATAAGAGGTTTAGACGTAGGGTTAAGTATACCTTAAATAGTAGTTAAGAATATTTACCTATAAGTAATAGACTTATATAAGGAATAGAGAGGCCTTTTAACTATTACCTAGTAACTTTATCTTCCTAGGTATCTTTAACTTTAGGTTTAGTATTCTAATATATATATATATATATATTCACCTTTTAAAGCGAGGCCTTTAAGACTAAAGTAGTCGAGATAAAAGTAAATTAGAAGTAGTAGTTAATTACTAGCTCTAGATATTTAGTTTAAAGAAAGGAAGTAGTTAGTTACTAGCTCTTAGAATATTTATAGAAATCGAGTTTAAAGAAAGGAAGTAAATTAAAAGTAGTAGTTAAGTATTAGCTCTAAGTATTTAGTTTAAAGGAAGGTCTAAAGGGGTAGTTAATTACTAGCTCTAAGTATTTAGTTTAAAGGAAGGGGGTAATTAGTTACTAGCTCTTAAGTAAAAGGAGGGAAAGTCAAATAAGGAGGTTTATAGAAGAAGGTTTTAGAAATAAGAGGAGTTTATAAAAGAGGAATTCATAGAAGGAGGTTTATAAAAGGGGGTTTTAGAAGTTCGAAGATAAGGGAAGAGGTATTTATAACTAGAAAGGTGAATCTATACTAATTAGCTTTAATTACTAAGTAAAAGGGTAAGTATATCCTAATAATAGCTAGTTATAATTAGGAGGAAAGTATTAAGAGATTCCTAGGAAAGAATACTATAATTAGATATAAGCTCTTAGAGTTTAACTAGATAAAACGAGGTAGTTAAATACTAGCTCTTAGTATTAATAAGTTATAATAGAATAATATATAAGATAAATAAAGGAAAGGAAAAAAAGATAAGAGGTAGGGCTATTTAAGTAAGCGTCCTTAAGTATAAGATAATTTACTAATTACTAACTATATATAATATATTTACTTTCTTTTAGAGTTAAGGTTATTTATAACTTAGCTTATTATATTCTAGGTTTACTTATAAGGAATATTTCTTAACTATCTTAGTACTAAAAAATTATTATAAAGTATAAAAAGAATCGCTTAAGTCTAATAAGTTTTAATATAAAAAAATTATAATTTTAGCGTTAATAATCCTAATATTCTAATAATTTATATATTAAGGTATATATAGTAAGTTGAGGAGGTTAAAAGATAAGGCCTATGCCCTCCTAAATTATAGTGGGTCTTAGAGCTAATAGTCTACGCTAGATACTATTAGCTAGGCCTAATTAAGCCTAGTAACCTTAACCCCGTTATAGTATAAATAACTATTAAAGTATACTTTAATTACTTAGTACTTCTCTATTTATAAACTAGATATATAAATTAACCCTTCTATTATAAAGGAGAGAGTAGAGTCCCTATTAGGATTCTTATAATTATTTAATTAATAGACTCCTAATTAATCTAATCTAATTTATAATTATTAATTAGATATCACATATATTGCCCCTACCTATTACCCCCTAGTGTTACCTCTAAGTATTACCCCTAAAACTATATTAAGGCCCTTAGCCTAAAACTATTATATTTTAGATTAGAGAACCTTTCTTCTCTTCTTCCTTATAGACTAAAAAAAAGACTCTATTTTACCTATTATAATATAGGCTCTAATTATTAGTAGTAACTTACTTAAGGGGTTTTCTACTCTCTTCTCCTCTCTAATAGAATTCTTAGTATTATCTCCTCTATTATTAGTATCTTTTAATATTATTTATCCCTTTTTATTAAATACTAAAAATACCTAGTAATAAAGTAATAATATCTTTAATATCTACTTATTACTATACTTTAAATCCCTATAAATAAATCTTTATATTCTAATTTATTACCCTCCTTATCTTCTATATCTTCTCCTTTTAAAACCTTACTTACTTCCTTATCCTCTAGAATATCTTATAAATACCTATTTAGATAAATAGTCTCCTATAATTCTAGCTTAGCTTCCTTTATCACGTTAATCTATTTCTCTTTACCACATAGAGGTTCTACTATTATTAGTAGTTACTAACTCTATCTCTTATACTTATAAAGTATAAGGCGAAGGAAGTTATAAGCCTAAATATAAGGCTAATCTAGACTAGCTTTAAATTCCTTAAAGTCTAGAAATTCAATACTAGCTTCTTATAAGAGAGTAGTATAAAGATTAACTATCTCCTTAGTTTAGTAAACTATATAATTATAATTCCTAAGATTATATTTAAGCTCTTCTATAACCTCCTTTACTTCCTTATTAGGAACCTTAAGATAGTTTCTTACCTTATAATAATAGTAGTATAGCTCTTTAAGAACCCTAGAATATATATAATAAGCCTTATTTCACTATTTATAAATTAGATAAATATTATAGACCTTTATAAAGATATTAACCTACTCTTTAAGTTTTTTTATATAGATATATTAAATAGTAATTAAGTCGTGAACTAAATCCTTATTAAAGATCTCTACTTTTATAAAAGACTTAAATATCTTCTTCTATATTTTAGTAAGACTACTAAGTAAAAGATTCTACTAAGCCTTAATTTATTAGTTTTTAGTTAAGGGCCTATATATATAAGCCTTATAATATAGGAGGCTAGGCTTTTAGGCACGCCTAAGAGTAACTTATACTACTATTATTAGAATTATCTCCTTCTCTTTATTAGATTAGATCTTTTTTAAAAACCCTCTATACTTATAAATATACTTTAGGAAGAACCTTAAGACTATAATCTAAGTATAATTTAAAACTCTAATAAATACTCTAATAATTATATATAAAAATATATTAATAATCCTATAGATCTAGAAGCTAAAAAGACTAAGCTTATTATATTAGTTACTAGACTATAGTTAATTCAGCCCTTTAATTATAAACCTCCCTTTTAGTCTATCTTCCCCTTTATCTTATACTTCTATTCTAATATTATTAATCGTCTTTAAGATAATATAAAGGTCCTAGTAAGAGATAAAATAACTAATATTCTTTTAAGTCTATATATGAGTATAAATATTATCTTATCTTATAAATAAGCCCCCTTCTAGCTCTTTCTAAATAAAGATAATAGCCTCTTCTACTACTACTTAATACTCCTTAGAATACTTCTCGCGTCGATTTACTAGACCCTCCTATTTTCGAATCCTTATAAGGTCTTTATAGTAATATTAGAGTATCTAAGAACCTTATTTAAATACTAGAGTATTCTCCTAGGGCTCTAATTCTAGTATTATAATATATAAACTAGTTTAATAAGCTTAGGATTATTATTATACTTTCTATACTTTTAAAGCTAATTATCTAGTAGGCGTTACTTATTCTAAAAAGCTAACTATCTCTTATAACTAGTAGATAATACTAAGAATCCTTCTTATTATAAAGCTTAGATTATATCTAATAGAGTATTATTCTATTTATAATATAGATCCTTAATATAAGTATAATAATATTCCTATAAATTAGAATTAATAATACTAAAGGCTATAGTAAAAGCTTTTACTAGGACTTAAATAACTTAAATAACTTAAAGGGAGAAAGTAAGAGAAGTTAAAGAAGTAAGATAAATTAAGGTATAAGATAAATAATATATTAGCTTATATTAAAGTATAATTCTACTTTCTACTTAGTAATAGGAAATCTTAATTATTCCTTAATAAAATCTATTAAAAAAAGGTTAATAAAATAGCCCTATATATAAGCTCTTTAAAAATTATTTTATTTTTATAATCTAGAAATTTTCTCCCTTAAACTTTTAAAGTATTTATATAGAGAAATTTCTTAGGAGCGTGAATAGCTATATAAAGGTAAGGTAATTAGTAGAGTAGCTAGTAGTAGAGAGTTATGGATTCCTAAACCTCCCTAAATGTAATAATTATATAAATAGATCCTTATATAACTATAATATTTAAGGGATATTTGAAAGTTAATTAATTTACCTAGTAGGTAGTTATATAATTTAGGGGTCTAGGAGATTAGAGGTCTAACTACTTACTAGAAGTATACTTATTATTATATTTCTATAGTTAATAGATATAATAATAATTATAAAGAGTATTTATTAGAGTATCTTAAGTAGGAAGAATATATTAAAGGTTATACTACTTTAAAGATACTCTTATTAATTTTTAAGGAGTAAGTATATTTACTAGAAAACTAAGAAATTAAGCTTAGAAAGTACTAAAAAACTAACTAGAAGTATTCTCCTTAACTAACTTATATTATACTTCTAGTTTAGTATATTAATACCCTTTTATAAAATAGAGAGACCTTATACTAATAATAAGTAATACTCTATTAATATATATTAGTAGCTACTTAACTTTCCCTAGTATAGAGGCCTTCTTCTTTAGCTATTTTATAAAGGTAATCTTATTCTTTATAATTACTTTAACCTTATTAAGACTCTACTTACTTAGGCCTACCTAGTTAGTAGTATTACTTATCTCTTTCCCTTTTCCTTTTCCCTTCCCTTTTCCCTTTTCTCTTTAAGCTTACCTCTTCCTCTATTTAAGCCTCTTTAATCTTATTTACTCTTAGCTCTAAATCTCCTTATCCTCCTCTTCTTCCTCCTCTTCTTCCTTATTATCCTCTTACTCTATATCCTCTTAATACTATTATAATACTTTAATAATTTTTAAAAGCTATTAAGTATTAAACTAATTATCCCTCTCTAGAATATAAAGCTATTTAATATACTATTATCTATAGTCTAGGAAGTGAATATCCTTATACTTACTAGTAAGCTATTCTTTATATTTCCTAAAGTCTTTATTAAGGTATATTTATCTATTATACTTATAGAAGAACTTAATACTTAAACCTAAAAGGTTAATAGAGTTAATTAGCTCCTTTAACCTTTACTCTTCTTCTTTAGAATTAATTTCTTATATATACGTAGACTAGTTAAAGAGAGCTAGTATAATAAGTAAAGAAATTAATTTTTTAATCTTATAAGGATTAGTTAGTAGTTTATTAGGTATAAGAGGAAGTTAAGGGCATTTAGTAATAGGAATAGCTATATTTTAAGTATTAGATTAAGTAGTTATAAGAGTAACTAATATTAAAGTTATAGATAGATACCTAATTATAGGAATATCTATTTTTATAAACTAAGACTAAGGTTTAGAAGGGAGCGTATTTAGAGCTTTAAAGGAAGGTTAAGTAGTAATAGATAAGTCTTTAGAAGGCAATTAAGTCCTAGATCTCTTTTAACTCTAGAGATACTATATACTAAGGTAGCTATTATTACTATAAGATTTATACTCTTTATTAATATCTCTATTAGAAATAGGAGAAGGAACTAGTATTAGGAGAGTAATTTATATAAATAGAACCTTAAACCCTACTTATAAGTTTTTCCTAATTATTACTAAGATCTATCTTAAGAGGTAGTCTATAATAAAAGGGGTATTGCCCTACTTATCTTATTCTTATTCTAGATTAAAACTAGACTAGACCTATTTACCTTTTAAGTAACTAAGGAAGTAATACCTATATTTATTAATAGTGACTATATAATCTTCTTCTAACTAATTATATAGAATAAGGGAATTAGAGATAACTTTAAAGATCTAATTACTTAGATTATACCCTTTAATAACTTAATTAAGATTTAGGCGAATTAAATTAGCCTTAAAAGTCTTAAATATAGGAGGAGAGGTAATACTAGCCATTTAGATAAGTTAGAGTTCAATTTAATAGTCCCTTATATAAATATTATAGAAATCTAGGCTAAAACCGCTCTAGGCGCTATAGCATTAACGTTCACGCTTATTTTAGTTATTAATCGTCTTTATTTAAAGATAATCTTTAATCTTAGAGAGTATTTTTAATAAAGAACTCTTATATTAAGAGAGGGGGCTTACTTTAGGACTAGTTACTAAAGAGGAGGATAAAGAAGTAAGTGAAAGAGTACTCTTAACTTTATTAATAACTCTCTTAACCTACTAATTAACCTAAGTTTTATTTATAATAGTATTAAGGTTTTAGCTACTTATATCGTCTTATACCTATTTCTAGGAAATTAATACTTCAATTCTAGGGGCTCTATTTATAGTTACTTTAGTTAAAGAGCTCTTACTAAGACCTTAAGAGTAGTTATCCTAATAATAGTTATTATCTATAGTAACTAGGTCGCGATACTTATAGTAATAAAGTATTCTAAGAGAGATATTAGTATATATAAATTATAAGAAATAATAATATTTAAAGGAAAACTAGTAGAATAAGGGAAGTGTACTTTAGTAAAAAAGTAGGTTAGTATAAAGAATATAAAAGTAGGTAAGTATAAAGAATATAAAAGTATTATAGGAAATTCCTTCTATTTCGAAGAATTAGAATTATTAACTATTAATCCTTCTTAGCTTAGAATCTTATAGAGCCTTTTATAGGAGCTTATATATTTACTCTTATAAAGACTCTTATAATATATCCTTACGCGTTAATGTTATAATAAAATTAGAGGGCGCCCTTCTAATAATCCTATATCCTTAATAGTTATATTACTAAGTATATATATTCTCTTATAGAAGGCTTCTAAGCTAGTTAATAACCCTCTAAAAAATAGTAGCCTAATAAACCTATAATAAATATTAGATACTAGAAGGATAATAGGGGTTAGTAGGTATATAGAGACCTGCCTTAAGCTTAATAAAGGAACGGCGAAGATAACTAATACGTTAATATAATAATTTAGTATATTTCTAGTAAGTGAAGAAACGAGTAATATAGATGCGATAATAATTATACTTATAGAAGGGCGAAAATAGGGTGTAAAATAGTAATTTTAGGAGAAAATCGGGTTTTGGTAGGGTACGGGGTCGAGGCTTAAAATCGAAACTCGAAACTCGAACCGTAACCGCTGATCCTTTAGGGCCTTACAGCCTTCCGTAAAGATTCATTATTTTCAGCTTAAGGAATGACGTCACTTATTGTTACAGTTCTCGACTTGAACTTCAGCTGCACAAAGTCCGGTGCTGTCAATCAACATGCCAGACCATGCAGCCTCCCCAACAACAATTGGAACAGAGGAACGAAACCATCTTCTCGATAACTCTAGACCTGCTGCTGCAGCTTCACAAGAACTCGCTTTGGTTCATCATCCCGCCTCAACCTCGCAATGGCTCGGAAGATGGCGGTCATCCCTGGCGCTGCTCACAATTGGCATCTTAGCCCTTCCATTATCAAGCTTGGGACTTCTCCTTCGCCCATCGATCCCAAGAACTATGCCTTGCGTGCGGAACGAATCTTGTCCCAAACACCACTCATCGACGGGCACAATGATTTACCCCACATTATCCAGATCGAGCTGTATGGCAAAATGACAGATGGGAAATTCAATTTCAACGATAAACTACTTGGGCACACGGATGTGCAGAGGATGAGAAAGGGGCAAATGGGAGGGCAGTTCTGGAGTGTCTTTGTGGAATGTGCTGCGGTGGAGAAGATTAATGATCCTACGGTCAGCTTGAAGCTTTGAGAATTTGAGCTTGTTTGGTGCTAATTTTCTGAAGTGGGTTGTAAGGGATACCCTGGAGCAGATCGATATTGCAAGACGGTCTATTGGGGAATACCCAGAAGTCTTTGAATACTGCCCTGATGCTAAGTCTGCGAGGAGAGCTTTCAAAAAGGGTAGGATCGCAAGCATGATTGGCATCGAAGGTGGTCATCAAGTTGGCAGTATGCAATATTCTTTCGGGTCTTGAGATGCGAGAGCTGAAGCTAATTTTGTCAAGATTCACTAGGTGCTCTGAGACAGATGTACGATCTCGGTGCAAGATATATGACCACAACTCACAATTGCGATAATGCTTTCGGGACCGCGGCTTCTACGGTGGCCGCAGGAGGAGAAGACCACGGCTTAACGCGTTTTGGTCACGAATACGTTGCGGAGATGAATCGATTAGGCATGATGATCGATCTATCCCATGTTTCACATCAAACAATGAGAGACATTATGTCAATCACCCAAGCACCGGTAATATTCTCTCACTCTGGGGCGTACTCAGTGCAGCGACACCTTCGCCATGTACCCGATGATGTGCTTAGAAGTATTAAGAAAAATGAAGGTATAGTTATGGCTACCTTTGTCACGAGGGTTCTGAACATGAAGAATCCGGAAGCAGCGACCATTCATGATGTGGTTGACCACATTTTCCATATTGCGGAAGTTGCGGGCTGGGAATGCGTTGGAGTGGGTTCAGATTTCAGTGATACCCCTGCTGTTCCTATTGGGCTTGAGGTTCGTTGCTTTCGAACGAGGTTTCTGCTGATTTTTCACTGACCCTGCTGCAGGACGTTTCGAAATACCCAGACTTGGTAGCTTTGCTGTTGGAGCGCGGAGCCACAGACGAACAAGTTCGATTGTTTGCAGGCGAGAATCTCCTTCGTGTTTGGGGCAACATTGAAAATGTGGGGGAACAATTGAGAGCGCAAGGTAAAACCGCTATCGAAGCCGTTTGGGAAGGTAGACTAGATAGTTGGCCAGTGGGATTGGTGAATTCGCCATTCATGTATAGAGAAACAAGGGAGAGGCTAAAGGGCCGAGGAGGAAAGTGCCCAATACTTCAATGTGGATGCGCGAGAAGGTATCCACAAACCAGATAATCTGTCTTGAGAACAGTTACAGTTACTTAGAAGAGTATTTAGTTATCAAATGCTTCAAATAAAGTCCTTGTGTTCTCTTTGCCCTCTTTGAAGATAAACTATCAAGGGCAAAGGTTCCGGAGGGCTAAAGAAATTTTACTGCCTCGAGATCAAAACCAAGTGTCAAGCTCTAGCAAGCAAGCAAGCAACCCAAGATCTCTTCCATGTTCCATGGATCAGCTCCGGAATTGGGAATATGTATTGCAGCTCATCTCTCTGCTGGCTACCTTAACATTTTTTCAACCAGGTGATTTGCTCTGCTCTTGTTTGCTAGCTTGCTGCAAGCAGCTGCGGTAGCTTTGTTATCAAAGACACCAAGCAATGACTTGTGTACTTTGCAAAACAGTTGCTTATCTTGCCTGGCACGCCTACTTAACTCTTGATACTCCACCTTGTGCCAAGCTGTTTTTGCCAGTCGATTCACCAGAGGCTAGTGAATGCTACCTATACTCTATAGCAATGAAGACTACATAGAATTTTGCCGAAGCTATGCCTAGTTGCCTCTATTTCTTTTCACGAACCGCGTGAGGCAAGGCTACGTCGACCGCGTCTCGCTTTCATCGACTTCGCGTCGCTTCCAAAATATTTCGGTACAAAGATCGAAGTCTTTTCTTCAACCACAACACAAAAGACCCAAACACCCAAACAATCCCGCCGAGACAGAACCCAGCCTCTAAATGAATCGTTCCCCAGCTCGAGGCATCTTTGAATTGCCAGATTTGGAGTATAGGGCCTTCGTCGCACGTTGGAAGCATAACAACACCCCTGAACCGCCCAACCACGAATTCTTCGAAGACAGTCCAATGAACCAAATTCCAATGTACAGCACCATGGGTAACAACGCCGCTAGACAGCCCCATGACGGATTCCTCGACCCTTTCCAAGAGAATCAGATGGACCGAAGTCACCCCTGTGGCAATACCATTGAACTGCCCGACCCCGCCACATACCTCAACCCTTTCGAAGAAAATCAGATGAACGGAAACTCGATGTATGGCAATACCCGTGAACTGCCCAGCCCCACATACCTTAACCCTTTCAACGAAAATCAGAATAATGGAAGCTCGATGTACGGCAATACCCGTGAAATCCCCGGCCCCGCCGCATACCACAATCCTTTCGAAGAGAATCAGCTGAACCAAAGCTCGATGCACTACAATCCTTTCAACGAAAACCAGATGAACCAAAACTCAGTGTATGGCAATACCCGTGACCTGCCCGGCGCCGCATACCTCAATCCTTTCGAAGAGAATCAGACGAACCGAAGCTCGATACACCACACTTCTTTCAACGAAAATCAGATGAGCCGAAACTTGATGGTTGGCAATACCCGTGAACAGCTCGATAACGATTTCTTCAACCCTGGAGAAGAAAATCTGATGAGCAGAAGCTCGATGTATGGCAATGCGTTCGAACAGCTCAATAATGATTTCTTTAACCTCGGCGAAGAAAACCCGATGAGCCAAAACGATGAGCTACAACAAAGCGTCGAGGCCCCACTTGTACCCCTTATTCAGCACAATGGAGAGCTTCACCAAATCAACGACAAGCAACCAAATTATGAAGCTCCCGTTTTACTATTCGATGGCGAGGTCTATGAGACGACACACATAGTTGTTGAAAAGAAGGAAATATCAGTTGAAGGTGTTCCATATGCTCCACTGGAAGTCGTTCAGCAGATGAACAGTAGTACGGCAGCGGCTGATCCGGAACAAAATGGCTCGATGTGGATCGTAAGTTCCTTCCCCTCGATAGTTGTATTTACAGCTTTGCTAATTTGTGATAGGTGTTCAATAATGTTGTCTACCAAAAGAACAACAAAATCGAACCAGTCAGTATGCCCATTCCTGTGAACCTTTTTTTCCACATTCTGTATTAGTAATACTAATAGATCTTAGTGGGAAGTAGCAGACACCGTCCTTCGAGTTACAACCGCCCGTGCCCCAGTTGACTCGGCCATCGAAAAGCTGCCTCGAGGATTTGATCTCCCGGAAGATGCACGATCAAAACAAAAGTTCATCAAGCCCCCCACGAAGAATGGGGCAGGAGGCGGTGCACCTGTTCGTTGGACAGCTGATCAGAAGGAATACCTCTTCAAGCTGCTCGAATTGGCACTCAGATACGTCAATCGGCCTCTCAAGTACTCTGACTACGGAGTCATCACAGAAGCCCTGCATAGGAAATTCCGTGGTACAGAGAACTCCCCAGGAGTTCCCTACCCGATCCGTGGTGCCAACAATGTTCATTCGAAGGTTTGGAACTCTCATCAGGCTGAGTACAAGGCCCTTGAGAGACGAGTGCTTCGTGAAGCCCGGAACTGAGTCGAGGCATTCAATGTAAATACACGGTGAATACTGGGTAGTCATAGGGAGCAAGCACAGTTGCTATTGTAACACGAGATAACATAGCAGAGTTGCGATTGTAACATTGGGGAGCAAAGCGGAGTTCGACTGTCACAATGAAGAGCATAGCGAGAGTTGTGATTGCGAAATATGGAATCTCTCTTCTCTGGCGTTCAGAAACACTGGTCATATTGCGTATGATAATGGAAGAAAAAGTTCTCATCACGGAGTTCCAGTTCTACTCTGATATGATATTTCTTGTTACGACCTCAAAAATTGGATTGCGTTACATGTCCCTCAGTATCTTCCCCTCTTTTCTGCAAACTGCGGCCTCTCCATCAGCCTCGAACGGTCCGCCCCCTAATTGTTCAGCTTTCCCAGTTCCATTCAACTAAGGGAATTAAATGATCAAAATCAATCAAGCCCAAGCTCCTTGCAGCTGGAAATGAATAATGACTCATGAAATAGCACCGCTGTAAAACGCTTTTGACTCCACGCGTCTCGCCTCGTGATCAGAGCCGTCGGACAGCATAAAGTAAGGCAGCACCTCAATATTAACAAGCTACCGACTAGTAACAGAAATATATGAGCATTTAAAGAGTAGAGGCAACAAACTGCCTACTTTCATTTGTCATTCTAAGAAATACCCATCTTTTGGGTTAACAAGCATCAGTTGTCCTAGAAGGTACAGTTATTGGCTTCATCAAGCAGAACTCAGAGTAGTTCTAGTGGAAAGGTTATATGAAAGAGGCGAAACCAGTTATGATTAACCATCTATTTAAGGTATTTCAGTCTTCATAGACTAGACCTGGTGGTAGAGACTAGAGCTGATAACTTGCCACTTAGACAGCTAATGGAGGAGGTCAGTGTAGAGTCAACTGGAATTAAGCTTCAGTACTCCAAGTATTTATTTATAAATTTTGGAGGATACATGGACTGATAAACGTTAAATAACAGAGATCAAAGGACGAAATGTAAACTAGGAGCTCGATTGGCGGGTAGAAGTTGAAAGCTTTTTCGAATTTAGCTAGAGCGACCACCAAACAGAGGGCCTTCGACCCTCTGACAGAACAGCCTGGAATTTGAACTGGAAATATAGAATCTGGCTGCATTTAAAAGGATTGAACAAGTAATATACCTCTCCCATTGGTCCTGAATCCTTGCTGAATTTAATTCTTCAAGATTAGCTTCCGCATATTTTTTTTTCTAACGCAGCCAACACTTCACAAGTTCTCAGCAATTTTTACACCCAGAGCTGAAAGACAACTTGCCACTTGCATCTGGTACGAATATTATATTTCACTGCCATAAAATGCATAAAAGTGTTGATAAATAGCCGATTCGTAGAGATGTTTCTCTAAGCTCTCGTGTACAACAGCTGGCTTAGAACCCACAGTTCACAGGATGTCGCTGGAGAAAGAGTAGCACTTCATGATTGAGTATTCTTGGTCTGTAGAACCTGGCCCCACAGTCTTAAGCTAATATCACAACAGCTCTGCGAATACCCTAACTGATTACGCGTCACTGCTCGTGTCGGATGCCGTTCAGGAAGGATCGATTGAAGAGCTAAGAAGGTCTCTAAGCTGAAGATATATACAGGTGAAACACTAGTGCCGTATTCACGTGACACCCAACTGACAGCTCGTGATCCTTGAATTTTGAACGGTAGCTATTTTCCGCAGAGATTGCTAACTTCTGTGTTGAATGAAATCCGCGAGTCTTAGTGCACTCGTGGAATAGAACGGGCCAAATAAGAAGCCATAGCTATCCTCGGCCTCCGGTATATATTTAGGAAAGAGCTCCTCCAAAAGTCAAAGTCATCCTTCTTCCTAGTATACTTTCAAGCAAACTCAAACCCTACCAAGATTCAATAACCCAATCCAGTTCTCAAGTAAATTTTTACCCCAGTACACATGTGGCACTGCCAGCCCTTCATCCAGCCCTTCCTATCTTTTCGTGCATCTGTACAATACTAACCCATATCCTCAAAACCCTTAGGGGCAACCCGCAGACCCGCCTTTCATCAGACAGTGTGATGCTTTTAGATAAGGAGGTGTCTTGAAGCTAAGGTTGATAAATCATTTCCCGCTGCCACAGATAGATAATGAGAGGAATCACACTATATCTATGCTTTCGATCTTGACTCCTCTGCTCCGAAGAAAGCTGATATCTGAATGCCTCGGATCAAACCACGTTTCCTCGCCCGACTCGATGTTTTGCCATATAATACAGTCATCCTCATCTCTTTCTGTTGACCACCCAGTATGACGTGAACCAAGACGAGGATCTACTCGTGTTTTGATGGCAGCATCTGGATTGACAAACCACATGTCGTAACTCCATCTGCGAATGCTGTCCTCCTCAACATGATATCCCTAGTTAACGGGAGAGTTAGCATTTTCTCAAATAGGGATTGTGTCGGGAGGCGACATTGTCTCAGGAGAGAATCATAATACAGGCCAGAATAGGAAATGGGTTATCCCCCAATACCTACAAGAGGTAATGGACCTAAGAGGGCTTCCATGTCTGTATGTTCCTCTAAAGAACACATGCCCACAACAATAAATTTTTGATCTTCGTTTTGTCTCAATAGGATGAGGCAATGGCACCCGATAACTGAATATACCAGATCTCCGTGTTGCATAGAGGGAGGACCTAGTCCCCACTGATCGTTCGTTGTTCGGAAAAGGCATCTTCCAGAAACAAAAGACTTTAGAAGCGAAAATATATGAGGAAAAGGTGGTAGAGAAAGGAGATTCAAGGGACTTGTAGGTGTCGCCTTTAAGCAAATATTCAGAAATTCCCAGCATTCTTCGAAAGTTGGACTTCCGGGTCCCATCCGCGAAGCGAACTGATCGTCCATAAGAACGGCTAGTATTCGCTTCATAATATTATCGCTGATCCCAAACAGCCAATTCTGAAGAAGGGGCAGGAGTGTCGCCATCGAAAGATTCGTGGGTGCTGTTGAGGAACAGCTCTGAACGACACCACAGCGGACTGCATTGACTCTCAATTTCAACCCATCTATGAGCTCGCACGATCCCTTCCACGACCCAGCATGTGGCGATAAATCGCTTGGATAACTACTTATGGGTTTGCGCCAATTTGGCACCCATGTCGGCCCTTCTTGCCAGTTGTCTATCTCGCAAGACGATAGAAAGCTCAGACCCCATGCGCTGCTTCCGCATCGACGCACATGCTCTACGCAGTAATCGTAATATACCTGAGCAACTGTTTTGTTGTAATCGGGCTCTATGTTTACTTCTTTGCCGTCGATTCCAAGATCCAAAATAGCATAGAGACGGTCCCTGTGATTGTAGCAGGAGCTGTAATTTTGCATAGCATTAAGAAGGCCTAAGATAGTTTGTCGTCGGTGACTAACGGACACTAATCTCACCAACATTTCAAGGCAGTTTTCCCAAACTGTATCTGAGAGCTCAGGTTGCGAACCATACTCTTGCTTCAATGACAGGCACATTATTGAGTTCTTGAAGGTCGCCCAGGAGATTTCTGCTGGGCCACAGAGCAGTATGGAAGTAGATTGATTCGCAAGCAAGATTTCTTGCCAAATCCAAACTCTGGTGTACCAAGGTCGGTTCACCAAGTCTGCAATCCCACTCCACGTATCGACATCGTAAAGCAAAGTATGGTTGCGATGATACCATTCTTTACAGTCTGGATCGCAGTCTCGAGCCTGAGAAATTCTCCCGCTTTCAGGATCCCAGACAACTTGACGTCCTAAATGATCGAGGGCATCTATGGCACGCCGAGTATGATCAGATTCAGGGCCCAGCCACACAACAACTCTTTGTGCATTGCTGTAGATGCTCCCCATTTTCCGGATCTGGATACTCTTCTCATCATTGTCAGCCTGGTTGATGCATATAGCGTCTATCCATAGCACTCGGGCTTCGGATCGTAATCTAAGGCGCAGTAAAGCAGAATGCAGGTTGGATGACACACTGAAGGTAGATGACGGGTTATCGCGAGTCGTGCATGGCGATTGAGCGCCAGAGGCTCCGGTCCTCAAGTTCGATGGTGAGTGCGCCACATCAGAGTAATCTTGTTGTCCCAACGACACTACATCTTGCGCGGGTTCTAGCAACGAGCCGTTTGGGCGGATGATGATGGTCTGGGGATTGTCTTCACTTCCCCAGCAGTATGAGAGTGCCTCATATGGGGGACATTCGTCTTCTGTAAACAAAACCTGATTGATAGACACCTCGATCAAGGCGTCGAGCTGTCCTGGATACAGAGTGAGCTGCCTAATGTGCTGAGGCGCCAAAGCCGTGTAAGTGTAAGGCTTCATCGCTATCGGGA
This sequence comes from Hyaloscypha variabilis F, assembly GCA_002865655.1. Lineage (NCBI taxonomy): Eukaryota > Fungi > Ascomycota > Leotiomycetes > Helotiales > Hyaloscyphaceae > Hyaloscypha > Hyaloscypha variabilis. The sequence goes on along the minus strand of KZ613948.1, from coordinate 2,028,331 downwards.
AGCGACAATGGCTAGTAGCAGAGAGATCGATGTAGTTGAGGCTCAACTGATTCTGATGTTCGAAGTTGAGATGGAATATTGAGGAAGTGTGGTCTCATGTGGACTTCAGCCTTGACGAAAGCCCCGACGTGGACACAGCTCATTGGCAGGGTTTCGAAACTCCCCCACGTGATCTTCCTATAATCTCAAACGCGGGCATCTAATATCAGACAATCTTAACCTCTCCTGGTATAATCTATTTATATTTTTACTATTTCAATCTCACAAATATTTATAACGACTATTAGCTGATAGATGACGGAAGCTATAGAAAAGTGCTGGACCAACTTCTAGAGATCGCGGGGTAATTAAGCGAAGAAAAAAGGTGGCTGCTTGCAGAGAACTAGGTCGGTGAAGTCGCCCATGGGCAAGGCCGAAACTTCTACGGGCATCTCCTGCCAGATCGAGGGCCGTGCCAAGGGCACGAGAACCCCAGGTCTGGAATAGAGAATACAGGTCCAAAAATCTCGAGAGCTTGAAGAAAGAACAGATGTCGAAAATCTTCTTTGCACGGAAGGAGAGGAAAAGAGCTCTGATCCCTCACGCTTAGCCGTTCCGCCAGGTGCGCCCTCTTACTAAGCAAGAAACACCAAAACATGTAACTGAAGCTCACTATATTTTAGCGACTGTACTGCTAAAGTTCAGTGCACGGATCACTAAATTTCAGGGAGACGTCCCTAAAGCCTTGAAGCACGGTATTTCGTTGGTTCGCTTAACCTACGCAAGGACCACGGCGCACCTGGCGGCAGCGGAACGGATAGCTGACAGCGCAGTGTCCACTCTACAACCAGTCATTGTGGTGATTAGAGAAGTAAAACTTGCCTTGCATAAGCTCCTCAACATCAGGCCTATCAACTATGCAGACGATCTTTAGTGGGCAAGTGAGCTTGCACTCCTTTGTGTTTGGGAGAAATGTCGCATTAAACAGCCGAGCCGAGGCTTGAGTGCTGGTCGCCATCGCACTGGAACGCTACATTTTGAGATGTAAACTAACGAGTAATGGAGGTGCGCTGCCTCCTCGACTTTAGCGCTCTGTTTCTGCAGTTGGTAATTGATGAAAAACCACTAATATTCTTCCAACTCTTTCTGGCACAGGGAAAGAGACGATCCAGCATTTTATGTAGGAAGCATGGATCACGAAGTCCCTAGCCCCCACATCGCCCTTGTTCACTGTAGGAAATTCAGCACTTTCCAGGCACAGTGCTCATGTGATCAGCACAATGGTCAGCCCATCCAAACAGCCCCTGAGCTCAGCCTGAGCGTCTGCAGGTAGCAGGGATGAAACGACAGCAGGCGCGCGGCATTGAAATCCGTTTACTTTTCAAGTTATCGCCAGAAAGTCAAAATATACCAAATCTCTCTGTTTGTGAGTTGCGACAACTCTGCAAATTACTATGATCGCCTAAAAACTCATTATGAATTTCGGGAAGCCAAAACTTGAAATAAAAATATTTTTTAATCAAAAGTAATTCAGTGATTATTTAAAATCTATTTGTATATCAGAACTGCAGCCTCCTGGATTCGGCGCTTAAATGTGGCTGCAGTTCAATGCACGTTCCTTAAAGCCCCTAAGAAGCGATTCGCAGGCAGCAAGCCAGCCGTGGAACGTTTTCAAACCGCGCGTTCAGGAACGCGCATTGAACTTTCGAAAACAAAAATACACCTGAAGACCAAACCGGAAAAGTTTATGTCGAGATCCTGAAGCCGATTTGCTGTTTCGAGGCTTCGCTCTTCTTCGGATAGAGCCCTGTCCTTTCCGGCTAGGATTTGCTGTCTCAAGCGAACATATTTTCTCCAAATCAGTATGAAAGCCGTCCATCATCTCATGTGGCCAGCACGTCTAAAGGATAGCGGCGGGGTTCGGCGTATCTCCTATTTCGAAGTATCCCTCGACTAGTGAGACATAGTCCACGCCAAGTACCCCTTTCGTACCTGCGTAGGGGAAGTCGTCCGCCGCACTGACCCGCTAGAGATTCGCGGAATAATCTCTTCCTGCATGTGGTGGCGGCATCGCGATATTAAAGATACCCTTCATCCACCCTAAACTGCTTCGTTTTTGCAATTAACGACTGCGGAAGCTCGGGCTTGGTCAATACATAGGTCCATCAGTTACAAAATTGGACTAAGCTGAATATCGAACATCATGGAGCTATCACCTACCGAGGCTCAGAAGGTGGTGGAAAGAATCGTGAAGGAGTATGGGTGGCTTTCGGATCGTGAGCGTGAGGTGACGCCACCAAGCGCTCTGAGGGCGATTACAAACCTGCGGACTGCTCTGGGTACCACAACACGAACGTACGTTATCATGACCTTCAGTGTTGTTCTCCAAGGTATTGATGTTTTGTCTAGTCTAGTGAAAGATCTTTACAAAAGCAAAGCCCGATTCGTATTCGAATTAATACAAAATGCTGAAGACAATCACTACAAAAACGCCGCGATATCCCACGCAGAGCCATACATACAGTTCAGTCTTTATCCCGACAAGATTGTGGTCGAAAATAACGAAGACGGCTTCACGGTTGCAAATGTTGAATCCATTTGCAAAGTTGGGGGTAGCACTAAGACAAGGACAGATTCACTGTCTTACATTGGGGAGAAAGGAATCGGATTCAAGTTTGTGTTTATGGTTGCATCCAAAGCTTACATCCAATCTGGGCCATTTTCTTTTTTCTTCGAACACCCATCTGGCAGCGACTCTTCTGGAATGGGTATGATAAGTCCCATGTGCTACAACCCCGACAAGACCCTCAACCACCCAGGCACTAAGATTACACTGATTTTACGAGACGATATAGATCAGGGAGAGCTCGAAAAGCATTTCTTTGACGATCTCCCAGATACACTTCTATTGTTCCTGAAGAAGCTCCGAAGAATCTCCATCAACAAATATGATGCAACTGCGACCCTTTCACGGCATACCACATACACCTGCGACCGCGATGATCTGAATGGAAGAGTGAAATTGACCAAAGCCACCCAAACCGGTGGCAATCCACCTGAGACAACCCTAACAAGGTACTTTACTACAAAAAGACAATTGTCCAATCTACCCGACGACGAACACAAAGAATACAACACTGCAGAGGTATTACTCGCTTTTCCTGTGGATGAAAAAGATGTGCCTGTTATTATGAAGCAAGACATATATGATTACTTTCCAATTGGTACTTCTGGTTTTCCAGTAAGTTTGATCTAGCAAGACTTGACAGGGAAGATAATGCTAATGAAGCAGTTTTTGATTCAATCAAACTTCGTCACAAAGCTTCCTCGAAAAGGCGTAATGGATTGTCGTCGAAATCATGCCATTTTTGATGGAGCCGCCAGGGCTTTTGTTGACGCTGTCCTGCAATTTTGCCAACACCCTACCCTTCAGTACCAATGGATGCGATTTTTCCCGACGGCTTCTGTATTTGAGAGTTTCTCTTGGGAAATAACATCAAAGATTAAACAGCTTCTCTCAGTCACGCAAATCCTACGTCCGTATAACCATGGCCCTCTGAAACTTATCAGCGAGCTGCGAATCGTCCCAGATGAATTCAAAGATACCTCTGGTGAGCCGCTATTTGTGGATTCCCTGGAAAGCACCTACATTGCCAATGAATACCAAGCGGGCAAGGACATGTCGATGTTGATATCCTTGGGCCTTCGAACTTTGGAACTAGTCGACGTCATGGAGAGAGTAAAGCAAGACCTTGCATCCTTTTCCTCTACCCTCAAAGCCAGGGAAACTCGTAGAGAGTGGCATTCCCGAGCTGCAAAATATCTACTGGAATCTTTCAAGGGCGAATGCATCCCTCAGCTGAAAAAAATGAAATTTATTCCTCTAGAAAGCGGAGAATTCACATCAATTTTGGAAGGACCTGTCTCCTTTCCGCAAAGCGACGGAATACCGATTCCGAAAGACTTGGGATTGCGGCTGGTGAAATCGGGAACGATCGAGGATAACGAGTGGAGAAAAAAGCTATTTGCTGCTGTTGGTGTGACTGAAGTATCAATCCAGCAGGTAAGGAAGTTGATTTTTGGGAAATACAAATCGGAGGATTCGCGACGGAGGATCTTATTATATCAATCCGTGGCTCACCTTCAATACTTGTATTTGACTCATGAGTTTTTCACATTGAGTCCAAAACAAGCTATCTTCGGTACTTTGTCGACGAATACTGGGTTTGGGATGGACGCAGTGGGGAGCGGAACAGCAACTGCAACGACTAGTAGCACCAACCCCTTTGGAAGACCTTTACCAGCGACTAGAAGCCTTTTCGGAAGTTACACAGGTTCTAAGACCTCTCCTTGGGGACCCAAAACTACTGGAAGCGTCAGCAACGATAAACCAACTTTCGGCCTTTTTGGGTCGATAAATAGCACGAACCCTGCCTCACCGTTTGGTGCAACTGCATCCTCTTCATCAATATTTGGTTCTACAGCCCCCCCTTTGCCTAGCGGCTCTTTATTCGGCGATTCAAATCAAAGTACAAAGCCAGCTTCAACTTTTGGTGGCTCCCTCTTTGATGGTTTAAGTTCAACAGGTACTCGGAGGCCTGTCTCAGGGCTTGGCTTTGGATCTACGGCAACCCCTTCTGGTAGCTCTTTATTCGGTCTTCCAAGCTCTAGAGATACTCCAAAGCATGCCTCAATATTCGGAGGGGCAACATCATCTCCTTTCGGAACTAGCTTCTTACCCAATCCTTTGGGTGGCTCCCCCTTCGGCACTTCCAGCTCGACAGATACTCTGAAACCTGCCTCGGCATTTGGTCCGACAACGCTATCTCTACTAGGAACTGGTTCTACCGTGACTTCTAGTTTTACCCTCGGGACTTCAAGCCCGGCAAATAAGGCAGTTTCTTTCGGTGGGATTAAGTCCTCTTCAGATCCATTTGGCTCGATTTCGATACCAGCAACTCAGCAGCCTGTCACTGAACGCGAAATCTTAAAAGCGCCCGGGACGGAAAATGTGGCATTTCAGCCCACCATCGAAGATGAACCTAACAGCCATACACATCAACAAGACGCTTTCCAGAGCATCTGTTGTCAACAACAATATAAACTGTTCTCCTATGAAGAGCTAAGATTGGCAGATTATCCAAGAGGCGAAAAACGCAGATACCATGACCTTTGGGTTTTCGATCAAGGAAGAATACTAGTTCCGTGCACTAGTGACGTGTATTTCAATTCTGAGGGGGAGTTTGGCGTACAGGAACTTCTCAAATCGTCGCCTGATGGCAGCTACCCTGGGCTTTCACATTCTCTTCTCAACTCAGCATATTTTGCAGCCGTACCGAAGAACACTTCTGCAAGCCCGGCCTGGGAGTCATGGCTGCAAGATCAACTTGGGATCTTACGACAGCCCCGACTTTCAGATCCGAACGACCCTGCCAAGCTCTCAGTCATCTTCAGATACCTCGTCAATCACAGGCCAGACACGCTGCTTTGTTTTCTTAAAACAAATTGGGCGTCGTACGAACGGGTTTTATCTCCCGAGTTGACAAAAGTTATTTCAAACGTGGGCTTTCCAGTCGTTGACGGCCATAAAAGGAAGCTAAACAGCACGTTCTTGCCGGTATTACAACCTCGGGCCCAGAAGTTCCTTCGAGGAGAAGAGAGGCTACCGTTTCTTATACTGCATCCACAGCCCATTGCCGAGGAGTGGAGATTTCTGGAGAAATTTGGTGCTCACCATAAAGAGAATCTAGACTTTTATCTCACACTACTCAGTTGCATCAGAGAAAAGAAAGAAGATGCAGAAGAGCTATCAGATCCTGAACGTATTTTCGAGTTGTATGAGGTGATTTTTAGCAAGCACTGGAGCTCTGAAGAGATGTCCGGACATGAAGAAAGAATTAAGTGAGCTTCTCTTTTCTACTCGCAACACCTCCTGACTGATTTGGAAGATGTTATTTCGAACAAAACAAGGCTCTTTATATCCCTGCAAGCGACAGAAGACCTCCAACGTGGCTGAAATCTTTGGATTGCTTATGGGATGCGCCAAGCAATTTGGCCTTTCGAATTCCTTTGATTCACATCGAAGAATACAGCGAAAGCGTCGTATTGGCTACTTCCCTACCCAAAATGTTGAAGATTTCAAATTTGAATTGGGAAGTGTTGATGAGCGAATTGAAAGACTTGAGCGAGTTGGAGACTATCCCAGACCAAAAGGCTATCCTCGATATATATCAACGATTAGACGAATTTCAAATAGACATGGATGAGGAAACGCGAAGCACTATCATGTGAGTTATTCTGATCTATTGAGCAATTACCAAATTCCAGCACTGATACCGCTTATCAGTGAACAATTTCGAACGTTGAAACTTGTCTTCGTGCTGCCACAAGCCTGGTTCTCACTCGGAGAATGCATATGGTGGGACAAATTTCAAATAAAGGACAAGGTGGCCATTAACACGCAGTACGGGAGCCTTAGACATTTTTTCGTCGACTTCTTAGGGGTCAATATACCGGATCTGGGGATGCTCGTCGCAGAGCTGAAAGAAGTGGCTACTTCGTCACGATCAGTCCAGAGGGCCAAGACCCTCATCTGGCAAATCAATTCCATGGACCCTGCTGCCGAAGATCTTACAAGCATTTACGAATCTGCAATATTCCCCGTGAAGATTGGCAACGAGGATGCTCGACTGGCAAGCAGAGAAACGGAATTTGCCATCGTTGACTGCGAAAAGCTGGCTAGTGTGTTTATGAAACCCAATTCCATGGGCGTATTAGCAGTGCTAGACTTCTCCAATATCGACGAAATTCGCAAACTTCGACCTTTCCTTGCGGGATTGAATGTTGAGAATCGCTACTTGTCGAAGAACGTCAAAGAGACTACTTCGCTTTCGGGTGATGCAAAAGGTAGCGCCGAGCACGATGCCGTCTTAACTGCTCAGCTGAGGCACAGAGCATATGCGCTCTCCAGGTACGCATTATATCGTCATTCTTTATATCCGCTTTCACTAACATTTTTCTTAGATGCGCCTTCCATTTTCGAAGTTCCCACAGACAAGATGATGACCGATCTGTGCATCAAATGCTTCTCAGCGCTGATATTTTCACGACAGACGAGATAACCACCAAGTTTGAGCTTACGAAAAATGGGATAAGGATCCAGGCTACACTTGATAAGGGTGCACTTTACATCGAAAAAGATCAAAACAAGCTAAATATCTATGTTCCCGCAACTTCAAGGGAAAAAGAACTGTGCTACCGCCGCCTGCTACCCTCTAGACTTCTAGCCAAGCTTATGAGGGCTGAAAGCGCAATTACTGCCACACATCTCGATCCGAGAGCGGTTGGAATTGTTGCCGATATCATGACTTGCAGTGACCTCATCATAGAGGATATACTCGAGGATGCTGGGATAATGCGCGTATCATTCCCAAATTAACACGCCTCCTACACTGTTCCACAAATCTCATCTGGCATACCAGCGCCAAGGCGATATGCAAGCGGAAGTGATGTACCAGAAAGATCTCAGGCCCAGGCGAGTCCACGTGCCCCCGAAGGAAACTGGACAACGTTCAAATCTGGTCGCCATTCATCCATGCCTTCGCCATCTGGTGACACAACCCGTGAATTTGGTGTTCGATCCCAATTCGATGGGCCTCCTGTAGCCCTAGCTGCATCGCTAAGACAGAATCAGTTCTCAGCGATTGACCTTCTAGACATCAACAGCAGCACACCAGACTATCGCAGGTTATTAGATGATTTGATCAACGTGAAAAGCAGGCGAGGCAGATTCCCGAACAAAGGAGGGGTCTTCGATGTTCAGGGTTTGACGAGCGCGCTTCCTGTAAACCTCTCTGAGGTCCAGCCCGATTACGACTGTCCGTTCGGTGACCGGAGTGAAGACAAACTCGCCTATAATATGCGAGTTGGAGCAGCTGGAGAGTTATATGTAAGTCTTTGCTTGTAAATAATGGGGCTGAACCTTCAAGCTGACGTGGTGCGAGGTTTTTGAGATATTAAAGCAATTGGATCCACCGCTTCCAGAGTTCAGTGAGAGGAATTGGCAGAGCAGTATTCGGAAATATGTCATAGTACATGAAAAATACCAAGACATGGAGGTCTGGGAAGGGTATGAGAATGCTGATATTATATATAATGATACTACAGGTGAATTCACGAAGTTGCTGATCGACAACGGATACTTGGATCGAAATGTGTGGGCCAATACCATCCCACCAAAGTACTCGCTTGAAGTCAAAACTACCACGGGGGGGTGTGAAACTCCTTTCTTTCTAGGTCTGAAGCAATATCGACAGGTATGCGACAAAGCGATACAAGTATAGTGTTCATAGCTAACTTGAATTAGATGTGTCGAATGAAATTGAAGGATGGAACACCATCTGCAGAGGTTTACATAATTTTTCGTGTCTTCAACCTTGACAAATATAATATAGACATGCGTATTTATGTGGATTCTGCGGGCATGGAAGGGAAAGAGTTGGAGTTTAACTTGGATCTAGAGTTAAACAGATATTCTGTTGAGCAATACTTCTAGATATTGATAGTTTAACCCTAAAGACCAAGGGCTTGTGCTTGACACTAGTTTTTGTTAGCTGAAAATGCGATTTAAGTGTCAGGCAAACTGTACCATCTGATAGTATACGCCTCTCTTCTTCAAAAGCTCCTGATGGGTGCCTTGCTCAAGTACTATGCCACTACCAATAACGAATATAACTATTCCGTGTCAGTAAACGGTTGACACCGTCAGAATGTGTGACAAACTATTCGCATTCTGGATAGTAGCCAATCTATGAGCGACTGCAACAACAGTCCGTCCCTCTGCACCAGCAGCACGTTCAATCGCCTCTTGCACCAATTTCTCAGACTCGGAGTCCAGACTGGATGTCGCCTCATCAAGAAGCAAAAGCCTTGGCTTCCTCAAAAGAGCCCTCGCAAGGGCCAACCGCTGACGCTGACCGCCACTAAGTTGCACCGCTTTCGGCCCAACCTTCGTTGCATAGGCTTCAGGCAAAGACATGATAAACTCGTGGATCTGCGCCTCTCTGCAAGCTTTTTCAACATTCTCGTCTGATGCTTCAGATTCGCCAACACTTAATAGTACATTCTCCTTGATCGTGCCTTCGTAGAGGCTCGACTCCTGCGCCACCAAAGAGAGCTGGCTCCTGTAGGTGTTCATGCTGACGGATGTGATATCTTGCTCACCGCAAAGAATTGTCCCAGAGTCTGGATCGTAGAACCTCTCAAGTAAGCTGATAACAGTCGACTTCCCAGATCCCGAAGCTCCAACCAGCGCTGCGAACTGCCCTGCCTCGATCTTCAGACTCAATCCTGAGAGCACTTGGACCGAGCGATCCTGATATGTGAAACTGACGTTGTTGAACTCGACTCCCATATTTTCATCCTTGGCCTGGAAATCGGGTAGTGTTTTGATCTTGGCCTCTTTGGACGGCCTCAGACTCATCATCCTATTGGACGCGGCAACTGCTGCTGCGATGTTCGGGCTGAAACTGAAAGCCATTCCGGCCGCCTGGCTGCCGAAAATGACCGCCATGTAGACGACGAAGTAACTGGTGATATCATACTGGTGACTAGCAATCAGCCGTCCCCCATACCAGAATACCAGTGCCTGGCAGAGCAGCTCAGCGGAGTCGCTCGTAGCAAATACAACCGTGCTTAGCAGCGCCTTCTTACTCGCATCCACAACTTGAGTCCGAAGCAAGAACGCATACCGGTTTACAACTATATCCTCCATAATCAGGCTCGTGACTGTACGGAAAGCACCAATAGCTTCGGTAGCAAATTGGCTGCTCTCCGCAAACACTGCGGCATTGAGCTCCTCAAACTCCAGCTCTAATTTTATCCTGAAGTATCCAGCTGTCAATATTACTGGCATAATCGCAAAGATCCCCACGAGACTCAGCTTCCACCCATAAACAAAGCTGATGATAGTAGAACCGAGTAGGTTCACAAGTGCGATCAAGCCCATGCTCATCTCAGTACCAATCAAAGCTTCCACACGTTGCGGATCATCGCTAAGCCTCGAGGTCAAGGTCCCGGGCGAGTTACCCTCACCATCGAAAAAGGCGATCTTCTTATCCAGTATGTTTTCCAGGTACTCCTTCCGATAATAAGTGCTGACAGCGACCGCAACGAGCAGGCTCGCCCTGCCTAAAATGAAGGATGCAATGCCCACGCCTATAGCTTGGATGAAAAACATCAAGCTCCAGTGATTTCCTGTATTAACGAGGGCTTTTCCAGTCAGCGTGAAAGCATAAATCAACTTTCCGAAGATGTACGCTTGAAGTGGATACATGATGCCTCCAACTGTGGCGCCGAGGATCACCATGGAGTAGAGCAGCCAATGTGTTCTTTGCTCGTAGAGGAGGCGGCCGATTGGTGTGAAGAAGTGCTTGCGCTGAGACTGCTTCTCCTTAATTTCGGCTTCTGCGAGGGGATCAGAGGGTAGAACGAGGTCTGGTTCCGCAGTCCTGGAGGAGCGGAGGTCCATGGCTAGCGTATCTTCTCCATCGGGTTTATCCTGGCCCATAGTGAGCGCTTGCGCGTTCACAAGACTATGATACACGCCATCATGATCCCGCAGGAGTTCCTCGTGCGTTCCCTCTTCAGCCACTTTGCCCTGACGCAGCACGATAATCTTGTCCGCTTTCTTGATGGTCGAAAGGCGATGGGCAATAACAATAGTCGTACGGCTCTGTGCAACATGATCGAGCGCAGCCTGGACGATTCGTTCTGCCCGAACGTCGATGGCACTTGTTGCCTCGTCGAGAATTAGGATAGAAGGTTTCTTGATAATCGCTCGGGCGATGGCGATTCGTTGACGCTGCCCCCCACTAAGCTTGATACCAGATTCGCCGACCACTGTATCATAGCCTTGAGGAAGACGTGAGATAAACTCATCCGCATATGATTCTCTGCAGGCACTTTTGGCCATTTCCAGCTTTTCGACGCCGGAGCTGTCCTGCAATTCCGTTCCACAAAGCCCATAAACCACATTCTTCAAGATAGTATCGTTGAAGAGGAAGGGCTCTTGTTGGACGATGCCAATTTGTGACCGCCACCACTTCGCGTCAATCTCCTTGAGGTTGGTTCTGCCAATCAAAATTGCGCCAGCTTCATTAGACGCAGAAACATCGGTCTTTTCCGCATGTATGTCTGTCTCGCCATCGTCTCCTTTACTATGTCGACTGCCGGAAGACTCCCCGATATCGTACCAACGCTCAATGAGGCCAACTATTGTGCTTTTTCCAGAGCCTGAAGGACCAACAATGGCGGTGGCTTTACCGGCTTGAAAGGTGGTGGTTAAGTTCTGTAACACCTGAACGTTAGAACGGCTTGGGTAAGCAAAATAGACATTTCGGAATACAATGTCACTGGATGCCTGGACGTCTGGTGATTTCAGTCCAGAAGTATCCAGGACTTCTGCATCGATTGTCTTGAATAGTTCTGTGGAGACCGTTGCAGCTTTCGCCATTGCCATAATGGGTGACCAGATGCGGCTGATTTGCGACACAGCCATAATGACCGAGAAAAGGACACTGTCAACGTCAGTCAGGCTTGCGAAAGGTCTTTCTAGATTTGATTACACCAGTATTGATCCTACGCTAGAAAGGTCGTGGTGGATGTACTGTCGAATACCAAACCAGAAAACAAGAGCCATGGTAGCATAGGTAGAGAAATATACTGGCCACATCATCATACCCATGATTGGGGCGCATTTCCTCTCGTTCTGGGCAGCGCGGTCAATAATGGAGACATAACGAGCATAGAACCGTTCCTCAGCACCAAAAGCAACCACAATTCGTATGGACGAAAAAATCTCAAAGGATAATGAAGACCCCTCCTCCAGTATGTCTGCAGTTTTCTTGTGTATTTTGATAAAGAATGGAACAGTGATCCCAAGCACGATGAGGACGAACGGGATGCAAACTGATGCAACTAGGGTCACCAAGACGTTATGGAGGAAAGCAACGACGTAGGCGCCGATCGTGAATGTGATCGCCTGGATGCACAACGAGAATTGCTGCGAAATCCCGAGTTGGATGGTGTTTGCAGATGTTGTAATTCGACTTGAGACTTTGCCGGGTGAGACTTTATCGATTGTGGAGATGGGTTGTGCGAACAAAGCTCGAATGTATGCCAGCCGTATTGCCGATGAGATTCGCATTCCGCTAATACGAATACATAACAGACTAGTATATCCGAGGACCCATTTGCCGATAAAAATGTACACCAGATAGAGTGTATTGTGGTCGACCGCTCGTTGAAAATCTGCCTGTGTGACTGTGGTTCCTGGAGTAAAGTAGTCCACAAAGTTGTTCACTAGCCTGCCGAAGATCAGAAACATCAAGGGCATTGCCTATGAAATTTGTCAGCTTAATATGCGGTTCCTGGGCGACTGTTGGTTGGACTTACTGCTCCTGCTCCCACAGCAGTGAGACAACACACTCCCATGAGGAAGAAGTCAAGTTGGGTTCCAAAGGACAAAATCCGCTGCAAATATCGTTATCAGCCAAGTCCATCTCAAACTCATCAAGGCCTCAAGTCTTACAAAAAAGTTTGTCGTCTTCGCTCCAGATTGCTCACTGTCCCCATCTTCAACGTTTGCGACTCTCTCGGACACTCTTTCTGTACCTGGACCAGGCATCGCGGCCAAATACCTCTCTTATGATGGTTGAACTGTAGTGAGTAGGAGAAAACACACAGCATCATCCTAAAGGAGAGCAAAGCGCAATTCAACCCATCCTCAAACAACCTTAAGCCAAGCCACTCTCTTTATCCGTGCCCTCGTTGCCTAGAACGGACCCCAGGGATTTGTAGAAGTCGAAACAGCTGAAATAAGAAAGAAGCGTAATCTGTGTAACACGATCAAGGGAGAAAATGCCAATCACATCGAGTCCGGAAATGAGGGGTGTAGTGGCGTTCTCAGGCAGCTACATTTCGTCAATTCTGCTTCGCGAATTTGCGCCTCGCCTTTGGCTACCAAATTTCACCAGAGATATGTAAAGCACTAGCACCTTTATTACTCCTGGGATTACGCGTTCTTGAGAGGATGTTGCCTTTGTCTGTGCGATCACCCAATGCTCATGAATCATACGATACCAAGATGGAATTTATAGTTAGGGTGGATTTCGCTGGATTGTCACCGCTACAGTTTGCGGGCAAGCATCATGCCGACTCTGCAACTCTATTCAGCTGTTTCTTATGCGTATTCTCTCACGGGGTGATGTGGCTTAGCGTCTTAGCTGACACAAAAGATACAAGTAAAGAGGCGAAGGCAACGAGAAGAAGCGGTCACGTGCTTTGCGAGTCTAGTAAGGTACGTGCTGCCTGAACATTACATATTTTGTAGACGGAATGATATACAGCTAACCATGAAAAATTCCCAATTGTGATTTTAGGTTCTGAGCAAAGATATAGCTCAGTGTGACTTACTCAATATGTCCAACGAAGTGGTCGAAAACTGTAAACGACGAGAAAAGGGGCCTGACTCATCATAACATAGCCTTCCACCAGTTCTGGTGCTTGGCTTGGCTCCGTTCAAGCTTATTGGGCTGCGGGTGTTTAGAGATTAGGAATCTAAAGTTCTGATAACACTGCACCTAATTATGCAGTGATCAGTTTCACTTGCGGAAGCAAAGGCCTTGATCATAATTTCATCAATTTGGCACCATACTAAGTTGTCTGACAAGGAGAGGAATTATGAAATCAGCGGTTGAAAGTACGCTACCGAAAACACTTGCCTGATGGCATCGCCTGCTGTATGAAAATATACCCTCTACAGCCTAGCTCTTCCACCATCCAGCTGCTCTCCCTTTTCATTGAAACGAATTCTCTCGCCCGTGAGAAGTGCTTCCTGAAGAGCCCAACCGATCTTCAAACTCATCAAGCCCAGCTCCAATTTCAGAGGCACGGGTGTGTTGTTCACAATCGAGGCAATGAACTCATTAGCCTCGGTTGCAAAAGCATCCTCGAATCTCTCCCAGTACTCCGGCTGGACTTTGTGGCTGATGCCAATTGACTGGGCCACTGTGACGTTGTCGAGTCTTGGAACCAGGTTGACCATGACTTTCCCCTTCGTGCCCACCACTTCAGTGCACACATCATGACCATGTGCCTGGGTTCTAGAGCAGTAGAAGTATGCAATCTTCCCACCCCAGTACTCAACGATGCCAACTCCATTATCAACATCATTCAGGTCTTTCAACTCTGGATGGTGAGCAATGGTCCCAACCGCCCAGACCGCCTTGGGGATAACATCCCCAAAATAGTACAGAGACAAATCGAGATCGTGGATGCAGCAGTCCACAAACATGCCTCCATTCTTCTTAGCATACCGCACGAAAAACCCGGTGTCATCGATGAGGTCGCATGTCTGAGATCGAATGACGAACGGCTCGCCGATTGCATCATTTGTGATCTGAGCCTTGGCATTTCGATAGCTGGCATCGAATCGTCGGGAGAAGCCTGCCATGACTTTGAGATGCGGATTCTGGTTGGCAATTTCGACGACTCGCTTGGCCTATATGTACTTATGGAAAGATAAGCTTTATGTCATATTTCGGGAACCATGTGGAGTGGAAAGTGTGTCACGTACCTCCTCAATGTCTGTGCTGAGTGGTTTCTCGCAAAGCACATTCAATCCCTTCTCGATTGCAGCAATTGTCTGAGAAGCGTGCACATCGGTGCTGGTGCTGACCCACACAGCCTGGAGTCCAGAATGCTGGATCATCTGCTCGTAGGAATCGTAGACTTGGATTCCCCAATCTTTGTACTCATTTCGTGCCCAATCGAGCTCTGATGGTTCCGCGCTGCAGACGGCAACTACTTGAGCGGCCGAGACGCGGTTGAGAAGTGTTCGCACGTGGCGCTTTCCCATGCGTCCGAGGCCGGCCACCGCGATTGAGATTCTGACATCTTGTTTGGAAGAAGCCATGGCAGATTTGAGCTGTATCGTAAAAAATTTTGAAGAGTTTTGACAGAGAATAACGACTTTAGTGAATCAAAAATCTGGGAGCAAGTCACTGTTATATCTTCCCAGGCGTCATTTGGAAGCTCCTCGATCCTGCTGGATAGGGCAAGTCTCGCCGTCGTATTGCGCGTGACTTCTTCACTCGTACATGCCGACCGAAACCCGAGAGGATGAAGCACTTCAAATAGAAATCTTCACGATGCTCAAGTTCATGGAAATTGCCTTTCCTGGGGAGCGGGGTCAAAAGGCTGCGGTGCAGCCTTGCCCCACCAGACCCCGCAGCACAGCCTCGCAGATCCAGGTCCCGTTATGGAAATTTTCTCGGGATTTACTTCCTCGTTTCCTTGCTCAGGAATTCTAGTGGTCACTTGATGACATTTTTAGTGGTACCTGATGCAGTAGTTTCCGAGATAGGAGCTCGAAAATATTTTTATTCGTTTCTGAACGATAAAGGGCTTCTTCGTCGCTGCTTCTTTTCCTCCAATTGCTTTTCAGACGCATTTTCTTGAGCTTTCATAACCAGATTTATTCATTTCCGAGCTTCTTCTTCATCATCCCAAATCATCAGAAATCCAAAATGGCACCCAGGAAGCTGAAAATTGCTTGTGCTGGTCTGGGCCGCATGGGCAAGAGACATGCTCTTCATTTTCTCAACAGAACTCCTCGAGCAGAGCTGGTAGCAGCAAGTACACCAGATGATACCGAAATCCAATGGGCAAAACAACATCTAGAACCTTACGGAGTTCGCATCTACAAAGATTACGATGAGATGCTGAAGCAAGAAGGCTTGGAGGCGGTAGTCATTGCTTCAGTAACAACAGTCCATGCTGAGCAAGCTATCAAAGCTATCGAGGCCAATCTCCATGTTTTATGCGAGAAGCCGCTATCCACTTCCGTTGAAATTGTAAGCATTCCGAATCCTTCTTCTGCGAATCAGGAGCTGACACATAAAATCACAGTCACAGAGCGTGGTAGACGCAGCAAAGAAGAAGCCAAGCCTGAAAGTGATGTGCGGGTTTTCTCGCCGATTCGACGACTCATACCGCGATGCCTTCCACAAAATGGACACCGGACTCATCGGCAGACCATCCATCTTTCGCTCTCAAACCTGCGATATGCTCGACCCCTCCGGTTTCTTCGTCGCGTACGCTGAGTTCTCGGGAGGCATCTTCGTCGATTGCTCGATCCACGATATCGATCTTGCACTCTGGTTCTTCGGACAAGATAGCAGAGTGAAGAGTGTAGTCAGTTCCGGCATCACAGCCGTGCAGCCGGAACTAAGGAAGCACAAGGATATGGACAATGCGGTCGGAATTGTGGAGTTCTATGGCGGACAGATCGCGTACCTGTTTTGCAGTCGGATGATGGCTGCTGGACAAGACGATGCAACCGAGATCATTGGAACGGAGGGAAAGCTGACTGTGAATGCTCAACCGATGAGTAACTTGGTCAGTATCTACGAGCCTACTGGAATCAGGAGGGAGATACCACCTCATTACTATGGGAGATTTGAACAGGCGTTTGTCACAGAGGCCAATGAATTCACTGCGGCTTGCTTGGATGACTTGAAGTTGCCGATGAAGCTTACGGGAGCGGTACAAGCTGTGAAGATTGGTTGTGCGCTGCAAGAGAGCTTGAACTCGGGGAAGAAAATCTACTTCGACGAGGTGGGGCGACGGGTAGAGAAGGCTGTGCTTTAGAAGGGATTCTCCTTGCTCGGTTGGGTTTTCAGAGGGAATTTGATAGAGAGAAAAAGCATTTCATAGCTATAATAATAGATCGTGGTTTCCCTGACTCGAGAATCTTTTGTCATGTCAGTCCTATCACTTCGATGGATCAATCGATTTAGGATCTTTGCGAGAACAACTTCGATCTCAGCTGAATTGCTTTGCTCAAAATATCTGTCCGAGTTCTGACATTGAGTTGAAAGGGGAGCCAGGAACGTCGGTATTGACAGAACTGTCGAGTGCTCACACAAAAGATCCGAGGATATCTGCAACTCTGCCTAATCAATGCCCTCAAGAAATGCATAAAAAGTCTCGATATCTCAGACAAACATTCATAAGATCCATCTCATTATCTCAAGCTTCGCAGGAGCTCTTCTCCGATACCCATCCGAACCCCACCATCGGTCAACCATCAAATAACCGCTCTCACACGGCTACATGGCAATATGCAGGGACCCGCCGATCATTCCCAACCGTCGAATTTCGAAAAATGGAAAGCTCGAAAAGGGCAAGTCATTCCGTGGTTAGAAATTGCCGTTTTGAGAGCTCGCTTGCGTAGCGAGTTGCCCCTTTTGTTCTGCTTACGGCAATTCTCAGATGCACTGCTGCTGGCTGAGGAAAGAGCATTATGACCCCCGCACTCTACGAGTAGTAATAATGGCGGGGAGAATGAACTGTTACACACTCTGCTATGGGTGCTTGGAATTTGTGAAGGGAAAGATGGTCCCTGCTGAGTTCCAGGGTGATAATTTAAGGGCTGGCACGTGACTATGCCGTGAAGATTGGTGAAGCAGATATTAGGCGCTACACACTATGCCGGGAGGAGGTGAGTGAAAAAGGGCCTTGTGTTTTAACATGACTTAAGTTACTTCTGAGTTGGGTATCGAGGTGCGGAGCAGTTGTGACGCACCGATGTTCCTCGAAATCATCGGGCACCGATAGAACATTGGGAATGAACTCAGCAGGTCTGTCCCAAGGATAACACAATCTGATGTTCCCGGATTGACAGCGCGGCTGGAAAGGTTAATGCTCAATTTCTTGTATGTTATGAGATTGAATATGTAGAATTATTCTATGTCCATTGATCATATCCTACAGCGCCCAAGAGGATTTCTTGTCTGCACTTAAAACACTCAATTTAAACGGAATTTGAACACAAATTATTCAACATCCTCAAACCTCCTCCAGACCTTCAAAGGCATTGGCCCTGGAGCCAGGTTAAACGACTCGTATCTATCCGGGACCCATCCCTCGCATGGCAATGCAAATTCAAATCTATGGACGACGCTGGCAAGTAAAACTGATTGCTCCACTAGACACAATATTAGCCTTCATTCATCACACACGGAAGAGAATTGTGCTTACAATAACTGATATTCCGACCGATACACCCCCTCGCACCAGTACTGAACGTGATAAACGCAGCCTGCAATTCCTTTGCATCGTCACCCAGCCACCTCTCAGGTCTAAATGTCTCTGGCTCGGGAAAAACTTTTGGATCACGGTGCGCTACATAAGCTGAGATCGACACTGACGTTTCGCCTGGAATAAAATCGCCAAGTATCGGTGCACCTTCAGGTGGTGTTCTTCGTGGGAGGCCGAAGGTTGAGGGAGGGAACATCCGTAACGCTTCATCGAGACAGGCGCGGAGGTAGGGTAGATGTCTGACCTTGTCGTATGCAACGACAACCTCCGAGGGCTCGATAACGGCATCGAGCTCTGCTCTGAGTTTCGTTAAGCATTCCGGATTCGCGAGGAGGAGGTACATGGCGTTGTTCATTGCGATCGCCGTGGTATCCGAGCCGGCATTCATCATGATTGAGATCTCTGCGACGATTTCTCCCCATTCCATTCCATTCGGATTCCCGTTCTTGTCTTCCATCAACGCGCTGAAGAAGTCATCGAGTTGTTCTCCTGCACGGTAACGAGCTAGTCTTTGGGTGGCGCGATGCAACACGATGTCATTCCATCCTTCATTCAGCTTCCACATCTTGCGGTAATCCTTTGAAACGAGTTTCGAGATCTTGGTGAGGATAGGAAACCATTCGTATGCCCAGACCAGACCAGCTTGCGCTCGTGCTGTGGCATGGAGGCATTCGCGGTAGTTGACTTGGTAGAGCTTGCCGTCCATTGTCTCTGCGGTGACCAGATCATGTCCTTGGTCGAGGAACCCGAGACGTTCTGACAGGCCTATATCGGCGATGGCGTCGAGGGTGAAGAAGTTTGCGTAGGCGCGGTAGTCGAAGGTAAGGTCTTGAGGAACGGGTGCCATGCCTTTCTTCAAGGGTTGTGTACAGCGTTCATCTGCGGCTTTGATGAATCGAATAGTCTTGTCTGCGACTTTGTGTTCCCATCCTTCCAGGTTCTTGAGGGCGTAGGCGCTGGAGAGAATGCGTCTTTTTCTTTGGTGATCGAGTTTGTCCCGGACATCTGCGAGGTGGTGATGCGTCCCAGCCAAAGTATCGTAAAATACGTCCTTGATACATTTTGTGTTGTGTCCGTAAATGTCCTACATTTTGTGAGCATGTAACCTCAGAGACATTCTGTTGACTTACTTTTATGGCGGCAAGGTCTGAATATGATAGAGAATTTGGTCCAATTCGAACCACTGGGGACTTTTGGTGTGCTTCGAGCAGGGCATGTGATCTGAAACCCTTGTGGGATTCATAAATAAAAGCAAGGTCTGTGATACCTGATAAGAAGTTGAGGTTGGGGTACTTTCGTAGTCCTTTAGGATCACGAAAGTACTCAATAATAGGCCATATAACGAAGTATGATATTAAAGAGAAAGCCACAGCGGCGAACAGAAGAAGTCCGAACATGGTTGCGGAGAAGACTCGGAGAACTCAAAGCTGGTAGAGAATGTGTAGTGAGTTTCTTCGACTCAATGGTGTATAAGTAGCTGATGGTTGTGAAAATCTGCAAGGAAGTGTGGCTCCCTGAGATACGAATGTACAGCCAGATAGATTTGGACAAACCCCACCTTGAAAGATCTGATAGTATGCACTTTCTACTTCGTCTGGCATGTGTTCTGGAGTTCCAAGAAGGCTAGCCCTTCTAGCCTTGCCGTTCTGAAGGCGGGTTCAGCAATATCAAAAGATGGAAATCCCCAGACGGCAG
The DNA here is from genome assembly GCA_002865655.1 of Hyaloscypha variabilis F. Classification (NCBI taxonomy): domain Eukaryota; kingdom Fungi; phylum Ascomycota; class Leotiomycetes; order Helotiales; family Hyaloscyphaceae; genus Hyaloscypha; species Hyaloscypha variabilis. The sequence goes on along the minus strand of KZ613948.1, from coordinate 2,008,495 downwards.
ATATCACCCCGGAAACTTCCAAACGAGAACAGTTGTGGGGTAATTGCCTCGTCAAGTTTAAATCAACAGCATTTCGCTACTTTTTTGCTTGCCGGGAGGCAATTTCCCCTTTGTGGAGGTCTTTCTGCTAGCTGGCAAAAGATTATTTGCTGTGTGGCTGAGAGTTTTGCCGCCCCCTGAGAATTTGGCGACTGACCCCGGGCTGTTCAAAAGGGGCAATTCGCTAGCGTCGGAAGCGACCACGGTTGCCGCTCAGGGGGCAAAACTGGCAATTCCTGTGCAACAGCTGCTTCTCTCGGCCGAACTTGTTCGGGAATTTGCCATGTGCATTGTTTCTGAGCTCGATGGAGATTCGGCAACCCCACAAGCCATATCCGTTTCCAGATTTCCCCGGATTCTCCCCCACGTGATGAGGGGTCCTATTTCGTGCTTGCCATTTCGAGATAGCTCTCAGACGAGGCAAATTGCGCAAGGCTGTGGATTTTTCAAGAATTCTCTTCATGTGGTTGATTTCTATATCACCTCTTTAGTAGACAAGGTCTTTGAACTCCTCAATGCAAGATTTCACCTCAGAATTCCTTCACTTTACCTAATTTGTCGGGTGCACATCCTGTCATCATGTCGACCTTATCAAAATTAGTAGACCCTTCAATTTTGGGAGTCCAGAGCCTCCTTCAACAAGCCCAGAAAGACGACTTCGCCTTTTTGGCTTTGATCATCTTGACGGGCATTTTCTACAATGTTTACATCAAGGAGAAGCCTGATCCATATCACCACGTCTGGTTTGAGAGACCTCAAGCAACAGATGCAAACGCAAAAGGAGCAGACACGCGAGATATTGGAGTGAAACTTGAAGAAAGTGTATGTAGAATCTGATACCCAGATCTCCCAACATGAAGTACTGACCTTATGGCTGCAGAAGAAAGATCTCGTCATTTTCTGGGGCTCTCAATCTGGGACCGCAGAAGGATTTGCCAATCGACTGGTGCGAGACTGCCGAAGCCGTTTTGGACTCGATGCACTTGCAGCAGATCTCTCAGACTACGACCCAGAATCCATCTCCAATATTCCCGAAACAAAGTTTGCAATTTTCATCATCTCAACGTACGGCGAGGGCGATCCTAGCGACAATGCCACGCAATTCCTCTCCTGGCTAGACGCAAACAAGACTGTACATTTCCCTAAGCTTTCATACGCAGCATTCGGGCTCGGAAACAAGAAGTACAAGTTCTACAACAAAGTCGTCGACGTCGTAGTGGAGGCTCTCGATCGTTCTGGAGCGAAATCTCTGATGCCAGTAGGCAAAGCAGATGATTCAAACGGCACAACAGAGGAAGATTTCACAGAGTGGAAACAATCCCTGTTCGCCCTTTTCCGTGGCACTTTGGGGTTTCAGGAGCGACCAGCACAATACGAGCCAACGCTTAAAGTCATCGAAGACACTTCTCTCGATATCATCGACCTCCACGTCGGCGAGCCCATCAAGCCGAAATCAACCAAGAAAAGCAGCTCACAATCCTCAGCAATCCACTCTCTCCCCGTTAAGGATGCAAGAAAGCTGCTTCAAACCAAAGAACGGAATTGTCTGCATCTTGAAATCGATATCCACGAATTCCCGGAATTGAAATACAAAACCGGAGACCATCTTACCGTCTGGCCATGCAACCCATCCTCCGAAATTCAACTCTTGGTGAACGCTCTCGGGCTACAAGGCAAAACAGATACACCGCTCTTGATCCAAAGCATCGAGACAGGAGTGAAAGTCAAAGTCCCCTCCCCAACGACCTGGCAAGCACTGCTGCAGCACTACCTCGAGATATCCGGCCCGGTTCCACGAGAAATCGTGCTTTCTCTATCTCACTTCGCACCCGACTCAGCTTCAAAAGCCACACTTACGCAGCTCGGAGAAAACAAAGACGCATATCATGAATACTGTCTACAAAACCACGTCACGTTCGGGCGACTCCTCGCAGCGCTGAACTCCGGTCCCGGAGCTTGGTCCTCTATTCCCCTGTCTTTTATCTTAGAGAGTCTCCCATTACTCTCACCGCGCTACTACAGCATCTCCTCCTCCTCCATCGTCTCCCCAAAAACAATCTCCATCACCGTCGCCACCTCCTCAGAGCTCACCCCCAACCAAACTTTCTCAATCCCCGGCCTCACAACAACCTACCTCTCCTCCCTCACCACTCACCTCTCTCTTTCCCCTCCACCTTCCCCTCAAAATCAAACCCAAGAATTCATCCACGACCAACCACCAAAACTCTACACCTCCATCCTGACCTCCAAATTCCGCCTCCCAACCCTTCCTTCCCACCCAATAATCCTCATCGCCTCCGGCTCCGGCCTCGCTCCCTTCCTCGGTTTCCTAGCCGAAAGACAGCGATTAGCATCTATTGGACGAAATGTCGGGAAATCGATCTTGTTCTTTGGATGTCGGGGTTCTTCCGATTACATCTACAAATCTGAGTTAGAGAAATTGGTGGAGGGGAGTGGAGGGGGCATTGAGGTTGTGACTGCGTTTAGTAGGGAAGGCGGGAAGAAGTATGTGCAAGATAGAGTTGAGGAGCGGGAGGAAGAGGTTTGTAGGTTGTTGGGGGAGGAGAACGCGTATTTTTATGTTTGTGGGAGTGCGGCTATGGCGAGGGATGTTAAGGCCAGGGTTGAGGGGGTAATTGGGAGGAGGAGAGGGTGGGGAGAGGAGGAAGTTAGGGGGTGGAGTGAGGGGTTGAGGAGGGGGAAGAGGTGGCAGGAGGATGTTTGGGGCTGAGGGGCTTGTGTTTTATTAGATAGAATTTATTATGAGCTTTTAGAGAATAATTCGAGAGTTAAGCGTCTGAGAAGATCTTTCAAGTTCAGGAATATGTGAATATGTGAATGCACTCCCAGCCTCTTTTTTGTTCAAGATTAATATCTATACTCAATGACCACAGAAGATAGGAACAAACTCAGCGAAGCAAGGATAAATTCAAGTATTCACGATTCATGTCTGTCATTTTACATCCCAAACTCCCATATAAACAAAAGTATATCCTCAGCTCGTCCACCCCCAACTCCCCTTCAGACGCTCCTGAATCTCCTTCGTAGGCCAAGCATGCTTCGTATCCGTCCACACCAGGATATCAAGCATACTCTGCTGATCTCTACCATCCGTGAACTGGTCACCGCACATTGCTATGGCCATACAGGCCGTGTTCATAGCGGGAGGAGCACGGCGATTGAAGATCGCTACGCCGCAGATGCGCTTTACTACGGCGGTAACCTCGGCCTAAGCAATTGAGTCAGTTGATGTTTGAAAGGGGAAAAGGAATCGACTTGAGTCAAGGGTTTCGGGGCAGTTACCTCTATTCGCCTCGTTGCTGCCCAGTGTGAAGGTCCTAAGCGGGGTACCCGCGGATCATAGACAGTGAGCAGGATCTTAGAGAGATCGAAGTGTTGGACAGCAGTAACTGGAAGGGATCAGCTCAGCTCCACAAGTCCGCGCTGACCAGTAGAACTCACCATGGCAATCAGACATGTACCACAGCTCGGGGTAAACTTCCCCTTTGCTCAGATCTGGAGCCTTGTCGAACATGGGCTCGAAGGACCTGGGCCGCAGACGATCCCAACCCTGATGATACTCCACCAATGCATCGTAGTCGCTGTTATTGGGTCGATGCTCGCCGTAGCAGTACATTAGGACGTCGGCGCAGTGCACCACGACGCGATGGGCCCAGGTAGCGTCATCGGTGGGCTCGAGCGAGCGGTAGTCGTCGAAGTTGAGGGGCATGCTGAAGGGTCGTTGGCGAATGAAAGACATGTAGACCTCCTGGCGGCAAGCCACGCGGAATGCAGCTCGACGAAGGCTGCTTTGAGGACCGGATGAGGCTTGAGCTTCGATGAATACCTGGGTTCCCTGGAGACCTGTCTCCCAATCACCGCCATTGAGAGGAGCTGTACTACATCAGCATTGGTGATATGTGGAAAGCGGGTATGGCTGAAACCTACCGTCTACTTCCTCATAGAAGCGCAAGATTATGGATGCCACGAGGAGATTTTCGTCGAAGAGTGCTTCGGCATCATCCGAGACGGAGACTAGGTGCTCGATGCAAAGGCTATGATACTCCACAGCCGTCTCGATCTGCAGATCCGCAAGTCTTTTTCCTTGGTACTCCACTATGCCGTCGACTTTGTATTCGTCGAGACGGCACAGGTGTCTTGCCGAAGCCGTGTAGATAGCATTCAACAAAGCCGGACAGTTTCTGGCCCTTTGAGGGACAATCTGGGCAAAGTGCCGTTCTGAATCGCAAAGATCAAACTTGGAAAGTAAGCAAGTGTTGTCAGATCACCAGATCTAGGGGCATACCCAGCATGCTAGCTCATCAATAAAGTATCTCATCAAGCATGCTTCTTGAACGTTCGTGTGCGGCCAGATCCCGCCCGCATCGGGGGAAGAAACCGCGAAAGGGGACTCTTGGACTTTCGACGGAGATTGAAACAAAGTTGAGTGGTCATTTCCTTGTTGAGAAAAGTCGGCGGCTCGGAGTAAAGAGTCGATTGCGTCCTCACCCCTACCTGAGATCGGAGAGGAAGCCTCGAAAGCTGGAGCTTTTCCAAAGCGAGAAAGAACCGGAGATGGCTGACCAACAGAGGCAAATGAAGTCAAGTCAGTGTCATTGGTTCGACGTCTTTTGAAGGGCGATGCGGCATCTGTTGGAGACTGATAGGACCGAGGGGTCCATGAGGATGGCTCGAAGGGCGGCTGGGTCGGCCCATCCGAGACAATTGAAGCTACCGCTACCGAGCCAGCTGGAGAACTTACAATCCCAGTCTTTGGAGGTGTTGCTGTCTCTGAGGTTGCAACAGGTTTAGGTTTCGGGTTGGTTACGTAGATTTCATCCAACTCGGGAAGTTCGTCTACAAACTCGGAGCATACTAGAAAGCACCTTGTCAGTATAATTGACATATCAAGATACCTTGAGTAACAGAAAAGCTACATGAGTCAATCAGAAGCGAGTAGAGCTTACTTTTTCCTCGTATCTTGACCCAAGGTTGATCTTTTGCGAAGTCACTGTCGTATCTCGCCGAAGAGCCGTGCCTGAACTGTAGTTTTCCAAGGGTTGACTTTACAGACCCTGCCCCAACACTAGGACCTTCATCTGAAATTGACATGAGTCAGCCATGTCTCTTCGATATTGAGATACAGGTTGGGTATGGAAAATAAAAGTAACGTGATTGGCCCGAGGGTATGGAAGTGGGGTTAACGGGGCAACAGCCACCCACCATCGTTGTTCTGCTTGCCCGCAGACACGCTGGAACTGTTAGTACAATCGGACGTCATTGTAGAGACTCAAGTCACATACCTTAGCCTAGTTCGCGGCATCTAGAAGCATTCCTCATTCTTTCGTCGCTGTCGATATCTCGAGGCAATCCGCCGAAAGGTGATGACCCTGGCACAATCCTGAGAGGGAAGACTGAAGGGAAGTAAGTAAGGAAATACTAGATGCGGGGAAGGAGTGGTAGTAATACCACATCGGGAGTGGATTGGGTTAGAGCAGTTGCCGTCTCGGTGGGGTCAGACGAGGCCTGGTTCAGTGCCGTCAAACGCCAGCATGTTGCTTGCAGCGGGGTAGCAGCGCCGCACCGGGCAGAAGTGCGCTGGCTGGACGAGATGGTGGCGTAGCGCGTACAACCCCATCTTGCTTTTCCATCTAGACCCATCCACACCCTTTTCTCCCACGATTCCCTTTTCATATTCTCATCCAATCACGAGAGAGCCATTGAGTAAGAATCCTGCTACTGCATCTCCCAGCAAGCGCTACCATGCGCCCCATTCCCTGCCACCTGCCCTCCAGACTTGCGGGACGAAAGTGGATTCGCGGAGGGCAAGAACAAGTCTGGGGTTGCGCCCATTCCCCGCATCTGATGATGGGATTGCCCGAATCGTCGGACTTCCCCCTCGTGGCAGTTGCCCAGCCCTTACTCGCGGCAACTATTCTGTTTGGCTGCCATTCTTGGGCTATGCAGGGCTCGGCGGATCATACATGATCCAGATTTCTACAGAGCTCCCATGGTGCAACCTTGTTTTGTCGTCAGGAGCTCGCAGAAATCTATAAGATCTGGATAAATCCTCGACATCAAACATCCAACCCAGCTCATCAGAGTCAACAATCATCTCCATCCTTCTCTACTCTTCTCCAATCCTCAGTCTTCAACACCTCAACGGCTTCCTCATCTACATCCTCCACAATGGGTCTGACTTCAGAGCTTGAGAGCCCTACCAAGACCGACGCCCTCCACGTCGAGAAAGTTTCAACATCCTCTCTGGGCGGAGGATCTGAGCATCTTGAGGATCTTGATTCTATCGAACAAACTCAATCTGGAAGATATGCCTGGCTGGTGGCCATCACCGCTGGAGTCGGTGGACTTCTCTTCGGTATGTATCTTAAAATGCTCCAGATCATGATATCAATCTAATTGTGGTATAGGCTACGACACTGGAATTATCTCTGCAGTCCTCGTCTACCTCGACAATGATCTCGGCAAGATCCTCACTGCGGGCGAGAAGGAATTGATTACATCCATCACATCTGGTGGTGCATTTATTGGCGCCATCGCTGCTGGGCTCACTGCTGATCGCTTTGGACGAAAGGGCGCAATTTATATGGGATGCTTTCTCTTCATCATCGGCGCTATTCTCCAAGCTTCCTCTTACTCTCTGGCTCAGATGACCGTTGGCCGTCTCGTCGTTGGCTTCGGTGTTGGCTCCGCAGCAATGATCGTTCCTCTCTACATTGCTGAGGTCGCCCCTGCAAAGTATCGTGGTCGAATGATCGGACTGGACAACATGAGTATCACTGGAGGTCAATTGATCTCTTACGGTATTGGAGCTGGTCTTGCGAAGGTTCCTCATGGATGGAGAGCAATGGTGGTATGTTTTCCCTATTCCGGCTTCCATGAAAATGGTCTAACAATTTAACAGGGGCTTGGAGCTGTTCCCGCCATTATCCTCATGTGCCTGTTACCATTCTGCCCAGAGTCACCCCGTCAACTCATCTATCACGACAAGCCTGAAGCTGCGGCCGTTGTCATCCAATCCATCTTCCCTCAAGGTACCCCGGAGCAAGTCCAGCAAAAGATTCGACACATCAGTGCCCACGTCGCCGAGGCCAAAGCGCTCAAGGAAGGCAAAGGCGATCTCTGGCTTATCAAGCAACTATACGTCGTCCCAGGCAATCTCCGAGCACTCATCGCTGCTTGTGGTCTCATGGCTATCAGTCAACTTGGTGGATTCAACAGCCTTATGTACTACTCTTCGACTCTCTTCGCACTTGTCGGATTCGCCAATCCCGTAGCCGTCGGAACCATCATCGCTGCCACCAACTTCTTCTTCACCTGGGTCAACCTAATGGTCGTCGATCGCTTCGGCCGCAGACGCATCCTGCTCTCGACCATGTGGGGAATGGCACTCTTCCTCGCTCTCGCGGCCGTAGCCTTTCACTGGATCCCCATCAACCACGACCTCACTCTCAAGACAACCAAGATCGGATGGCCCGCCTATGTCGTCCTCACATGCATGATCATCTACGTCGGCTTCTACTCATCTGGCATGGGCAACACCGCCTGGCTCTCATCCGAGTTCTTCCCCATGGAAGTCCGCGCCTACGGCACCATGATGCTGACGTGCTCGTGCTGGGGCTCCAACATCATCGTCGCCTCCACCTTCCTCACTCAAATGGAGAACACCACCCCATCAGGCGCATTCGGTTTCTACGCTGCGATCTGCTTCTTCGGCTGGATTGCAGTCTACTTCTGCTACCCGGAGGTGAAGGGCATGACTTTGGAGGATATCCGCGAGATCTTCAAGCATGGCTTTGGAGTCAAGTATGCGAGGGGGTTGCAGAAGGAGATAAAGGCGCGGAAGCAGCTCGAGAATAGCAGGGCATAAGTTGAAGAATGGGGATGATATCACGATATGTTACGATTTATGGAGTTTAGGGGATAAGACAAGACAAGACAAGACTCGATGAATATATCTTTATATGCTACAAATAATCCCAATCCCGGAATAGGCCTCATCTAGCGAGACAGCCCCTAAAATTAGCGGACCGGGCGCTAAATCTGTGTAACGAATGCCCTGTGGAACGGGGCGTCTAGCGAGACTTTCCAAGGTTTAGCGCTCTCGCACCCCTCCCACAAACGCATCTCTCAAACCACTCCTACACTTCAGCCTCCTACAACGCTACAACTCCAAGGACAACGCCAAACGAGCAAAATGCCCCTCAAAACGACTAAAAACAATCCTGTTGCATCGAGGGGACCCTCTTTGCCGCCAGAGATCTGGAGCATGGTAGGAGAACAGGTACAAATCTGCACCTGAGCACTTCACCTTGCCCGCATCAAAGTGTATGCTAAAGGGATTGTATAGATACAAAGTCAAGATGCGATTCTGGCACTCATCTTGACATGTCGTACTTTCCGTGATCTCTTCACGCCATTTCTACGTCGGGAATTCCTTCTCCAATTGAGCAAGATCCCGACCCAAAAATTGCGCCAGAAATTCCTACCAACTAGCCTCCGCCATACTCGGAGGTTTGAGGTCTTCCTCGGCGAGTTCTGGGGCCGCATTGACGATAGCACATATGGTACATATGATGTCAAGCACACTGACCTTTACGCCTCGTTTCTGATTCGAATCCTGAAGGAGACGTCCAATCTGCAGTCTTTTAGGTTCGCTCTGCCCACATTCGGGCCATGACAAGGTGCTGACTAACCCTCTGACAGGTGGCTCAACACTAGTTACGAAGAATCATACGAGACATCGCTCCTACTTCGAAATCCCGAAATCCTGCAACTTTTGAAGCATAGTCCGACGCTCAAGCACCTTTCAATTGTATTTTCAAGCGAGCTACTCAATGACTACACCCCTGCTTGCAGATGCTGGATCCCCTTGGACGGCTTCAAGAACCTAACATCGCTGGAACTCTATAACTTTTATGGCAGCTTCACTTCTTTAGTAGACAATCTCGTGACCGCATTGGCAAATTGCCCTGAGCTCAAAGTTCTCGGGCTCGGAATGCAGTACGATGACATTTTCGACGGAATGCCTGATGATCTCAGCGAGAACTATCACGTCGAATTTTTGGCCAAGCTGTGCATGGTTTATGCCTCCCGAAAGGGTACTTCTCCTTTACGTCTGAACACCTTACGGCTCGGCCATGAATTGTTCCTCTATAAACATAGCTTTCGTCTCGACATTGACCATATGTATCTCAGCAAGCTTGTACAGCTTGATTGTTTGAAAACCTTCCATATTCACAACGGCTCGATCAATTACGACCAACAAGACAATGATGCGATGAAAATCGACTGGCATCAATTACTGGATTGCAGGTCCTTACAACAGCTTTCCGTTACACGATTCAGAAGGGACGTACGAAACTGGTTGATGGATTTTGGCAGTTCTATCAAAGATCTGATTATTACGGACCTTTACAGCCCCTATGACAAAGACCTCGACCATTTTGACCCATTGGAAGACGTCCATTTATCAATGCTCTTTGTCCAATCAAAGCCTGGCAACAAAAGAGAGTTGGATGATTGGTCGGACAGGATCACGAATACGTGGGACACAGCGAGAATCGATGCCGATGTGATCACCGTTCTTGACAGGCTTCCTGACGGAGGTGCCCATCTTACGAGACTTGGGCTTTGCCTTGATTTCGGGACGCAATGGGTTTGTCAAGCCATGCCATCAATCTTGATTCTATGCTGTGCTGACTCCTAGCAGGAACTCTTCTCCAGCCATCTTGAAAACCTCACCGGATTACTTCAACTGAGAATCAACAACATACACTACTGCGCTGGCCAGTTCCCTCGACAGGAGTCATCTCTCTGGCCAGGAGTAACAAGCTCGGATGATATTGCGTATCACTATGCACTGCTCATTCAATCGAAATGCCCCTCATTACAGTACATTCAAATAGAGCAATGCACATGGGAAGTGCATTTTGGCGAGATCGAGTCCGTCGACGAGGAGACTTGTAATCAACCAGTCTATTTTCGACCGCTAAGTGACGATGAAGTTATGTCCATTGAGCTATTTGCCCTTGCAGATGGCTCGGCTCAAGGTGGCCTGTCCGGACTGCGCGAGCCAAGAAGATATTACTCCGATGCTGTCTTGAATGAAGTTTAGTGAAGTGTTTATAGGCCATGGGTGGGGTAGGAGTGCAAGGCAAATCCAGAGATTTCAAAGAGCTCTGATTGGAGTATAAGAGAAGTTTCCTGTAATTGCGGATGGACGAACCAAATTCGCTTGATATCTAGTACTTGATTCTCGATCCTGATGAGTAAAAGGGGGCAGATCACGTGGCTATCGGAACGGATCAATGTTTTAACGAACACGTGCTAAGATAAGAGGACATTTTGCTTTCTGGAAGCTCTAATCTGACCTCACATCACTCATCCCTCCAAATTCGACTCTTACCCTTCGTTCTTAACACTTGTCGCTATTTGAACTACCATGGAACTTCCTTAGGCCTCAATGGCCGCCCATTCCCTCAAGTCCCCTGATATTGACTTCATCGACCCCTTTTCCCACGTGAAGCAGGTAGCGGTGAGTACGATTTCACTCACAATGCTCCATATACTAAATCGTCATAAGAATTCGCTTTTATTTCCCAGATGACTAGCCAGCAAACCATACAAGGACTCCGGTCCGGCCAATACAAAGGCTCCAAACGCGTCAAGATATCACGTGGCATCACCGAGTTCCCGCGAGAAATCCTTGATCTCTTCAACACTCTCGAGATCCTCGACCTTTCTGGCAATCCTCTCTCAACACTCCCGAAATACATCAGTCGTCTTCACAAGCTCAAAATTGCGTTTTTCTCTGACTGTAATTTCACTGTCTTCCCGAAAGAACTTGCACAATGTCGGTCTCTCGAGATGATCGCCTTCAAAGGCAACGGCATGACCACCGTTCCCGAAGGATCATTCCCACGAAAGCTCCGCTGGCTCATTCTCACGAATAACCAAATCTCGTCCCTCCCAACCAGCATCGGACAATGCCATCGCCTCCAAAAATGCATGCTCGCCGGCAACCAGCTCACATCCCTACCAAATGAGATGGCCCACTGCCGCAAACTCGGTCTCCTCAGACTCTCCGCCAACAAACTCACCTCGATCCCCTCATGGCTCTTCTCCCTCCCAGAACTCTCCTTCCTCTCTTTCGCCGGAAACCCATGCACGCCCTCCTTCGAAGACAACCCAGTCCTCGACACCATCGCCTGGTCCTCCCTCTCAGTCCAACACCTACTCGGCGAAGGCGCCTCAGGAATAATCTCCCAAGGGACCTGGAAGCACGCCTCCACCGCGGAGAAAGCCATAGCAATCAAGCTCTTCAAAGGCGCCGTCACATCCGACGGGTCCCCCATCGACGAAATGAACGCCTGCATCACCGCCGGCCGCCACCCGAACCTCATCGACCCGATCGGCAAGATCCACGACCATCCCGAGGAGAAACGCGGTCTCGTGCTCGAGCTGATTCCGCCCAGCTATAAGAATCTGGGGCTGCCACCGACGTTGGAGAGTTGTACGAGAGATGCGTTTCAGCCTGAGATGGTGTTGTCGGTGGACAGGTGCAAGAGTATACTCCGAGGGATCGCGGCAGCTGCTATGCATCTGCATGAGAGAGGGATTGCGCATGGGGATTTGTACGCGCATAACATCCTCATTGATGATAAAGGTCATGCTCTGCTTGGAGACTTCGGCGCGGCGACGATCTATGGGAAGGATCATGAGATGGGGGATAGGCTTGAGAGGATGGAAGTTTTTGCTTTTGGGCATCTGATTGAGGATCTTTTGGGTCTGGTGGAGAGGAGGGTTGATGAGGATAGTGTGATGGGTGAGAAGGATGCGTATGTCGTTGAGGGATTGAATTTGTTGCATTGGAGGTGTACGGATCCGGTTGTGGAGGAGAGACCGTTGTTCGTGGAGGTGCATGAGGTGTTGGCTGGGCTGTGATGGATGATAGATGGTTAGATTGGCGTACTATATTTGGTTACTTTCGGGCTTGCTTTAATAGACTTAGATCTTATACTGGTTGCGTAGATAGAGTACAATAGATTTCCTTTTTTTCGGGATCGTGTATTTGTGGGAGGGAAGCATGGATGGTTTCGAAACGCATTGATTCTGCTCCACGATCAGTGAAAAATCCAGGCACACGTTTCATGCTTGCTTACTGCCCTCGAAGCTTACTTTCTCCATCATATATCTCCTTACAACCTCCATTCCTCAATCAAGCAAACATAGTCCTCATCTCCACTCCCTACGCCCTCGCCAGCCCACTGACCATCCCTCCAAAATGGCCTCAGCTCCCTTCCGCATCCCACCGCAACCCCCGCTGGCATTCACGCACACCCCCACCACCACCCTCCTCACCCTAACGCAAGAAACCATCGCCTTATCCAACAATAATCTAAACAAAACCCTCCTCACAAACCCCACCCACGCCACCTTCCAAACCACCATCCTCCCTCTAATCCACAACGAAAACACCACAGTAAACACCGCCCTCCTCGCCGCCCTCTACAAATACGTCTCCCCGCCCCCCTCCCTCCGCGAGGCCTCGATAACCTGCTCGCAACTTTTCAGAGAGCATTGGCGAGAAATTGAAGCTAGGAGGGAAGTGTTTGAGGTTTTTCGCGCGGTGTATGAGAAGGAGAAGAAGGGAGAGGAAGAGCTAGATGAGGAAGAGGGGTGGTTTATCGAGAGTGGGTATAAAGGGCTGTTGAGGAGTGGGGCTGCGGTGCAGGAGGGAGGGAAGAGGGGTAGGCTGGAGGTTGTGAGGAAGAGGATTGCGGAGATTTGTGCGCAGTGCTGTAGGAATATTCGGGAAGATAAGGGTGGGGTTTGGTGCTCGAGTGAGGAGTTGGAGGGTGTTCCTGCGGATGTGATATTAAGGTTTAAGATGAGAGATGAGGGAGGGGAGAATGAGGGCCGGTTTTGGGTGAGCTTTAAGGCGGCGGATTATATGAGCTGTATGGAGTACGCGGTAAGAGAGGAGACGAGAAAAAGGTTGTGGAGTGCGAGGATGGAGATGTGTGGTGCGAATGTGGGGTTGATGAAAGAGTTGGTCGTGCTAAGGGCTGAACACGCGGCGTTGCTTGGGTTTGAGAGTCATGCTGAGTATGTATCTCCTCACAAGTCACGTAAATTCGGAAGAAAGAAGTATTGACAGATCTATCTAGCTATAAGACGCAAGAGAAAATGTTATCTGCCAAAGCGGCGACGGCTTTCCTTGACCAACTTCAAGAAGAGATTACACCTTACTGCGAGTTAGAAATGAATGAGATGAAGAAGTTCAAACGAAACTATCTACTGTCGAGAAACTGTAATCCAAGTCAACTGGACGATAGGTTATACTTCTGGGACACAGCATTCTATGCTCGATCAATGAAAGAAACTCAAGCCCAGTTCGTGAGACACAGCTATCCGAATACTTCCCCCTCGATGAAGTTATCCGGGGTCTGCTCAGAACGTTCGAAACACTCTTCAGACTGGTTTTTGAAGAGATCAAAGAAGAAGGGAGACAAGCGCTGATGACGAAGCAAGGGCAGTCAATCGACGCTGCTACCTGGCATGACAGTATAGTGATGTTCGCTGTGTGGAATGAGGAAGCCATGGGCGGAGAATTCCTGGGATACCTGTACCTCGACCTCCTGCAGCGCGATGGGAAAAAAGATCATCCTTGCAAGATAAGTATCTCCGCTGTGAGTGCCCGTTGCCATAATTCCAGGTCGGCGAGCTGATCGTACACAGGGATATGAGAAACCAGACGGCACCAAGCACTACCCCAGCACCCTCCTCCTCACATCTTTCCCTGCACCTACATTTGGGAAACCCACCTTCCTTCGGCAGCGTAATGTTAAAACCATCTTCCACGAGTTAGGACACAGCATTCATGACCTTGTTGGGCAGACGCGCTTCGCTTCCAGCTCTGGGACGGCTGTAACTCAGGATTTCGTCGAGATCCCGAGTAAGATGCTGGAGAATTGGTGTTGGGACCCCTCAATCTTGCACTCTCTGTCGAAACACTACTCTTGTCTTTCGCCGGAATATAAATCAGCTTGGAAAGCGGGGAATCCTGAGGCAGTTCAACCGCCGGAGAAGGCACCACTGGAACAACTGGAGAAGTTTGCGAAGACGAGGAATATGAGATGGGGCTCGAGGACAAGGGGCTTACTAGCTACGGCAAAGTTCGATCTGCTGATTCATCGTGCGAAGAATATTGAAGATGCAGAGAAGATGGACCTTGGCGAGATTTATCAACGTGTGCGGAGAGAGGTGATGGGGCTTTATGAGGTCGATGGGGATAATTGGGGAGCAGAACATGCGAGATCGGAGCATTTGTTCCAGGGCTATGATGCAGGGCATTATAGCTATGTGGTGTGAGTAGTAAGCCCTGTTCAAAAAAGAATACAACAATGCTAACGGAGGGGTAGAGCGGAGGTTTATGCTTATGACCTCTTCGAGACAAAGTTCGAGGGAAACTTGATGAATGGGGAAGAGGGGAGGAGATATAGAAAGATGATCCTTGAAAGGGCGAGGAATGGACTTGAAGCACGGATGCTAGAGGAGTATCTGGGCCGCAAGCCGGATGGAGGTGCAATTTCGAGGGCAATGAAAAAGTAAATCTATATTGTGTCAATACACCACCATTGCTGCAGAGTCTGCGGTATTTCAAACAGACCATAGGAAATATTGCTTTCTTTTCTTTTAGCATTCAATCGTCAAGTCGCTTTGTAAGATTACCTCTGGTGCCACCCATCCCTTCTGCGGTGACAACATTCATATTCCCAGAATCGCCTTCTCTACTAAGGGGTAAGTTCTATTGAGTTCTTCATCGGACATGGGGCTTCCAGGGCGTTCGGTCGATGGCAACCCACTTTCAGAACAGAAACTCCTGAGAGCAAAGAGCTCAATTGACGCAACCTCGTCCGGATCCAGCGGTAGAAGTTCTACCCATTCGGTCGGTACATCGCCATCTGTAGCCAAGGATCTCTTGTAAGCTACCTGCCAAGAGCACTGCTGTATCTGTATGTACCTCAGTGTAGGACATTTGGAATGAATTAGCATCCCATAATGGTATGCGATGTCTTGCGAGGTCTCGACGCCTGGCCAAAGTGACGAAGCTTTCGTGGGGTACTGGCCGCCTCGGTGGCTTTTGCCATCCAGCCTCAAGTGTGTGAGTTTTCGAAGTTTGGCTAAATGAGAGGAAAATTGAGCCTTTCAATGATTAGTAGATAAATTACCAAGTGGTGAAAATGTTTACCCATTGAGTCTCAAGATCAAGGCACAGACCAAGCTTTGTAAGTTGAGTGCCATTGTCATAAAGTCTATCAAGGATCGACATAACAGGGAGGCTAAGCTCCTCGTCCGTATGTTGTGTCTCAGAGGCTGGCTCTGAAGCGGACACAGATTCTGTAGCCGAATGCGAATATGCTGGTGATTGATTCCCTGGTCCTAAAGCTATCTCTCTATTCGATGAACTTCCTGCTTCCGATATTGTCTCTGCGTCCGAGATGGTCTCTGCCTCTGGAAGATCGGGTGCTGACGACTCTGTGTCGGACCAAGCATCCTCACCGCTTCGTTCTGCAACAGTCATCTCTCGGATGAAGAGCATTGATAACTGCGGGAGTCGCAAGAGCTTAAAGTTGTCCAGATCGTCATCATACATGCCATAATGATCAGTGACGATGAGCTCTTCGATCAGACACTTGCAGCCATGTTTGAGCCAGTGCACAAGATCTATTTCCAATCTAGACACACTGAGCCGCCGAACTGACTTACAGTCTTCCAGCTGGTCCCAATCAACTTCCATTGACTCAATGAGTTCGTCGTCGAGATCCTGTTTCACCAAGCTATTGTAGATGTAGAGATTCCTCAGAGTCTCCAGATGTACCAGCTTGGCAAGATACTTGTTAGTCTCTGAATCTCCTTGCATCACCGACTCAAAAAGGAATATTCCGTGGCCGAGTCGCAATGTTTCGAGCACTAATGGACGTATACCTGGTTGTGACCCATATGTCTCACACAATTTCTCGAGGAAGTGGATTTCTTCACTAAGGATGAGCACCTCTGGAGAATTGTAACAATCAAAGTCGCAAGCGAAACCAAGGCCTAGGGTTTTGAGGTCCGGGCATTCTGCAAGGACATTTGCAATATCGTGAATGAGAGGGTCCGGTTCTCCGAAGAAATTATAGAGCTCCAGTGATGTCAAGTTCTTGAAGCCGTCCAAGGGGATGGAACACCTGAGAGCATCATCTGGGTCATCCAAATACTGACTCGCGAATAAAATTGAGACATTTTTGATCGTGGACGATTGCTTTAGTGCTCGAAGTAGTCTCCTATTTCGAAGCATAGTGGTTGGGCGATAAGTATCGTCGTAAGTCGAGTCGATCCAACTTGAATTTAGGTCAGCCCGGGATGCACCGCTCGAGGGGGGCTCAAACCGGAAAGCTTGCAGATTTGTCGTTTCCTTCAGCAAACGGATAACAAAAGAAACGTAATCATGGTTCAAAGACCTGCTATAATTTTTAAGTACCTGCTCCTTGCCGCGCATTTCTTCCAGCAAAACTTCGAGCTCTCGAGTATGATGAAGACCAGGCGGAAGAGATTTTTGACGCAGCTGCGATGGAGGAATGGCGGTCAGCTCCAGGGCGAATTTGCGACGAAGGAATGGAGTGAACAGGTTGTTGAAAGCGCGGCAGGTACTAATTAGCGTGAGGAGCGTACTTCGAGTTCTTATCTGTGAGGTCTGTAAGCAAAGCGTCCAGTAAAGCTGAGGGGAGCTTCTACGGCTGTGTTGGGGCAGACGCACCAATTCTCCAATCATATTCCATACCTCGGGCGGGAAACATAAGCTTTGAGGTACTGCAATATCATCTTTGGCCATGGCGATGTCTATGGAGGTCTCCATGGCAGTCGTCGAATCACTTTCTGGAGGTTGTGGCATAGTAAAAGAGAAGTGTGGTTGGACTCGCTCGCGTTCCAGCGGAAGACGCGTTCTGGAAAAGCGGCCGCTTTCGGGGCAAGAACACGCTAAACCTGAAATGAATACGCTAAAGCGCAGCGCTGACAGGGGCATTTGCGGGGGCTCCAGGTGTACGCGAGCGACGCCTCCTTGGGCTAATCCGAGATGTCTCATTTGCCAACATCTCCTCGAATCTATCCCACCAGTCCTTTACATTAAACACACTCTCTTCTTTTTTGCATCCGGGCAGTTTGGCACATTGGGATCGCGTCTTTTTTCTCATTGTACCCAGCCAACTCATTACACTATGGAGCTAGGCTCCTTGAACAAAGCCCAGTGGGTCTGTACGATGAGAGCATTGTTACATACGGTAAATAGAAAACTTCATTTGCTCCGTGAAAATGCATATCTTTTTCATTGAACTCCCGCATCTCAGTACATCTGATGCTTTATCATATACATGGTATGCCAGTTACTTCCAAACCAATTGTTTCGTTTTTCGCAAGCTCTTCATTCCCTTTGCCTTCACTGGCAGTTGTGGCAATGCTCTCATACCCACGGATGCGTTGGAAGATGAGTCGGCCTCAAACGCAGCCTTGATGCTTCCCTGTTCGTCAGGTACCTCCCGCCAGTGCCCCAAGTTCGCACCACCCCCCTCCCAGATTGTTCCAAACGGAGAGGCACAATCTCCTAGATCTTGCCAAACCGTAAGGGCGATAGTCAGCGCCTCTCCAAGTCCAACAACCTGGATTTGAGACTCGGTCGGACAGAAGTCGCAGCGTCGAAGCTGAGGCGCAGCAAAAACACGAGGAGCGCCGTGTTTAGGGGCGGTGGACCGGATATAACAGTGATAACAGTGCCCCCAATCTACGGAACGCTTCGAGCAGCGCCATATTTGGGGGAAACTTCTTTCGTCGTAGATGTCGTGAGCGTGGGGACAGATCTCGATTGTCTTCAGGTGCCGAAAGATGGGATGGTCCGAGACGTTGACTACCCTCCAAGGGATGACGATGTAGTATTCGGTTCGGATGACAAGGTGACCAGAGATGACTCGAGCAAGTGTGGATAATTGGAGATTCGGATTCCATGTCCATATGGTTTCGAGGAGGAAGGTGGGCGACGTGTTTGATAGTCGTTGAAGGAGACCGGAGCAGTCGCCGCCAAATCGCAGGTGCATTTTCATCGAATGCTGGATTTCGGTGAAAGTGATGTCGTCGAGGAGATGAAAGTAGTGTCGTCTGCTTCCATATTGGCGTTTCCTCTCAACTACAGTGCACTTTCTTTCCATTTTCTTGGTTCTGCTCCGTTCAATGGGAATCGTTTTAGCTGGTTCATGCAGCATCTTGCAGAAATGACAAGCGATGAGATTCTTCAGGTCTCGATCCAGAAGGAGAAGAAGTCTTCCTCGCTCTTTTCTGGCAGAGTCGATCTCCTCCCATGACCACTCGCCCAGCTTGAAAAGCACCAGACGACAAGTTAGAGTCAAGCAGACCTCGGATGATGCAGGTAGATATCGCGCGATGTTAATCAGAGCTTCGGATGGCATGGCGTGCAATTGTAAGATTTCCTCTGGTGTTGGTATAGGTCGGAGGTCTTGGAGCAAGGCCTCTCGTTCTCGAGCCCACTCTGCCTCCAAGGCTGGTGAGATTGCTGGTGCTCGACCGAGGATGTGGAGGAAGAACGCTTTGACTGAATGATGGGAGAACATCTTGACGTATTTTAGCACGTATCTTTGATGTTGTTGGTTCGTTGTCAAGGAGGTGTTGCTCGAGGAGGTGTTGTTGAAGGAGTGTTGTTCAAGGAAGCAATTTAAATATCTTTCTCAAAAAGGTTACCGAAAGACAATAAATATTTCGGCAAGAGATTGAAACAACCCCGCTTCGCTTGGTGCGGGGTCTCAAAGTAGTCTGAACCGACGGCGCCGCATCAGGAGGTTCTTCTTGCCTATAAATTTTGAACAAAAAGTAGATTGTTTAGTGCAATGCCCGAACGGCCGGGATTCACTTTGTAGTTTGGGTTCAGAGAAGTATCATTGATAAATATATAGGTCGCTTACTCAAGGAGGAAGTTCAAAAATATGGTAGTGATTTGCTTGTCAATAAAATAATTGAACAAGTTTGTATAGAACAAGGTAATACCAGAATTAACAAACGCTCAATTCTTCAGATTCTTGTAAGAACAACCGTTCTATAAAATATAACCAGTTATCTGTCCAAAACAAACTTTTCAACTTTCGCTCAACAAGGTGTTACTACTCCTCACAAGAAACTCACACAAGCTCCCTTACTACCACATCTCATATTTCCAAAGCAACATCGAGGCAATCAATCCTCAACCTCAACCCTTTCACCTATAAAAACCATAAAATTCAACCAGACAATTCAAATTTAAAAATCCCCTCTTCTCACTAACCCAAATCCTCACCCTCAACCTCATCCCACCTCACCACCCACAGAAACAGACTTCCAACAATAAACCCCCATCTCGCCACAGCGAATCAAAGCCCCACACCTTTCACCTACCCTCTCTCTTCTGCATATAACCTTTGAGCATACCCTATGCACTTCATAAGTTTAGAAAAAAAATAACCCAAACCTAAATGTTGCATTCAACATTTCAGTATTTTATTAACGGCAAATCCCTAAAACCGGACCCAAAACTCTCAAAATGACGAATACCGGACCTTTTCTTACATAATCCCAAAAACCGGACTCTGAAGAAAAGTGACCTACTTTTTGTATACGAAGCCTATAGAAACCCAAGTACCTACGCTTCCTGCTAGCGTTCAGCGCATGCAATTACTAATAATTTATAGAGTATAGAATTCTATGGTGTTGTTGATCAAAGATGAGTCAGCTCCGCGTAATCGCACTGCAATTTTAGCTTCTACGAGGCCTCTGCCCCTGCCTATCGCTAGTACCCGCGCTGGTGGAAAAGTATATAATTCCATGGTGTTGTCGACTAGTTTAGGCCAACTTCGCGACCGTAATGCGGCACCCACTTATATACGTAATAACTTCACATCACGTCGCACGTTTTTAATGATTTTTGATGTAAAAAATGCCGTATTAATAGGACTATCAGAATAGTAAAAAATATTTAAGTTGGGCTGCTATCTACTAATGTAGTTGCGTCGTAGTATGATCGTGATATTGCCCCCCTAGGGCTCGCTTGTGCCAGGGGGAAGCCTTTGAAGTCAGTGGAATTTGGCGATTATGCGCTGAACGCCAGCAGGAAGCGTGGGTACTTGGTTTCTATGGGCTTCGCATACAAAAAGTAGGTCACTTTTCTTCAGAGTCCGGCTTTTGGGATTATGCAAGAAAAGGTCCGGTATTCGTTATTTTGAGAGTTTTAGGTCCGGTTTTAGGGATATGCCGTTTTATTAACGCCGAGGAAACAATATACTCGACTCCCTCACAGAAAGGGTTATAGACTCACATTTCGTTCGAGGATGTGTCTTCCGTACCCAAACAAAAATAAGGTGTAATCAAAAGTGGGAAAATCAAGCTTTCAGAGACACCTACACTCAGCTACCCCAACTAGGCAGAGCCTCACGTCAAACCCGAGACCAAACATATTACAGATTGAATAAATCTTCATTATTCTACTACCCCTCTCCACATTTCGTGTAAGACATATATACACTACAATACAATACAATAAATTGTACCACTGAACCTAAACGCCATGAATGCATGCTTGCTTGCTTGCTACCCCTCGCTTCGCTTCGCTCTAGACAATAGAAAATCTGATATAGAAAGAAAAACAAACAAAAGCTTTGCAGAGAACGGGTATCTTCCACCTTTTGTATCGTACAGCTCGCCAACTCTCCTATTTTCCTCCCTCCGAATCTCACCTATTCTTCCATGTCTCTATACCAGACACAGATATTGGGATATGGCAAGACAGACTTCTCACCGCATCTGCGTCATCGGCCTCCCCCTCCCTCGACTCTCAACCCTCTTCCCATCAACCCACCTCCTCTCCCCCACCCCCGCACCCTCATAATACTGCCTAGCCTCCTGCTCCGCCATGCGCCTCCTCTCCTCGAAAGCCGCTTTCTCTTCTTCACTAAGACTGAACGCTTTCTTCAGCCACCCGAACGCGCTGCGCTTCTTCTTGACCTTCTTCTTCTCACCGTTCGAGTCGATGACCGTGACGTCCGTCATGACGGACATGCCCATGGCGGACGGGGCTGCGCGGCGGTTCCCGAGTTGGGAGGGTGTGTGCGTGTGCCCGCGGAAGGAGGAGGTCGAGGAGTTGGAGTGCATGTGCAGGGGGTTGGAGGGGCCTGCTGTCCAGGGACGTTGGAGGGGGGAGTTGGGCGAGGCGTTGACGGGGTTGACGGGGCGGAAGAATTGCTGGTCGCTTCGAGGGGAGGGGATGAAGTCTCGGGTGAAAATGGGTGGGGGCTTGCGCTCTTCGTGTTGGGGGCGAGGATTAGAGTATGATTGGGAGCGGATTTCACTTCCTAATGGTGGGCGGGGAGGAGCGGTGTTGTATGATGAGGATCGGAGTTGTGGTTCTGTTTGCAGTTTTGGGCGCTGAGGGGGTAGTGGGAATACGGCGGGCGGAGAGGCTTTCTCGAGGTCGGAGCAATATGCTGAGTCGAGGCCTCTAGAGGGAGGGGTGTTAATTGCGGATTCTCGATCCCTAGGAGCAGGAACGGAGACGGAATGGATTCTTTGCGTGGGAGACCAATAGCTGTCCTCTCGCTCGATTGGTGCTTTGATCGTTACTTCGGACGGGGTCTCTTTTCGTTTCAAGGAGAAGCGTTTTCGTAGGGAAGAGCGTTCGCGAATTGCTGGAGGGGCTTCCGGAACTGGAGCAGATGGAGGTTTTGCTGAGGGAGCGGGGCTATAGGTTCGTGGTGCGAGTATGAATTCTGGTTCTGGCTCCGCAAGTTCGACTTCTGAGGTTGAAGATTGCTCAGAATCCAGCTCTGGTGTTCGTTCGCGATCGTCCACCATTTGGAATGCAGGTAGAGTAGCTTGTATCGCTGGAGTGATGGGGTTCGGATCTTCTGGCAAGTGTTTTGACATCGATCGTCGCATCTCACGAGAAGGGTGACCTGGCGGTGAGGCTGGTGGTGATGGTGACCTCATTGGATTGATGCTGAACTGTGGATTTGTTAGTAGAAGCTTTCATCTCGAGCAATTGAGGACATACCCTTGTATTCCTACTCACTTCACCGGCCCTTCGATCCATTTCCGCCACTATCGATCCAAGTTGTACCAATGAAACACCAAGTTGGTTCCCCTTCGTCTGCAGTGACACATATGCCTTGTACCAACCGTCCACATTTCCCTTCATCGCATCGAACACCTTCTGCATATCCTGTCTCGTATCCATCCAAACACCGTCTTCCTGCTCTTCCGCTAAGTAGAAAGTGAAGTCCTTGCAAGCATTTAAACCTTGCTGCACATCTTTCAGCGAATCGTTCATCATCGCCGCCGTTCTAGTTATAGCATGCTCGATCTTCTCATTGCCTTGGACAATCTGCAGTCTAAAGCTTCGATCCTCGAGCATCCCATCAAATATATGTATATTCTCCAACGGCATCCTGAGGAGCTGCAACCTCTCGTCGATATCCTCCTGGGCCAGATCAAAGTCCTCCAACGTCGTCTCGAGAAACTCGTCAACCTCATCCACATGTCCCTGCAAGATATTCATAACCTGCTCCTCATCCCTAGCAATGCCGTTGAGCAGGAGATATATACCAAACGAGATCTGGGCCATCAGCTTCCATAGCTCATGGTACTGCGTCCCAGGCTTCTGCCGCCACTTCGCCGCATGCGTCTCCTCTGATATATCCTGATCGAGCAGCAGCTTCCTCCTCGCGGCGGCGTTGCCCAAACTGCTCTTCTTGTCGGCGGGAGTCGACGCGGCGGAGGCCTCTCGCATGGATTCCGCGAAGGCGCCTTGCATGCTCGGGATCGGGTGCGTGGGCACGGAAACCTGGACCTCCTTCATGGTGTCGGAATCCGGTATGGTGTTGACGGCGGTCGAGATCGAGGTGTCGTTTCTCGGCGTCGTGGCACCGCTGCTGCTGGGATCGTACAGCGTCAACGAGAGATGCGACGAGTCCGAGAAGAACAGGATGGGGAGGCTGTCATTTTCCTCCTGCTGCCTAGGGAGAAAGGAGGAGGAGGTGTCGTGGGAATCCATTGCTATGGTAGCTCGGGCACTTATGCGGAACTAGAGACTCGCAGACGGTTCCACTACGTCGATTGTTAACTGGGCATTGGGTGTGCTCGAGTGCAGACAGCCCGAGATTGAGGTATTCTGCGTCCTGCGGGACGGAGGGGTAGGAAAGGGCGGGTGATGAAGCGGGTTGGCAGATCTGGCAGGTGAGTGTTCACATTCACGACGACTCACTCCCTGAGTCCCTCGATGCTGATGCTCGGACGGGTTGCTGGAGACTGCCGACTCAGATGACAGACGCAGGCGCAGAAACAGACCGATGCACGAGCGTAGGATCTTCCTCGTTCCCCTGGCTAGAGCTCTAGCTCTGGCTCTGGCTCAGGAACGGGAGTCGAGGTTCGTCCCAACAGAGGATAGGGCGAGGCTGCTGCCGAACCCTTTGCTAGCTTTGGGTTCGTCCGTGTTATTTAAAGACAAAGCCCCGTGCGGGTGGCCCTCGATCTGGCTTAAGGGCCCGAGCCCAACGCACGCCGATGTTTCTGGAGATGAGGATGTTTGACGGGAGCTTTGGCGGAGGGGTAGAGCTGCAAATCTTTGCTGCAAACACATCTCACGGGAAGGAATGGTAAAAGGGGGATCACGGCGGTTTTGACTCGGGCCACATCCAGCTTACGGTCGGCGGTCTATCGATACTGAAATCGGCTTTCTGTCGTATCCAGCATCGGCTGCAGCCAGAACGTTCAAATGCGGGAGAAATCAATAAATCGGGCTGCATGGCGCGATTAGAATGTTTGCTTTCTGGGCTGGCAGCTCGCCTGGCGTCGTGGACTCCTGGGGTGGGCCAGCGCTCAGGGGCCGGATTGGTGGTGAGCTGCCCCCCTACCAGGCCTACCTAAACGCCTTGGGCCACCGCTTAGCAGCATCCGGTCTGCAGCAGCCCCCCCTCCTTTTTCTCCATCCCTTCAACACCACCACAGCTCATTTCGGCGTGCATCTCCACCTCCACACTCAATACTCAATACCGGACTGCACTCGTCTCAATGGTTGTTATCAATGCACGAAATTTGTTGGTGTCCACACAACCAACAGCTGACCGTTCAGCTTCTCGCCCAGACCCCAATTCGAAGCCCACCGAGCTCCACCGAGCTGTGCCTTTCTCAGCATCCTGGGTATTTTTTCTGACTAAGTCTGCAGGTGATGGGAAAGGTTGCGGGGGTTCACCTCACCGTTCCGCTCTTAGCCACCGCCTACCAGACCCCATGGCGTTTGGCGGCAAGACAGGGCTCCATCGCCTGTGGATTCGGAAAGGAGTTATGAACATCCTGGTACATAATTTCATCTGGTGGGTTCAGGGTTGGAGCGTGTGAACGCCACTGATGAGGCTGGTTTCAAGATCGCAGCCTCGTGGAGCACCAGATGCTGTGCCGCTGTTGTGAGAGCAGGCTGAGTGCGGCGATATGTCTCGATGACGATGACTTCTTCTACAAGGAAGAAATTCCAGGTCGACAATTAGGCCAATTGACTATGAGTACATCTACTATTCAAGGTGCTCGAAAACTTTCGGGAATACTTTCGTAAGTTAAAAAAGTATCAAGATAGCATCACTAAACACCATGCCAGCCCAACGCAAGCACTCGTCCTCCCAGGCGGCCGCACCCTGGTACGAATACGGCGATCCCGTCGGAACCTCCCCGCCAATCTTCTACTTCCACTGCTACCCGTCGTCCCGCTACGAAGGTGCCTTCTGCCATCCGCTCGGCGTCGCCCACAACCTCCGCATCATCTATCCCGACCGGCCTGAGCCGGTCTCTCCACAAACTGCTCAACACGGACACTCCCCTCTACCCTGCCGATATCCTCTTCCTCACAACCCACCTCTCGATCTCCCGGTTCCGGATCTTGAACGTCAGTCGAGGTGGTCCTTACTCGTTACGCCTTTGCCTGCCGGAAGAGCATCCCCGCAGCCCGATGTCTCGGCGGCTCAATCGTCTCTTCCATCTACCAGGTCGAAGTACGGTAAGACAGGCATGAGGTTCGTGCACCAGACCGTTACTCTTCATATCCTATTGGGCACCAGGCTTCCTAGGCTCGGTCATGGACTGGGAGCTCTGAAGTACAGCACGCAATCCGGACCCTAATGTCTTGAAAGCGATGATGAAGATAGGCGACAGCGAGACCACCACAGCGAGACCAGTACGCACTTGCGGGTACTGAGTTCGGGTAACTTGATAGTGGACGCGGCGAAGGAGAGCTTTGTGAAAGCTGGTGGGGAAGGAGTCGCGCTTGTGTCTCATCGCGCTTGATTGGGGCTTCGAGCTCGAGGATATTGAGTTTGAAGGGAGAGAGCTGGCAATTTGGCATGGGAGGCTGGATGTCAATTGTCCCATCTCCATGGTTGAGAAGGCGACTACGCTGCTCAAGGGCTTCAAGACCATGTTTCTGGATGAGGAAGCTCATAGTCTTGTGGCTCAGCAGACTGAAGCTATCGTGAAGACTTTGGTACCTTGCTCGGAGTAAGACATAAATACAAATACGAGGACAGATGAGGAAGCTAGAAAGATGCCACTGTTTCGGAGACTTCTCGAAGGTTTCGCTTCCGACCATGAAAAGCTTTAGTTCCATCGCTGCGGAGGAGGATACGAAGAGAAGCAGACTGCCATGGTTTCGAAGTCTTCTCGAAGGTTTCGTCCTTTGTATGCACACTTTCATGTTGACATGGAAAACCTTGTTTGCTGTCGATTCAGGGGCAGATCTGGCAAATGATAAGGTTGCATCCGATGCTAGTGTACCCTAGGGCCGGAAAGGGCAGGGATGCGCAATCCTCGTTACGGCTGCCACCGGTGACAGGCCCAGTTACCGAAGCCTCCTGCAAGCCCCCGGTTTTAGCTTGCCAGCAAGCAAGACATTCCAGCTTCACTTGTGACTTCTCAGTCCAGAAATAAATCACCGCCATGTCTCCTATCCACCTTCCCTTTCTTACCTCCCTCAAACCTCTCCACGACCCGCCTTGAAACAAAACACTCGTTTCTTCAAACACACAGCCACACTCCACAGTGGAATGAATCCAGATTCAGATCTGGAAGCTAAGATTCGGCCGGAGATCGACTGCCGCATCGAGGTGGTGTAACGAAATTCGAGGCAGGGATAGCACGGCTATTTGACGGCGACGACACGGCGGACGACGACTGTGGGGTGCGTCTTTTTCATGCGAGAGGAAGGCAAATAAGATCGGATCGATCGCAGATCTCGTTCTTGGGCCGAAAGGGAAAACCAATATTTCAAGGCCAATCGCTGGGAGATAGGCACGCTTTCGAGATTTTGGGCGAACTACTGCAAGCAAAGGAAGATAAAGAAGTATTGGAGGGAATTTGAGAGATAAATTTAGGGAGTGAAAGTGGGAGGGGCAAGATGGCAGCAAGAATGCGCGCGCTGAAGTTTGGCACTGATCTTTGGGATCCAAGTCATCGGTTTGAGACGAGTTGGATTTTGAAGCCTTGGGTCCTATTTGGCTGTCGAGCTACAATCGTATGTTACACTCTTGTATTTTGCAAACTCTGCTGACAAAATCAAGTCATTGTACGCATTTACAACCACATTCTTCATTATCGGCTGGGAAGCAACGAATCATGACGGCATGAGCATCCACGATGTCCACAGATCATTCTCGTTCTTCACGAGTACGTCCCTTCCATTTCCATCTTATCAAGAGCTCGATGCTAACATCTCCCTCTCCCAGTCCTCTGCTACTGGGGCACATCCTTCTACTTCCTGGTCTCCGCCCTCCACACCTTCACCTACGCCATCCACGGCGGCACCCCCCTCCTAAACCGCTTCCCCCGGCCCCTCCAAGCCCTGCACTACCTCTTCTACACCACAATAACCACCTTCCCCTTCCTGGTAACCATCGTCTTCTGGGCAATCCTCTACTCCTCCTTCTCCACCCGCTTCGCCCTCTGGTCCAACGTTTCGCAGCATGCCTTAAACAGCGTCTTCGGACTCTTCGAACTCCTCTTCTCACGCATCAATCCAAGTCCCTGGATCCACCTCCTCTGGCTCGTCATCCTCCTCGCCTGTTACCTCGGTGTCGCATACATTACATACGCCACCAAGCATTACTACGTCTACTCCTTCCTGAACCCGAATCCGACGAAAGACGTGATAGTCAATGGCGTCAAGACGAATGAAGGAGGAGTAGGTAAAGGCGCGGTTGCAGGGTATATAATTGGGATCGCGGTGGCGATTGTGATTATCTTTTGTTTGAGCAAAGGGCTGCAATGGTTGCGTAAATGGGTTACCGAGCGCAAACTAGGCATGGAAGGCAAGTTTTACGCGGGCCGCAGGATGGGGAATGGAGAGGTGGAGTTGGAGACTGTGAGGGTTTGGGAGAAGGGTCCTGGGGAGGTGTGAAGTGTGGTCGTGAGGATGGTGATAGAGGAGTTTTGCATTGCGAAGGAGTGAGGAAAGATGGTTACTTGTCTTGTTATAAGATAGATATGTATTCCATATCTATCTACCTACATCAGTTGCTAATAACATTGCCTGGATCTCATATTCTCTTATTATTTCTATGTAGAGGCAAGACTCACCCCGCATTCCTCGCTGCAGGAGAGACCCAGGCGTCCAATCAACATCATGCAACCACCCCACTTTCCAATCTGCCACTTGCCAGATAGGGAAACTCGCAGCTGCCAAGACCTTACAATAATGGTTATACTCTCCAGTAGTCGTTCATAGCGGTGGGTCGTATCATTACTCTCATATCAGCTTCACGGCATCGATACAACTTTTCAGATGCGACCTTTTTTAGACTCCTCTCCCGAGCTCATTCCCTCAACCCCACCTCTCACCCCTCTTCTCCTCCCTCCTCCCCCCTCGACCCAAAAATGACCCTCCTCCCTCTCACCCTCACCCTTCCCCTCGCCCCCTTACTCATCACCATCATCGCCACCCTCCTCCTCTACCCCATCACCCTCGCCCTCTACCGCCTCTATTTCCACCCCCTCGCCAAGTTCCCCGGCCCGAAACTCGCCGCTGTGACGGATTGGTACGAATTCTACTTCGATGTTGTGAAACGAGGACAGTTTATGTGGGAGATTGGGCGGATGCACGACCTCTACGGTAGTTCCCCTCCTCCCACATTTCCAACCCGTTTCCTAAGGTGATGGTAGGGCCGATCGTAAGGATCAATCCTGAGGAGTTACACATCAACGATCCAGAGTATTATGAAAAATTGTACAGCGGAAAGAGAGACAAGTACGCGCGTTGGGTCGACCTCGGCGCCACGCCCGGAGCGAGTTTCTCGACGGTGGGGCACGAACACCATCGTTTGAGACGGGGGGCGCTGAATGCGTTTTTTAGTAAACGGGCGGTGGTTGCTCTGGAACCTGTGATTCAAGGGAAAGTTGGGAGGCTGCTTGGGCGGTTTGGTGGAGTGATGGGGACAGGGGAAGTAGTGAGGGTGGATGCGGCGTTTACGGCGTTGACTATGGATGTTATTTCGCAGTACTCGTTTGCGAGAGATGATGATTATCTGAGTGAGCCGGATTTCAAGCTGCAGTGGAAAGAGACGTTGATTGGGGCGTTTGAGGGCGGGGCGTTGCTGAGGCAGTTCCCGTGGATGTTGAGGGTTATGAATCTATTCCCGGATGCGTGGGTGGCGTGGATGAATCCGAGTATGAAGCTGATGCTGGATTGGAAGGCGGGTGTTAGGGCGCGTGTGAAGCCGATTCTTGACGGGACGGAGAAGGAGGAAGAGGGAAAGGGACATAGGAGTATTTTTCATGAGTTGAGGGATTGTAATTTGCCCAGGGAGGAGAAGACGGTTGGGAGGTTATGTGATGAGGGGCAGATTTTGACGGGGGCGGGGACGGAGACGACAGCTACGACATTGACGCAGATTACGTTCTTTTTGTTAGAGGATAGGGGAATTTTGGAGAAGTTGAGGAGCGAGTTGAGGACTGTGATGCCGACAAAGGACTCTGAGATCTCGGTTACGAGGTTGGAGCAACTGCCATACTTGTCTGCTGTTATATCTGAAGGCCTTCGAATCTCGATCGGTGTCACAGCTCGACTGCCTCGAATAGCAACAGATGAGATCCTGAAGTACAAAGAATGGGTGATTCCCTTCCGAGTAAGTGCTCTGAGTTACGTTTCGGACAGCCCACTGATGAAGAACAGACTCCCGTGAGCGAAAGCGGCTACTTCATCCTCATGAACGAAACCATCTTTCCCGAGCCCTCCAAATTCCGCCCCGAGCGCTGGCTCAAAGACTCGAAATACAACCGCTCACTAGAAAAGTATCTCGTGAACTTTGGGAAGGGGACGCGGCAGTGTGTTGGTATGAAGTAAGTTCTCCTTTATTTCACACTCATAAAGGTATGTCTGACAGGAGAATCTAGCTTGGCATATGCGGAACTGTATCTCACGATTGCGAGGGTGTTTAGGAAGTATGAGTTAGAGCTTTTCGAGACGACTATAGAGGATATTGAAATGGCGCATGATTTCTTCGCGCCCGTTCCTAGACTGGATTCGAAGGGGGTGAGGATAAGGGTTGTAGGGGAAGTGAAGGAGCAATATGGTTGGCTATTATGACTTGAATGAATAATGAGATTATGATCGAAGGTTAACGTTAGCACTTGTTTCTCTGACATATCGATGATACTTATTGTCCGACATTATAAGGGATTTGGTCGTCGCCGGTTTTGAAGTAAGGAGCGTATGCGCGTGATGCCGTTTTGGCACATTATTGACTCTTTCCCTTCTCACAGTCTGTTTGCTTTGTTCTCCCTTCACTGTCGTATATTTCCATCAAAACCCCAAAGCTGGAAAGGAAGAGTTAAAATTTAAATCGAAGCATAGAGTGCCACTGTCTTGTACGCGCCCTTATTGGCCACTAGAAATCGGGGGATTACAGAGATAGTGACGATGGTATGGGATGAGACGAATATCAGATGCATACGATGCTGCTACCTGACGGCAGAGTGCGAGGTGCGAGGAAATTCCTTTGCTCTTCCCGTGTAAATTCCACATACGTTCGACGAAGCTTCGAGGCCGTAGGGTCTACTTCATTCCTGAACACAGGTATTCGCTATTTATTTTTACAAATTCAAAACATAGAGGTACCTCGCAGCGTGCAGGGGGGCAACAATAAAGTTTGACCATCCGGTGATTTGACGCTCAAGATCACACGGCAGCTACTTCACAAACCTTTCAGAAGAAAACATGTACAAGGAGCGGTTTTCTAGATTAGGATCTTTATAAATAGCGCCTTAACATGACTTATACTTGAACACTCCAAGATTGGTAAGGAGACATCGGTTTAGTTTCATAACCTCTCGAACGCAAGCCATTCCACATCCCAACGCCAAAGCTAAGAAGTTCATATGCTCAATATCACCTATCTCCTTATTTCTCTATGCAAAGATTCAACCCCTGTTACCCACTAGCTCACCTATTCGAGGCCCTCCATCGATAGTTATATACGATGTTCGCAATTTTAAGTTTTATAGCCCGCGCGTACAGAGAGAGGTAACAGAATAAGAAGGCGAACCCCGTACTGCCGAGCAGGACTCCAAAGACGATCCTAGCAACCACCCCCTTGGTCAAAGTTTCGGTAGGTTTCGATGTCCCGACGAACACAACGAGGACTGCTGCATAAGCTGCAATGATACCCAGCAAGTCCGTTGGCCCCGCGGTAGAAAATCGAATCGCAATGAAGGTCGCGACCCAAAGAACACATACAATAGTCGTAACCAGAGCCGTGATGAGCGTAGGGCTCAGCGTCATAATCAGCATTGGGACAAGCAGGGCATACCCACCGAAGAACGCGGCAAGAAGACGCTGGGAAAGGGCAGACCACCAATCCTGGTATCCTTCGGACTCTTCAGCACCCCTATGCATCCAGTTTTCGCTACTCCCTCCGAGCGGATATGAGCCATACACCTTCTTCCTCGCGTCCACCGTGATGGAGGCTGAATCTGGGCCCAAGATTTCCTCATACGCCTCCAGTCTAGCCATTTTCTCGCCGACACCTAAGATCTGTTGCGGCATGGAAAATTCACCACGAGCTTTTTGGAATGCAACGACAGATTGAAAATCTCTAAGCGCCTCCGCTATTTAAATCACAGTCAATACTCATCCTGTCCTATTCCAGCACGTATTGGTCTACACTCACCGTGTCTCCTCAAACTCCCTTGTAGAACCTCCCATCTCTCAACCGAAGAATCCTCTCTTGTCCTTATATAATCCTTAACCAGCACCGCAGTACAGACATTCAGGTTTCGCTCGTAGATTTCTGGGAGTACGCCGCGAGCGTCGGTGCGAAATGAAAATCTTTCACTATTGTGTTTTATCCTTCGGCATATGTCTAAAACCGGACCCAAAACTCTCAAAATGACGAATATCGGACCCTTTTCTTTTATAATACCAAATACCGGACTCTAAAGAAAAGTGACCTACTTTTATGTGCGAAGCCTATAGAAAACCAAGTACCCACGCTTCCTGCTAGCGTTCAGCGCATGATCGCTAAAATCCTAGTGACTTTAGGGCTTCCCGAACTTCACCCCCGCTATATAGCGATATTTTTATCACAACTTCCAGGCAGCTTTAGGGGCGTAATATCACGATTATATAGCGACGTAATTATATTAGTAGATAGCTACCTAACTAAAAATTTTATACTATTCTATAGGCCTATTAATACGACGTTATACGTATTAAAAATAATTAAAAACGAGCGATTTAATATAAAGTTATTACGGTCGCGAAGCGAGTCGATAATACCATAGAATTATATACTTTTTTAACTAGTACGGCCGCTAGCGAGAGGCAGGGGCAGAGGCATAGGCCTCGTAGAGGATAAAATTATAGTGCGGTTACGCGAAGCTGACTTATCTTTAAAGTGATAATACTATAGAATTCTATACTCTATAAATTATTTGTAACTATATATGCCGAACGCTAGTAGGAAGCGTGGGTACTTGGTTTTCTATAGGCTTCGCACATAAAAGTAGGTCACTTTTCTTTAGAGTCCGGTATTTGGTATTATGAAAGAAAAGGGTCCGATATTCGTCATTTTGAGAGTTTTAGGTCCGGTTTTAGACATATGCCGTTTATCCTTTGAACAACTTCGGCCACGTCCCTATCGATTTGGAGCTTCTTCGCGTTGTCTGGGTTGTCTGGTGGTGTTTCCTGGGGGCCTTGCGCGGCGTGTATCGCGTCGACATCGCCATGGGCGTCTCCCGGACCTGGAACCACGTTGACAGTCCCACCTGCTTTCTCGAGGTCCTGTTGCACTGCCATCGGGATATGATCGAAGATTTGACCAGACACAATTTCAGCAGATATTGGAAGTGAGATATATATGTTCTTGCTGCCAAGTGACACTTCCCGCTTGCATGGTGGCTGCATGAGCTGAACTGAAACTTTCTATTTCTGGCACAGTGGCTAACTTCTGATTTACCTATCAGAAAACATTATTTCCTAAGGTACGGTATTCCATATTGACATCTTGTCCTGATATTAGGGGAAAAAGAAAGAAGAAAATCCAGGTATTGTAATGTTCCCCCTATCAACACACAAATCTTGAATTTTTCATAAGGAAAAGCTATAGCTTAGGAGATTTTGAATAATTCTAGACTAACTAGCCAACTTATAAGATAATAGTGTTACTAAGAGTATACTAGTATTTTCCTCTACCTGACCCTCTAAGAATAAACTCTCCTCTTGTCAGCCAACTCCTTCTTGTAGCGAAAGAAGTTAAATGCTCAAGCGGAGGACCTCTGGCACTTTACCTAGATTGTCTCAAAGCCACAATCGATTATTTAGCAGGGCCAACTTTCGATTAGTGGCGGACAAACGGATTTGGCAACACTTTTAAACACCTTGACGATAATCTTGCTTGCTTTTTTCAGCTCATGATGAAATCATCATTGCCAGCGTATCTCAAATGGCGACTTCACGATTGCGATCTTGACAAGGAAATGTTCTTGATATATCAGCAATTTCTTCTGGCCGGTGCTGATCTGAACATTGTACTCCGCATGCAATGCAGATCGTATAGGAGCAGATGACGTTAGGATACCTTATGAGCAAACACAAATCCTACTCAAAATTGAGGAATGCATTGAGCGCACGGTTAAGCCAAACAATGCAACTTATCTGCTAGACTTGACCAGAAGACAACGACATGGGATGGAGCGTTCGAACTTGAATCGTTTGTTTAGGTGTTTCGTCTAGGAGTCGAAACCTCCAGCAGTGTATAATCCGATACTGCAACAGACAGTCCGGCCATCAAAAGAGAAAAGCTGGCTCGGGGTCAGCAGGTTGATCTGTGGAATCATTGTATTCTTTCTTGTAGTGGTATTCTCCAGGATCAGGGGACCTGAGGGTATCACATGTACACGCAAACAGAGCGACTAGGGTTGATTTCTGGTAATTTTTGTGCAAGTTGATGGAAGACAGAGATGCTAGACCAGAGAGAGTCTCTGTTATTGAGGCTCTCGAGTGGGCGAAGAATGTGGACAGTGTAAGAGCAGTCAAATCTGTCGATAAAGGATGGTACTCTCCTGACTGCTTTGGAAGATCCAACAAGGACCAGAGGCTGCTGGACGTTGTCGTAGTCTGTCAGCTTAAACGGTTTGACCCAGTTCTTCAGATGGGGCGGGTGCCCTTCGGGGGGAGAAACGATTAGAGAACGACGGCGGCGGTAAGACAAATTCGCGTCTGCTTTCTTCGAAAGAAATTCTTATAATCTTGGATCACGATACTGGTATTGGTCAACTCCGTGAAAGAAGTGGACCGACGGCGTCGCACGTGACCTTGGTTTCAACCTCGTTTGACGCGTTGTTCATTTCCGAACTCTCCGCGTCCAGTTCGTCCGAAATCGAATGCGATCAATGTTTTCCAACTCATGAGCGTCAACAGCCATTCACAGGTATTACCACCGCTCTATCATGGACTCAAAGTCTTCATCCGGTGCCGTTATACGGCCGGTAGGACTCATGTGAGTATCGGGAGAGGTTCAGACCGTATCGAGACTCTCATGCTGATGAAGAAAGCCAGGGAACAGTTCTCTACCGTCAGACATGATCTTGGACTTTATCGATGTGTTCAAAACACTGCAAGATATTCCATAGATCACAGTACAAATGATCTTATCACCATCTTAGAGAATGCTCTGGCCAGGGTCATTTCGCGGCATCCTGCTCTATGCTGTGGCATCATAAACGAAGACAAGGATGACCCCGTCTTCGTCCGACTCGAGTCTATCGACGTGTCTAAATGCATCAACCATCAAGTATTGGATTCTCTAACGCCAGAAGAGTATGAGGAGGGCTTGATTAAGATCCTTGAGCATCAGCATAGTCAAATTTGGCCGAACATTCATTGCCAGCCCTTGTGGAAATTAATTGTCGTCCAAAACAAAGCAACCTCTTCAGAAAGAACGACCTTTGATGCAATATTTGCATGGCATCATGCAATTGCCGATGGACTGAGTGGCATGGTATTCCATCGATCGTTTCAGGAAGCATTAAACGACCCAGCCACTGTTGCCATAGCCGACCATACGATTAGTGTTCCAAACACAATCAGTTTATTCCCTCCTCAAGAGAATCTGATTAAGTTCAAAATCTCATGGTTATTCTTATTGGCGGCCGTATGGCATACCATGAGACCAAAGTGGCTCTTTCCCGATTCTTCTCCACCGTGGACTGCCGCAGACGTCGCACCCAACGCCGAAAACTACGAGGCCAATATCAAATTGATCTCAATACCCTCAGAAGATGTCGTCGGTATTCTTTCTGCGTGTAGGGAACAAAAGACCACTCTGACAGGCCTTTTCCAAGCTCTCGTCACTGCGTCTCTGGCACATCGCGTCCCACATGCTACCAGCTTCACGTCATCAACTCCTTTCTCGCCTCGATCTGTCAGCGGCATATCATCAACCGATGCTATCGCGGTCCAAGTGTGTTCACATTCGTTCAAATATACTCCGGACATTGTTTCAGCAATCCGAGCCTTTAGCAATCCTCAGAAAGAGACGCACCAGATTTGGGAGGTTGCAAGAACTTTCCGCAATTCCCTTGCAGCGGACATGGCACGTATGCCAACAGATAATGTTGCTGGATTACTGCCTTATGCCGGCAGTATTCACAAAATGTTTCTTTCTAAACTGGGAAAGCCTCGAGACGACACTTTTCAGGTATCAAATATCGGGGCCTTCAAGAACGCGGTCGGGGTTGGCCAGTGGAGGATTGAACGGATGTTTTTCACTCAATGCGGTATAGCTGGGTCTGCATTTACGTTCAATGCTACGAGCGTCGTTGGTGGACCTCTCTCCGTTAGTGTCACGTGGATGGGAGGCGATATTGAGGAGCCATTGGTGGCCAACATCGTTGCAGATATCCAATATGCTCTAAAATGTATTGCTGGTGGGAGAGAAGTCTCTCTGGGGCACTTGGACTAGGAGAGAGCCAAGTGGCAGAATTTTCCCTTCGATGAAGCCCGGAAGAAGTTGTATTTTCTCCCTTACAGTTTATAATTAATCGTCCCACATGACTGCACTCAACCCGTCGTCTTCCTCTGCGTGTCCTACAATTCCGATTCTCATGCTTGCTACTTGCGGGCCTAGCAGGCCTGTCGCGACGTCTCTCTTTACCACAACAACATTGGCGGTAGTTTGATCTCCGATAACCACCAGGTCCCCAGCTTTGTTGATCTGGAAGGTACGTGGGTAAGTTCCGCCAGAAGAGGTGACACCTGTCAAAGTCATCGCTGACGTCGTTGGGTCCAGGGAAAACGTCGCCATGGAGTCGTCTGGAGAGAAGGACAGATCTCTTCGGTTGGACACGATGATGAAGTCGTCATGCACGTGAACCTCTCCAACCTTTGTTCCTGATGGCGCGGCTTTGCCTCCTGCCATAGTATTCGAACTTTGCTCTTTTGTCAAGGTTATGCATCCCCCTGTGTACTCAACTGAAAATCTGTTGACTGTGTTCGCCAACTCATTGGCAACAAAAAGAGTCTTATTTCCATAAAATGCTGCGTGGCGTGGTCCGGTTCCTGGAGTCTGAACAGAGCTCCCGCACGATGTGAGCTTTCCTGAACTGGGATCTATGGTGTATATCCGAATCAAGTCGGCGCCGAGATCGGGCACAAGAACGAAAGCTCCCGTCGGGTCCACCACCGTTTCGTGTGGGTGCGGAGCATCTTGTCTAGAATTCGGCCCATGTGCGCTCATTGTAAGCGTGATTTGCTGCAGAGGTCGCGATGATGAAGAGAGGGGCAACTTGAAGGTAGTGAGCAGAGACGTTCCACTATAATCGAGGTCAGTGCCATTTCCAACCATGATAAGACTTTGGGACTTACTAATGCACGCTCGCAATGTATCCCCCATTGGCATACAAAGTGTTGGCAACAGCGCCTCCTGGAGCTGAGCATTGTCCAAGCTTTTTCAAGGATCCATCTGTTCCGGCAGTGATAGATGTAATCGACCCGCTGTTGCCCTCATCCGCGATCCACAAAACCCGGTTCGGGGAGTCCCACGTTATCCAGCTGGGTTGTCCACCAATTGTTATTGTGCTATTTGCTGTCAATGTGTATGCGCCTCCACTCGTCGGCGTCAAGGTCAACGATTGGACTGTGCCTTGGTAGTGGGAGACGAAAATGTTGATGGCGGACACAGACTTCAGCAGAACCGGGAGCAACCCAAACAAGCGAAGGGAAGGACGCATGATATCGACAATTATTGAAATCAACCCAATTCCTCTGGCTTTCGAACTCGGACGATACGAAAACTACCTCATGCTTGGCAGCTGGAGCACCCAAAGTATTTAACTCTGCTCCAGCCACGTCTTTTCAAGCACATGGCCTCTATACCGGATCTACATGACGCGGGTATATACAATTACGGCCCAGAGGCAATTAAGCCAAGGACGGATCTTGGATGTTCCCCAAGCGTTTACGAACGCCGCAAGCGACTTCCCCGCAAGAGAGGTACAAGCTGTGTCAAGTTGAGTGAACCCTTTCCCCTAGACCGGGGCCCCACACCTAGATTCATAACGTCGCAAATTTTCCACCCGGACTGCCACGTAAGGCTAGATGATGGTACCTATATAGCAACCCATTTTGCTAATGTTCGGAAGATTTATGCCGCTTTAGGCGGATTATGTTCCCCCTCCCCGGCAAGTGGGCGAGGTACTTCGTACTGTACATGTGTTCGCGTGTTGTATAGCCAGCCAGTGCTCGGCTGATCTCAAAAAGGCAACCGAGATCTAGCTATCCTAGTCCTCCTTTGTTTGGATAAAGTTATCCCAAAGCGGTTCGGATAACTTGATGAGATGATTGCCAAGATATAAGCCTTGAAGGATCTGGTAAGCTATCTTATCATCCACAAGGATTTCCCGGCGCTTGTGGCGTGGTTCACGTCAGTTCCAAAGTAGTTGCGTCTTTGCTCGTACTT
Organism: Hyaloscypha variabilis F; assembly: GCA_002865655.1. Classification (NCBI taxonomy): domain Eukaryota; kingdom Fungi; phylum Ascomycota; class Leotiomycetes; order Helotiales; family Hyaloscyphaceae; genus Hyaloscypha; species Hyaloscypha variabilis. Next base: position 1,970,876 of record KZ613948.1, on the reverse strand, counting down.
CCACGCTCCGGGTCTCCTTGTTCAGCCACGGGGTATAATGGATGAAATTTTTGGATCTACCTCTTTAAGGTTCATGTTGCTTTCCAGGCAAGGGACTGGATAAACACTACGGAACAAGGCTGCCAATGATCAACTGATCCAAAGCCGGAGGCCTCCGCCGAGCCCACTCAACCGGAACCCGATAACCATCTGGCATGCTTTCATCTCCACATCGTGGGGAAGCCTACTTTCGGATGATCCTTCTCGCGGTGGCATGTTTTCGGTATTATGAGTACATAATACCGGGGAACAACCCAGCTGTCCTGCTCTCATAGTTTGTTTCAGTGGAGGTCATCGCATCTATCCTTGAGCAGCTGTATCCGCCATCATGATCGCTGCTACTCTCTTTTCGCTCCTGCTTGCAGCAGTGCCAATCCATGGTGCTGCCGTTTCTGATATCCAAAAGAGAACAGCACTGACTGACTGCTTGACGGCGGCGAGCGTTCCCCAAAACTTGCCAGGTTCAGCAGATTTCACCCAAGCTATCAAGCCCTTCAATCTTCGGATTCCATTCACGCCTATTGCAGTAGCTGTCCCGACAACTGTTGCTCAGGTGCAAGCTGCTGTAGCTTGCGGTGGTACCAACAATGCCACTATCTCACCAAAGTCTGGGGGCCACAGCTATGCATCCCACGGACTAGGAGGTGAGAACGGCCATTTCATGATTGACATGAAGATGTTCAATAGTGTTACGGTCGATGCTACAACTGGAATTGCTTCCGTTGGCCCGGGAGGGAGACTGGGGAATATTGCTTCGTCGTTGTTCTCGCAAGGACAACGTGCGTTCAGTCACGGAACTTGCCCTGGGTATGTTGAGCCATTAGCTACTTACAGGCTTTCAGCTAATAGATGGTAGTGTTGGTGTAGGCGGCCATGTTGTCGGTGGAGGATATGGCTACTCATCGCACACCAAAGGTCTCGCAAGTGACAACCTTGTTGAAGCAACAGTCGTTCTTGCAAACACCTCCGTCGTAACGGCCTCAACAACCCAGAACCCAGATCTCTTCTGGGCGATCCGAGGTGCTGGAGGTGGCGGATTCGGCATTATCACCAATTACAAGTTCCAGACTTTTGCAGCACCGAGCGCCAACACTGTCTTCTCGTACACGATCTTTGGATGGAACGCCGCGAAGGGAAGCCAGGTGCACAAGGCTCTGCAAGATTATGCTTCGTCAACCTCGATGCCTGCTGAGATGAATCTGCGTCTCTTCATCACGAGTAGCTCGTTGCAGTTGGAGGGTCTGTACTACGGAACGCCGGCTCAGTTTAATGCGGCTATTGCGCCGTTTTCGTCTGCTATTGGGGGAGCGTCGTGGACTACTCAGACGATGGGTTGGTTGGACTCTCTGCATAATTATGCGTACATGTCTCTGCAACAATCAACAACTGATTATGATATCGTAAGTTATTGCACCCCTACCACTTAGAAAACCTTTCAACTAATCCGTTCTTGTTATAGCATGAGACGTTCTTCTCCAAGAGTTTGATGACCGTCCAGTTGACGCAGGCCACATTTGATGCATTCTGGCAATACGCCGCCAACACCGCCAAGGGCGTGAGTAGAGTGAGTCCCCTACCCCTTTTGGCCTTGATCTATATACTCAACCACTTTAGGACTGGTACCTCATCATCGACGCCCACGGTGGCCCAACATCTGCCATCTCGAAAGTAGGCCCCGATGACACCTCCTACGCCCACCGAAACGCGACTCTGAAATACGAGTTCTACGACCGTGTGGACAGCGGCAGCTACCCAGCTGGCGGGCAATCGTTCCTTAACGGCTGGGTCGCCTCAGCTGTCACTGCTAGTATGTCTTCCCTCACCTTCTCCTCCACTTCAACCCCATTGTGTGTATAAGAAACGGGAAAAGGTAGCTAACGAGGCAAACAGTGGCCGGCACAACCTTGGGCATGTACATCAACTACGCCGATACCAGCCTGACTGCCGACTACGCGCACACGCATTACTGGCTCGATCATTACCCGAGATTGCAGCAGATCAAGAAGGCTTTGGATCCCGAGCAAAGGATCTCGAACCCGCAAGCTGTTGTCCCCGCGGCATAAGCGTCTTTTGGGCATGGCCAAGGGAAGGAATAATATTACGTGGATAACGAGGGAGTACAAGTAATCCAGCTCATCAAGCTCAAGATAAACTATCATCACTTTTCTTTTTGCTTCTTGTTAATCCTCTAACTGGCGTACGATTCAAAATTTACAAGCCCCACATCTCATACGAGTAAGAAATAATATCTAGCCTGTTCAAAAGCGTGTGTGGAACACCGACCTAATCTAAGCTCCAATCCATCCCACGTGTGCTACAAAATTCCGAGAATAGAGTGCAGTGTCTGCCGTGTCTTTATTCCGAGAGCTGCATCCTGGTGATCTCCGGCGAGGACTGGGGTGTTTAGGCATATAGGAGCTGTCAAACTGCTCGCATCCGTAGAGGTGGGTATGCAAGGGCTGCGCGGAGGATAACTGAAGCTGGGGAAGTGTGTGGTGTGGGTTGCATATAGGCTAAGAGGGGATTTCTTGCTCTGATCTGTATTGTAGATCATGGGAGGGTTGGATTGAAGGACGATGACGTTGCTTCAACCTACACGGAAGGATGTGGGTGACGCGGAGTAGCTTCTTACCTTTCCTTACTTTTTTACTGCCAATTTTTTACTTGTAGCATATGTTTTCCTCTATAATTCGTGGTAGGTAGGCTGCCTGGGCGTCGGCCTGGTGACTTGAAGCAGGAAACGGGAACCGGGCAGTTGCAAAGTATCAGGAACAACTTAGCCCCATTAGCACGCAAGACTGGATTTTGAGAAAGGGTTTTACGCCATCACCACTGGCTCTGGCAACTTCTACACGGGCACAGCCCTCCACAAAATGAGGACCCGTACAATGCTATCCCAGTTGCTACCGATATCCCAAAAATCATTCGACTTCTCCACAAGATCAGTACTGCGGTTGACACCTACGTGCTCATGTATAACGGGATAAAGGGAGCTGCATGGGTTATCGCCTATGCCTGTTCTGTCCTGGGCCTAAATGCTTGCGCTTTGGACAAGAATGGGGACCTTGTCCCGGTTGCCGGCAAATACGAAGACGCAAAAGTGGTCATCGATCTTGCATCTGTGGAGAATAATTGCCAGCTTTACCTCGCCGGCGCAACAGCAGAGCACCTCATCTCACTCCAAGAACCAGAACAATTCAAAAGGAGAGGCTGGAGTATAGACTGCTCAATCGTCAACTTTGTAGATCTTCAACACCCCAGCCTCAGAAACTCGGAGTCTTTTACTCGTCTTTCGCATTTCGTTGCGCTAGAGACAATGCGTTCTGTAACAGCGTGGGCGGCAACATTTCGTCAAGCCTCGGTAATCCTTCCACAGACCTCCTCCAAGATTGACATAGGCTTCAAGCCTTACACAATGTCAGTCCTGCCAATTCTGCAAGAGCGAAGCCTTGAAATTCTCAGAATGTTAGGATTTCGACCCTCTCAGCTTTCGGACTACAATTTCGTGAAAGCTGATGGTTGCGAAACGCACACCCCCTTTGGCCATAAAATGGATCCAGTACCTCGTCTTCGGGTTGAGAGCTCTGGGGCTGTCAATCCAAATTCGAAGCAAAATTACCGTGCGAAATTCCTCTCATACGACCTCGAGGGTCAATATGTCCCTTACGGTGGGCTCCAATATAAGGAGAATGAACGATTGGAACGCCTCCGGTTGTATCTCACGATGCTCCTCAGTCACTATTCAGAACCCCCGAACCGCCAAAACCAGAACCACCAACCACTGGGGGTGATTATTCCGCCCCTTTCCTCGCTCTTCATTCGTCATTACAGTCAGGAATTGGATCGACTGTCTCTGCTGCAATCAATTTTGCTTCAAAGCTTGCGTTTTCGAACTGGAATACCACCTTCGGTGTCATGTCAGTCCGAGCAATATCTCCAACGGAACAAAGCAGACGAGCCGAGGAAGATATATTTGAGGGACCTATCTCAGAAGCTATTGAACTATTTGTCGATGGAGTCAAGATGATCGATCTAGAGACACGTCTCTGGAGCCAAGATTGGATCGTTTTAGCTTGGATGGTGTAGTTGTGTTTCGGGAACTTTCAAGGCGTTATTCAATCCATGATCTCAACGGGAAGTACCTGTCATTCAGCCCAGGGAGGTTACTGTATGAAGGTCTCCCGTGTTCTAAAATCCGAACGGATAGAACTGGCATCAGATATCGAGGCTACGAGGCACCTGCAAATACAACCCAACAAAACTCCAGGTCCGGAGAACGTCTGCTGCCGCCCGAGTCACGTCCCAGATCTCATTTTGCAGGCTCAAGGAAATTCGAGGACATCTGCGTGTGGCAACCTCGAGAACTATGCTCAAGACTGGGAGATACCATTTTTGTACGCCTAGAAGTGATCTTGTTTTCAAATACCTATATTGTGGTTGATAGTAGTCGGCCAGCATCGATCTTGCCCCAGGTACTAGTCACCAACGACTATCCGCATGGGTTTAGCAAGGTCGGGATGTACAACGGGAAAATGGCTTCCGAAATAGATTTGTCAAGTCTTGGCATCAGTCACGATGTTTCAGAGGGGATAACTTTTGGTGGGACAAATCTCCTTCCAATGGTATTCTATCAACATACGGAAGGTATTCCTGTGGGCCAGTGGCTGGCCTGTCATTGGAAATCAGAAGGACTGATAATTCTTCAAAATGGATGCTGCTTGAAATCTCTATTCCTAAGACTTGGAGACCTTAGGCTGGACCAGAGCAGATGCCCCTAGCCTATTTGTATTATCTCTGGAGGACAAACCCGGTGCTCGGATCTGGCGAGTCGACAGCGTCATCGTTCCCGTTCCCCAGTAGCACACGCGCATAGCGAACGTCTCTCGTCGGCAAATGCTGCCTTCATGCTTTCTAACCCACCAGATATCGTAACTGAATTGGATTCTTTCTTCGAGAAAGAATGGGTCATCTCTCTTCTGGCTAAAACCACATTTCAAATGCGGGACCCGCAGCGGGATAATGCGACTAAAGACTCACATATCAGGAGCGAACGCGCATATCTCTGGGTACAAGCTGCATTTGTGATCGAGGCTTTGGGTGATGGCTCGACTATGTTCTCTGAGATTCGAAGAGACCCTCGCCAAGAAATTCTTTTGGAAAGTTGGCATGAGCTGAGAGCGTGGCTGATAGCTCGAACTCCGGCGTTGGAAGTGGTCAACAGCATACGTTCGGCCATGAAAGCATTCGAGTCGTTGAACGCCACCATTCCCTCTACGGAAAAACGACGACGTTGGGCGGGGTATATGAGTAGGGAAGAAAGGCCGAATATACCACCTAGTGTGCAGGGTTCCTCGCAAGTTCCTTTTAGACCTATAAGCCGAAAACCTGTTGCTGCAGTCACACCACAATTTCTTCCTCGGAGTTTTCCAAAAAGAGAGGGTCCAGCTGATCGGCGCCAGAGTTTGTAAACGAAGCCAGTAGTGTTCTGCACAGCTTTAATATATAATAGTTTGTTTTGTACCTGTTCTTACTTGTGAGAAGAAATCATTAAATCTACACAATTAGCATGTGTATACAATATACTCCAAGTCTTACCTATGGGCCAAGCCGTAGTTTGCCAGCTTACCCGTTGAACGCAAAGCCAAGTATTTGTATCAACTTGAGGGAACTAAAGAATACGAAAATCGACTGGTTATTGTGTTCGAGTGGGCAGCACATTATAACCAAGGCAAATTGGCTGTGAACCCTGCATAACCACGATGTTGCCATTCAAGCCCTTCAGCCTCCCCAACCCTTTTCCAATCCTTCCCATTCCTTCCGTCCCTCCTAACTCCAAACCCCGATTCTAAACAATAGGATACTTCTATTCACAGAGAAACAGAGCGATGAAAGATGACACTACTCCTAAAGTAGTTTCATGACATCGAAATAATCATATTGAGAAAATATATTATACGAATTGATTCTTATTATATGTTATAATGATAATTACTACTTCCAATCTGCAGATAATGCCATAAGATCAGGCATTCGAAAGAGAACGTCTATAGTGCGGCTCCTAACATTTGAATCCGAAACTATACTTGGCGACGATGAAGCGAGTTCTAAATCATGAAAGGTATTCCATCCTAGAGCGGCAACATAATACGCACCGAAAATGCAACGAAGTGCAAGAATTGCTCTGGATCCTTTAAATCCGCAAATAATATCGCCTTCTCTCACATCTCCATAGCTATGTCCGATGATGCCATTGGTACAAAAGAACGCATTACAATTCCTCGGTGAATGAGATATGATGCCCGCAATGAACTCATAAAAAGAAAGAGGCTCTGAAGCAAAGAAAGAGAACTTATATGTCGAATCCAAATAACTGTCATAGTCATACCCACGCCTTCTTTGTAGCTTTAAGCTTGAGTAACGTCTGATACCCGTGTCTGCGTCCGTTGTCCAGCCAGTATTCCTCTTCTCCTCCCTCTTCTTCTCTGCTTTCAGTTCCGAGACTTCGTACTGCCATGTATTTTTCCACGATTTTGCCTGTCCTTCATTGTGCGGTATGATTCTTGGTAGTTGTGTTTTTTCTGGCATTTTGAGCAACTTCGGTAGTTCATGGACAGCCAACGGAGGTAACGATAGCCATGGAATGTTGTAGAACCACTTTTTCGCAGTTTTGATCTGCTGCAATTGCTGGAAGATTTCTGGTGTTAACGCGTGCAAGACTCTCCCTTGAAAGATTGGTTTGATGACGGAACGGCTGTAATGGCTATAACGGTATTCGAGTGGTGTCAAAGCATCGACATGTTGAGACGATGCAACTAATGACACAATTCCGATGATATCGCCGGTAACCTTGACCGGAGTAAGTCGCTTTGCAAGGCTAATGCTTCTCAAGTAGTCTCTGCAATGCACACCAAGGGCCGCTTGGATAGATTGACATATGCGTGGCAGAACCGAACAATCAATATCCGAAGGCCCTTTTTCGCCTGCACCATAGTGTTCGAGGAGGTAGTGGTAAGTAAGTTCTTCGCATTTCTGGTAAAGTGGTACAGCGTACTCGACGGGCGTCGAGTCACTGCAGCATTGAGGGCATAAGCTATGCAAGCCGAAAATCCGATCGCGGATATCCATGCACAGGCTCTTGCCAAACGTAAGTACTAGATCAAACAATGGAACTTCCTGGGGCGATTGCATCTTTGCAATCCTTTGGCGGCAAAGCAGGAATGGAACCCTAGTGCTACTTTCAACTAACCATTCCGCGTTCCTGCGATTTCCAGCCAGAAGCCCGTCAATCCCAGTACAGAATCGATGGAAGTCCTCCCACGTGGCGGTCGCGTCGCCGAGTTGCAAGACGACATCCCTGGAGAGTACGACTTCTTGGATAATCCAAAGTCTAGTCCAATAGCTCGCACCAAGGAGTCCGTACCATACTGAAAGGTACTTGAGCTCCATATCAGAGAGCCTATATCCAGCTTCTCCTGTCTCTATGGCTCGCAAGGAAAAGTTATTGAAATCCTTCATTCGAAGCAATGGATTTAATCGACTCCACTGATTGACACCTAGCCACATGATGGTTCGATCGGCCCGAGCATAGATCATTTTCATCAGTGTCACCTGATGATTGCGTTCTCGACCATCCTCTTGATTAATGCACAGGGCATCAACCCAAAGAACACGAGGCTCGTCCGAAAGTCTCAGTTGGCGAAGTGCGCAATGTAGGTTCCAACGAATACCAATAGCCTGGCCATCCACGATGATACTATGAAGCTCAAATTGTTCCGGCTTGTCCAGAGGCTGTCCGAGTCGGTTGTCCAGCGGTTTGCCCCACTCATAAGACAGGGCTTCGTAGCCTGAAATTCCATCGTCGTTGTTTTTAGATTGGGTCAATCCTGGAGCTAATGCTTTGTGCGCAATCCGGCAGGACACTGGATCAGCTTCTTCAGATGGGTTCAAGATCAAAAGCCTGATTTCATCTTGATGTGCGTCCAGTGGCTTGTATGGGAGTTTCGACACCGTGTTGTCCATAGCTCAGCATCTGTTAAGATCATTGAAGAATGGCAACAATGCAAAGCGTATTCTTGAATAGGTGTTTCGAGGATTAGAAAGTACGATGGGTTCAGCTTTTCGTGATTTGTTTCTGGCGGTAAAAGGGTTCACCGTAATGTACCTAACTTACATAATCAACCACTCAACTGCTGCGAGAGCAATGCCTCGTGATTCCTCTCGATGATGAGGTTTACTCGGCTGTCTCTCTGGGATATAAGGCTATAGAGCTACCGCGAAGTTATATTTAATAATTACGCCACGCTTCTTTCTCATGTTTAAGGGCGGGAAAGGCTCACGAGATTGGTTTGACTCTGAATCCTCATCCTCAGCGCTTGCGTCTGCTGCTGGCGGAAGTAACTCAATTTCAAGAGAAAAGCTAAGCTCTTGTGAATTTCGTCCTTGGTTTGAGGCGCATGGAAAGCCGATTTGCCTGCGCTCTTCCGCAGATCTTCAAAGATATCGAAGAGCTTATAGCAGAGCTCGCCAAAGTCGATTTCGAAATGAATGAGATCGCCCAGGAAGATCAAGTTGGTGTTACAAGCGTGCAAGTCTCGGATGAGCCTCTTGTATTCCATTTCTTCCCAGGCGTGGTCGGTCAGAACGAGAGAGGTCATCCCAGTTGTCTGTTCGATCCTCACGACTTCGCGATCGAGCTCCTTGCGCCATTCTTCTGCGTTGCTTCCATACTCTTCGTAAAGCAGGGCAAGAATTCTTAGTGGAGAATTGAGCGACTCCTTGCGACGTTGCTCAAGCCGTTGTATGACTCGTGGGATATTTTCTTCTTTCTTGCTGAAAAACATCCCGATAAGATTTCCGTTTTGAACATCGATTCTCGTAGCCACTGAAAAATCATGGAAAGGGGTATACGGCGTTTCGATTACTATAGCTGAGGTCTGCTGTTAAAAACCATTCTATGTAATCTTTTGAGTGGATTAGACGCAAGGACAGTCAACTTACAAAGACTGGAGGGCCTACAGTTAGATTTCTTGCCCGAGTAGTGAACGAAATGGCCCAAAGAGCCATTATTGCAATTTATGCTTTGGATAAAAGCTCCAGGTAGCCGGCATGTGTCTAATAGCTCCGTGAAAAGTTCACGAGTTATACTGAAAGGGTGCTGCTTTCCATTACTTCCTCCTAACCTATCATATTCTTAGTTATTTGCTTGACTCAATCTTAAGAGCGTATATTTTACAGCAAGAAAACAGAAGGATCAGCCTTCTTTCTTTTTGCTGAATCGCAAAATAAGTGTTTCTAGGAGCTATTAGCAACGGTGTCAATATTACCGGAGTCCTCTTAATACATATTGTAGCCCTCTTTGCCTAATCTCATCGACTGATAGTAGTTCCTGATTTGAATGTCCGTGAAGGCTTCGATTATTTACGTTTTGATAGAGCCGCAACTGATTCGTCGGGGAAAAAGTGAGCGGGCTGAGGTACGGCCTGAGCGGTTGCTCATCCACGGTGTCTGCACTAAAATGAAGCTTTGTAACGGGAGAAACTTTAACACAGCTTCGATGGCGTGGTTGAGGCCAATGCAAAAGCAACTTTCTTCGGCGCTTGGCGCAGATGCGCCAAGCAGCTCAAGCAAACAAGCCGGGCGCCCCTAAGACGAACGAAGCGGGAGCAACTTCTCCGAAGCACCATTAGCTGCTTGCGCAACCAGTTAGAGAAAATTTCTCATATTACCTGGCTTTGTTTCAGAAGATTCTGCGGCTGCTGCCGCAAACGAAGCATTGCTTCATGCTCAGCCTCCACCGAGTTCGTACTTAGCCTCCACACGAGTTCATACAAACACAGTCTTCACGTGAATATATGTACAAGCTCAGCCTCCACAATGAAAGCCACATTCAGGCAGCATCGCGCCCGGCAGAGCCTTGCATGTGTGTTTTCACTTCGCCGAGTCAACGTATATAGTAGGAAGGGAGTTGGGCAGAAGAAGCTATAGCTAGAATGCAATATACTCAAACCCGAAACAAAAGCCGAAAGCAACGAAGAACTATTACTCTTTCACTATTCTCCTCGCGAATACAGACGTCGTCTCTGAGAAGCCATGGGCGATCAAAGCGAGCAAGGCTGGGTAACTGAATTGCCTGACGGCAGCTTGCAATACCAAGATTGAATGAAGGCAGAAAACATGCAGGCTTGCAGTAAGTGTGGCTGCAAAAATAGAGGCCGAGATATCCAAATCTGGATTGCAAGACTTGTCATCCATTTTAGGTTGACAGTGGAGAAGTTCTCTCCCATCTTGTATATGAAGAGAGAACTATATAAAAAGAGCTGGCTTAAGCATCCCCCAGGGTTGCCGGACCACGACTGGCAGTGTTTGCCACTCTACCTCGAAGATAAAAGCGAAAAGGAAAAGCAGACAACGGAACACAAAGACAGGTAAGATATGCTGGAATTGATTGCTATTAATAAAATATGCTGTCATCAATGAATCCCCCGACTTTCCGCCTAGCTAACGCCGTAGCAATCCTATGCATCATTTCGCTCCAAAATGCCACAATGCCACAATGCTACGCCGTAAACGCCTGCCTATGCTTTTTCCCCAGCCAGATCTTGATGCTCTACAGTGCAAATGATTCATGAAAAAGAGTCCGTCACATCATACCCGCAAGACTCTGCTTTTCGATAACGCTCTTCTGGTCTGCATTTCTGCTAACTCGCCAGTAGTGCTCACCGAACTCACTACACTTCATCTCACGCAAGAACTCCTCGTCGTGAGTGATAATGATGAGCTGGAAATTCGATTGATGACGTCGGTTCCGAATAATCTTGTTCAATGACTGAGCAAGAGCTCTAATGTTATCTTGATCAAGGTTGGTCGTGGGTTCATCGAGAGCAATAACCTGGAACCTGTTAGTATGAAAAATTTCTTCATGATTGGAAGGTACTTACGCCACAGTTCATACCGAAACACTCTGCAAGGGCAAGACGGATGATGATGCAAGCCAGAACCTTTTGGCCTGCACTGCATCGACCACGCATATCCATCTCAGCATCTTGCTTGACCATGACAACTCGATAATTGTAAGACCGCTTCGTCGTGGTGTTGGCCGTATCGTTCTCTGAGCGAATCATGATAGTATCAACATCTGTGCCTTGGTATGTGCTTCGCCACAGCTCGCCAGCAATGGCGTTGATCTCCTGCATCTTGAGACTGTGGAATTTCATGATAGCACTGTCGAGTGCACTCGAGTACTTCTTCATGTCCTCGATAGCAGCCTTTGTAGTTTCGACCTGAATGTGCATCTCCTTGTACTTTTCAGCAGCGTCCTTATATTCTCGGTCATATTCAGCCACCAGCTCCGCCAGTTGGCTGTTTTTAGCCGTATACGTCCCAGAAAGATGGCCTCTCGTACTCTGAAGTTCCTGCCAGTGTGAGTCGGCCCGCTGTGCTTCGCGTTGAAGTAGGTCGTAGTCATCGGTAACATTGCGGTCCTTCAATTTGGCGATCTCAGCCTTGACTTCCTCCAGATCGCGAACGTTCTTGCGGTATCTGATGTTGTCTTGGATGGTTCTCTTCTCGTGCTCGCTGTTGTCAATAACCTTCTTCATGGCGTTAGCAGCATCCGCCACGACCTTTGTGTCGGCCATAATCTTCTTTGCCTGTTGTTCCAGAGTCTTGATTTCTCGTTGGCAAGAAGTTAAGTTTGCCGGACCTCCATTGTGAATATAAGAGTCGATGTTCAGCTGAATCAAGTTGAATTTGGAGACGGTCTGGTCGAGCTTGAACTTCTCGGCTTGAACATTCTTGGCTTTTGCTTGGCCGCGTCGCTGGGTGTCCTCATGGAGAGCTCTTGCCTTTGCAATCTGCGGCCCAAGAGAAATGAGTGACTCATCAGCTTCTCTGATTACCTCACTCTGCTGATTGGTGTTTTCGCGAAGTTCTCGAACCTCGTTCAGGAGGCGTTGCTTTTTCTCGAACTCGGCGTTACCCTTGCTGATCTTGGTGGAGATATCATTAGACTCTCTCTCCAGCCTAGTGATCTCATTGATGGCACTCTCCTTGTCGTTGTGCATTCGAGCACGTGTGTTTCTGACGACTTTAATGCGCTCATCGCAAGAAGCAGTTTGCTTCTCAATCTCCTCGGCAGACAAAAAATTGCCAGACAGCTTTTGCTGCGACGAAATTCTGGCGATATCGGTCTTAAGTTTTGAGATTTCGGGGGAATATCTTGCAATATCGCTGACAGTAGGCAACAAAGCCTCGACGTCTCGTTTCGCAGACTCTTCCTTGTTGACCTCGCTGTCACACTGTTCGAGACGTTGCACCAAAGTTTTCTTCTTGCTCTCCAATCTATCGACGTCCGTCTCCAAAGCTGGGATCTCAGTGTCACGTAGCTTCTTGAAGAGATCGTAGTGAGAACGTGCCGTGTTTGCTGTCTTGAAGTCTGCCTCGAGAATCTTAAGATCGTCTTCAAGCTCCTTTTGGACGAGTTTTGCGAGCTGTTTCTCGATTTTGTCCATTGCAGCGGATTTCTCCTTCTTGTCTGTGAAAGATCGTTCGCAAAGTCTACAACAATTTTTTGTTCTGATAATCTCCAAGCCTTGGTTGTAATATTTAGACACGTAAGCGATGCCGTCGAGATCCTGTCTAATGTTATTGCGTTCCTTCTCCAAAGCCTCGAGTTCCTGCAGATAGTTGTCGACATTGCTCAAGGGTATTCCTTCCACAGTGGGGACGGACAGTAGGATAGTTTGAGACTTCTGCTTCTCCTCCTTCTTTTGCAAAAGAGTAGATCTAGTATTCTTGAGCTTGAATTCTTCATCCCGGAGCAGTTGGTGGGCAAGGTCTTGCTGTCGCTTTGCATCAGCAAGGCTTTGAGAACGCTGGTCGAGGATGGCTTGGAATTCGCGCTGAAGAGTGTCGGGGAGCCAATCTGAACCAATGACTAAATTCAGTTGTTCGGCGTAAGTCGAAAGCAATGTGTCCAGCGACGTTTGCTTTTCCTTTACCAAAGTTCTTTGGTGTTCGAGCGAAGCATTGTCTTTAGCAAGCTTCTCGAGCTTGAAAACATCATCTCTCAGTCTTTTCGATTCAGTTTCCAGTTCTGCCAGACGATTGTCTTCAGCCTTGATGGCATTACCCCATGCAGCAGCCTCAAATGAGGAGCTGGCTTGTGCCAATCGGGCCTTGATGTCGTTCAGAGAACGGTTCAGAACAGCCATCTCCCCCTCCTCTGTCTGTATCATACTTACCTCCTTCATTTTGTCATCCATTTTCTTGTTGTTGGAGGTAATAATTTGCTGGGCGGCAAGTTTCTTTTCAGTGCGAGTAACCTTGCGTGTTTCCAGAGCAGAAAGGTCTGCCTGGGTCGTTCGGAGTTGTTCGTTTGTCTCCTGGTTAATTGCTTCCAGCTCAGCATCCCGATCTCGCAACGTCTTCTTTACTCTGTCGACAAATTGCGTGATCTCTTCCTCATCGATGTCATCCTCGTATCCGCGAATTGAGTGGGTGCGAGCCGCCTCTTTGACAAGTAGCAGACGTTCCTCGAGGTATTTCTCATACTGTTCCTTCTCTGCTCGATACTTGCCTTGCTCTTCCTGCTTTGACGACATCTTCTGACGTGAGTCATTGGCAGAAGTCTCGAGTTCTTGGTATTGGGCAGTATGCTGGTTCAATTGGTGCTTGTAGTCCGCCATTCTTTCTTCGAACTCTTCAAGCGTGGATTGAAGGTATTCGTCAGACTCATGACGCTCCACGAGATTGATACGCAAGTCTGAGATGGTAGATTGCAGACTTTCTGCCTTTTGGGTCTTTGTCCTGAGTTCGTCCACGATTCCAAGCGCTCGAATTGCGTACCTGTGCTTCTCTTTTTGATCCTTCTCAGCCTCTACGATATCTTGATCGACAATGGTCATCTTCGCACGGATCTCTTCAACTGCTTCCTCCAGCAATAATATCTGTCGGTGGGCTCGTTCGGCCCTGTCTTTGGTTGTCTTGTTGTTGGCTTCATGAATGACGAGCTGGCCCAACTTGGCACCATGTGTCTTTGCCAGCGACTTGATCGAGTCAACAGCTTTGGAATACTTCTGGGCTTCGAAAATCTCGTCGAACTTGACCTTGAGCTTCGAAGGTTCGCTCATGGGCCATAATGACTCGTCTTGATGACAGAAAATGACGTTCTCTATGATCGCAGGAGGCACACCCATCTGCATGGGAATGACCTTGTTCATCTGGGCCACCTTTGTGGACATCGTAACCCGCTCCCCATGATGATCCATCAACAGCTCGCAGTCAAGTGTCTTGAAGGTTGTCTTAGACTTCTTAACCGTAACCGACATGCTTCGAGTGACGACGAGCTTGCTGTTTGCAGCATTGCGGAACTGGAGCTTGACTTGTCCCAGAACCTCCGCTTCTGCGCATAACTAGAAGACGTTAGGATGACGTCGGCCGAGCTGTAGAGAACTTACCTTCGGATCGTGGATGAAGGCCCCGCCCGTACTGTTCGGGGGAAGTTGTCCGGTGGAGCCATACTTCAGGCATTCGATGATTGTCTAGAGGTATATCAGCGAACATGCTGGAAGAAGTTCAGATGTACCTACGGTCTTGCCAGAACCATTAAATCCGACGATTAGGGTGAGGGGTGCGTGAAACTCGATGGTTTGAGGGGTGCGATTGTCGAAGGAACGAATCCTAGATTGCGCAGGTTAGCAACGAATACATTAAAGGCAATGCCGGTGGAGCTTACCCTTGGATCCGCATCTTCTCGATTTGAGCTACCGAAGATTGGTTAGTGGTGTGATCATGAGTGTCGCTCCGTTTGTCAAAGAAGCAGGCAACTTACACCTGGGTACCTCAAGATTAGCTGAATGATATCAGTTTGAAAGCGAGAAGGGACTTACATCTTGATATCTCGGACTCCTTGGCCGTCTGCGAAGGCAGGACCATCGGCGTTGCGTTGTCGATGGTGGTAGGCAGAAGTGGTTGAAGTTGTGTTGACGAGGAAGGTTTGGGGAAGACGCGGGCTGATTAAATAAAGAGGGACGCGCCGGCACGTGCTTCCATTAAATTGACTCCAAATTCGCTAAATTTCCCGCTAGAGCTCGAGACGCTAGCACCGGAAGCTTCTGCCCCCAATCGCAATCTACGAAAGTGGATGGAACGTTTACGCCTGGCCTCTGGACTGGTCATGATCGTGAGCTGCTTCTAAATTTCTTCCACAAGGCAATTTGGCCTTGGCCCGAGTCGGATGGTGTCTAGCTATAAACTGGTTGAGCATGTCGCAGGGTCCAAGGAATCCCAACAGGCTGGGCATGGATCCGTCCATGTATTATCAGGGCATGGCGGGGATGAACGGCATGCCAGGAGGTTTGTCAGCCTCGCAGGTAAGCTACTCCTCTCTCTCCTGATCATTCGGCAGGGTGTACTGATGGCATGTAGGCTCCTTCCAGTGCGAATGACACCTCGATGAGTGGCATGCTCGAAGACAGCATGCTTGACGACTTCGACAACACCCCGATGACCCTCGAAGTCAACAGTCTCGACGTCGGCAGCCAGAGAGCTTACGGTCCGCCAGGCTCTTCCATATCACGAAATGAAAGCGAGCAATTGGATGAGCGGGGAGCTCTTGTGCTCAGTCCAATGGACAATGCAATGAGCGGCGCCGGCGCGGGGCCATTGCCCACAGGATTCGGTACACAATCGGGGGTTAGTGGTGGTAGCACGCTCACAGAGTTTACCAAGCGGAGGAACTGGCCACAACGAGTTGTTGAAGAGCTGAAAGATTTCCTCCACATCCTGACTCCCGATGGGAGAATAGTATATATATCCCCTAGTGGCGAAGGATTGACAGGGTATACTCGAGAAGAACTTGTGGGCAAATTCATTGTCGACTTTATACATACTGACGATTCCGGGATCTTTGTGCGAGAGTTCAACGAATCCATTGCGAGTGGCAATGCCCTAAGATTCTTCTATCGTTTCAAAAAGAAAGATGGCACGTATACGATTTTCGAGTCCCACGGACATCCGCATCTTACATCGGAAGCTGCACAGTTTGGACCGAACAACGGATCGAGCTTCTGCAAAGGCTTCTTCATGATGGCTCGTCCATACCCGACCAAGAACGCTGCATTGCTCGACTCTTTTCTCGAGCACAAGATCGAAAACGAACGGCTTACGAAGAGAATTGCCGACCTCAAGCGGGAAGAAGCCGAGGAGGCTGACGAGTCACACAAGAGCTGGCTGAAGAAGCAAGAGGGGCGATCAGAAATCCAATCTGAGGAGACCGACACTCTGGGATCAACGACAACATCGATGCCTAGCCATATAGCCAACCCAGATGCACTGGCAATGCCGCCACCAGCAAAGCCGTCATCTGTGAATGCTGCGTTAACTCGGCAGAACTTGGAGGACGCCAATGCCGGAAGCAGACCAGATTCCATCAATGACAAAATGGCGCGTTACGAAGGTGCTACTCATATTGAGACAATTGAGATGCTGACAGGATTACGATACCAAGATGGCGAGCGGAGTCACGGAATCAGCACGGGCGATCAGAGTCCTGCGTTAATCAGAGGGGACGCTGGAATAGCGATACCTGTTGATAAGGAAGCCAGAGGTGGCGACAAGAAGAAGAAAATCAAGCTTCCAGACGAATATGTTTGCACAGATTGTGGTATGTTAACACGTCACTTGGAGCTGCTGCAAATATTGACATCACTCGAGGAACTCTCGATTCTCCCGAATGGCGGAAGGGTCCCAGTGGACCAAAGACACTCTGCAACGCCTGCGGTCTACGATGGGCCAAGAAGGAGAAGAAACGTGCTGGCCCCTCCTCCCAACCAGCGGCTCTGCAGGTAGGACAGGGCACTGGTAGTAGTTAGGATGTACAAGTGTTACATGGCGTACACGGAATTCGGCATTTAGGCAAGGTGCAGGTTGGGTCCCTTTTCAACGGTGTTTCAAGAGGGGCACGCAACATGATACCTGACTCCGGGGACTGGCTTGGCTGACTGGCGTTGACCTCGGAATGGGAAATAATTAAATTGCTTTACAAGTAACAGCCACTCAAAGGAAAAGGAAACACGATTTCTCCACCATCATATCTCGCAAGGAAAGTTCCCACACCCAGACGCCATCAATCTAAAAATTGCACATCTTGAACACCTCACAAGTCAGGAACTTCCCGGCTTCGTAGTAGTCCATATCCTGCAAGATCGGATAGGTCTCCGTCAACATCCCCCACGTACCCACCATCATCACCCCGGCAACCGCAACCCCCAGCGACGCAGCAACCCCTTTCTTCCCCTTCTTCCCCTGCCTCGCCTCCCCAGTCTTCTGCTGCACCCAAGTCCGCAGCCTCACACTCTCCCCGGCAGGATCCGGCTCTGCCATACCACTGGCATTCTTCCCCACCCACCCCAGATACACAACCGTAGCGCCCTTCGCGATCTGCAGGATGCGGAATCCGTCTTTCTCCCGCACGTGCTTGCTGCAGTCGCCCTTCTCATCGTCTTCATCGCCGCCTGGCTTGTACCTCGTGATGACCGGCCAGACGCCGATCTTGCACATCGGGCGGTAGTCGCGGTCCGAGTAGGTGGGTTGGAACCTGAGGTGGTTTGCGTGGGCTTCAGCTGCGCGGTCTCCTGCTCGCGTCTCGCGCTTGCCGGCCTGCTCGAGCGCATCGAGGGTGGATTCCAGCGTCCGGCGCTGCGTGTCCCAGACTTGGAAGCGGTTCCTGTAGTCGGTGAGCACGGAGGACTTGCTCTCTTCGTAGATCGCGGGCTCCAGACAGTAGACGTCTTTGTCGTCGTAGTGCGTGCCGGGGAAGACTTCATTGATGGTGAAGATTGTGGGTGAGAGCTTGACGCAGAGAGATAGGTAGGCTGCTGTTGAAATCAGGTTGTGTAACGCTTGGTACTGGTCTTCGATTTTAGGAAGTGGTGCACCCAGACGGGGTTGCATGCCGTACAGGTAGTCAGTCAACGGCTTCAGGAGGAGAGAGATCTGCGCTGTGAGTTTTGCAACCTCAGTGTAGAAGTGCTCTGTCACTGAATTGCGACCTATGATTGTCCGTGCTGTTTCTGCTCTCAGACCTTGTCGGCCAAATCCTTCTCGCAGTTAGTGACCGTCAAGTGTCAAGTGATGAGGAAAAGGAGTGTTTACCTTCTCTCCCGAGCAACGCTCTCGAAATCCCATGCAGCAGCTCCGCCTGCTCTTTGCCCGCCCCAAACATATCTGCATCAAATATTTTCACTTTGATAATCTTCATCAAGATCGCCATTACCAACCACTTCCGCTGAACCGTATTTCGGAGAATCTCATCCCAATAATCCACATGATTGGCATCCGGTTCGGCAACTTGCTCGGCCCAGGTTATAAACTCATCCGTCATGCCCGCAGCCCACGGCTCGAAGAACTGGCCAGCCTCGAGATTGTGGACCGCGAAGTAGTGCGTAGCAAACCTGTCGCTTTGGCGGAACAGGCGCTGGAACATCTCCGTGAACCAGGCGTCTGAGCGGTCTTCCAGCGGGTGCGGTTTGTAGGAGATGCGAAGGGGTTGAGGAGCGAGTGTTGCAAGGTCGACTCTGGGTTGTACTTGAACAATACTGCTAAGTGGAAGAGGCGCTATTGGTTCTTTGGTGGGTTCTGTTAACTCTGCATAGGCTGGGCACTCCGCCAACGCCGGCGTGGTGCTGCAGCGAGTTTCACGACGTTTCTTGGGTCTCGGTGCTGCGCTCCCATTTGCGTTGTTGTTATTATCGTCGGGATTGTCGGGATCACCGCCATCGTCTGGTCGAGGTCTTTTCTTCCCTTTCTTAGTGGGACTTCCTGTTGATGTGTTGACCGTGTTGGGTGTAATTGGCGCTGTGGGACTGCGACGTTCGGGTGTTTGTTGTGCTGCTCGAAGTATGCTGTCCAGATTCTGAGAGAGAATTCTTGTGTTCCCTGTTCGCCATACCGGCTTCTGTCCTTCTGGCGTGAGAGGTTGCAGCGCAGCGATTTCTCTGTTTGCGGCGTCGCTACTTCGCTGTCTACGTGCTGGCGTCGGGGCTTCTGTTTTCTTCCCACTCGGTTGTCCATTCACTCCGTTCAGTGAACACGAGTTCCTGGCGTTAGGTGTCGTCTGCATCTTATTCCCCAAAAAGCTGGCGATTGTTTCCTTGATTGGCTGAGAGAAGTTGAAGCTGACTTTCTTCTCCGGACTGCCTCGAGTTTTGCGGACATTTAGACCGTTGGTTTCCGGTGGCTGTTCTGACATGATGATATAAAACGGAGCTTGGCAGCTCAAAACAAGAAAATGACGGAATGCGATGGTAAGAGCTTGAGGTGGGTAGTAAACAAAAGATGGGGTTGGTAATCACATTCCTAAAGACACCCAAAGAATGCAAACGAAAACAACGAAATGGATAAAACATGGCCTGTGAGGTATGTGTGCCAAGAATCCAATAGCAACTTATTGAAAACGGATTTCTGAAGAAAATGATTTCTGGAGGGAATGGTTCAGGGTACGGGGGAACGCCGTTTTCTCACCAAAATCACTTTCACAACCCGAATTGAACCTTGAATTTCCACTGCCCAGGAACTTTTTGGATATCTGCTGCAGGAAGTATTTTCACCAATCCTTCAACAATCTATTCTCGGCCTGCTGCTTCACAACTTCGCCCATCCGCTTGTCCCTGATCTTGTCTGGTCAGCCTACATCAACCTAGTCATTCCTTTCTCTCCCCACCAAGAGACCAGAAAGAATACTTACTTACAGATGAGCCGTCAACTCAATCTCAACATCCGTGCCAAGCGGGAGTTGATGCACGGCAACACAAGTCCTGCAAGGCTTTGGCTCCTTTGAGAAAAAGGTATCGTAGACTTTATTCATAGCAGCGAAGTTCTCCATGTTGGTAAGAAAGATGTTGACTTTAACGACGTTGTCGATGCTGCTTCCTGCTGCTTTGAGCACTTCGGAGAGGTTGGTCAGGGCTTGTTTCTGCAATCGCGTTAGCTATGGAACTTGAACCACTCAATTGTTTCCATCTTTCAATCATCGATGTCATTTGAGTATCAATTAGAATACAAGGAGGAGTTTCTGTGAGTGGAAAAGGTGGAGGGAGTGCGAAATGCCAGAACTAGCACGAGCCGAGAGAGTAGAACAAACCGTTCGATCTGCAACACTCCCCTCAACAAGCTTCATGCTCGTCGGCTCCATACCAATAGATCCCGAACAGTATACCATCCCATTACACTTGATAGCCTGCGAGAAGAACGGCATGGGCGCCGGCGCCTTCGTAGTAAGAACGGATTCCTTGAGCGTCATGACTTCGATTCTAATCTATGGTCTGGGCTAAAATTGTAGAGACGTGTGTTTGATTGTGAGAGCTCGCAATGGCGTATTTGGGTGAGTGAGTTCAGTGGTTTCAAAGTGAGAGAGAGAAGAGGTTGATGGCGGGGTAAAACTTAGACCAAGAATCTGAGGTCAGATTGGGAAAGTGAAAGTGGGATAAAGGCAGAAGTGGGGCGTGCAGCCGGAATATTCCCACCAGCCATTTATCAGTCTGCTTGATCACTAATAATGCATGAAAGGAAAATGCTTACGTTTAGCTTTGTGAATTGTAATCAGGAGTTTGATCAATGTGCTTGGTCTCAATTGTGCAGAGAAGTGGGTAGATCTTGCAGTACCCGGCGTTTGTACTACCCAAACCTGCTACCTATCCGGATTTTCTCTATCTACAACGGGACCCTTCGAAAAGAGGCGAGAACTTCATCCACTTTGGGCATATAATTGCCTCGTCGATTCTGGAGCAATCTTTTCCTCCCTAAGAGCTCTCTTCCAAAACCAAACACTAGAGCTGCTCTCTTATTTCTTTCTTCACTCTCTGCCTCTCATCCACGATCTTATAACTTCGACTTAACCTTCGCACTCAAACTCCCCAGTGTCTCAGGCGTCTTAACATCAACCCCCTCCCACCACGGCCAAACACTCGGCGCATCCCTCTCCATCGTCCCCCTAAACTCCGGCTGTCTCTTCTCCAAAAAGCTCTTAATCCCCTCCTCCTTATCCTTCCCCCTAAACAACTCCAACAACACCTTACTATCCAGCAAATGGGTCCCCTCCGCCGTCCCCGGGCCTCTCCACATCAGATCCCGCATCAGTCCCGTGCTCACCAAACTCGTATTCTCGCTCACCATCTTCGCAACCTCTAACGCCCTGCTAAGAACTTTATCCTGAGGCACGACTTCAGAGAATAGTTCGCGGAGTAAGGGGTGAGAAGCAGGGAGCACTTCGCCGGTGGTGACGAGATGCATTGCGCGCGAATAGCCGATCAGTCGTGGGAGGAAGTATGAAGATGCGGCTTCCATGACGATTCCTCTGCGTGCGAAGACGAAGCCGATTTTGGCTTTCTCGCTCACGATCCTGATGTTCATCGGTAAGGTCATCGTGATTCCGACGCCGACTGCGGAGCCGTTGATGGCTGCTATCACTGGCTTTTGACAGCGGTGGATCGCCATTGTGACCTTTTGTCTTTGGTTAACATTGCTTGAATGGAAGGGTAAGATTCAGGGAATATAGCGGGAGATATACCAGTCCTCCGCCATCGCGGTGCGTCCGTAGCGTGTCCGTCTCATAGCTTAACCCAGCGTCAAGATCAGCGCCAGCACAGAAAAACTTCCCATGCCCTGTTACTACAATGCACTTCACGCGCGGGTCGAGAGATAGCAGGTCGAAGGCGGAGACGAGGGAGCTGGCCATGCGGTCTGTGAATGCATTCCGAGCGGTTGGACGGTGGAGGGTGATTAGAATTATGGGGGTGGGAACTGGTTCAAGATTATTACGTTGCAGTGGAAGATGGTAGGTAGTGATGGTGCACAGGTGGGAGCGGGAATATCGCAAATCACGGAAGAGAATCATTTCGAATTTATAAAGGAGTAAGGAAAAGGTCAATGAAATAGGTACTGGAAACTTACCTGGGGAGCTCGATGGAACATGAGAGAGCAGTATATCTGGGAGTTTGAGATTTGAATAAGAAGAAGGGAGCTCGGTTGAAGCCATTGTGAGGTCGGAGGGAGGGGTTCAGCCGGATATTGAGATGCGGGAAAACCCTGAAGAGAGTTTAGGAACTGGTGGGAAGATAGACGAGAGTCAAAGCTTTTAAGTAGTGGATTTGCTCATGCAATAACTTGAACATAAGAGGAAAGAAGTACAGGTACTTACAGACAGAAATTTGGAGGTGTGGTCCAAAATCCGGGGTACCGCAAGGGTTGAGCTAAGCTCCTCATCAACCGAGGCCGAAATGGCGGGGTCTGCACGTGTTCCCCTGACCTAATCCGTGGGTCAGCTATTTTGGGACAGGAGCATTCGGACGCTGTTATATTCAGGGGATAGATCTAAAGAATGTTTCTTTAGTATGAATCTTGAATCTCATTGTGGATCACTGAAAACTGATTCAACTCGCTCAAATTTTGATATGATAAGATTGCATTCAATGCCATCCTATCCAGGTGCAGACGTAAAAGAACTCAGGAACTCCTCAAACTCCATCCAACTCTCAAACGCCGTCCTTCCGGGTATGAGAAAAGAGCCTTGCATTTGCCACGCTGGCCAAGACATATGATCGAGAAAGAGCAAGAGCCAGAGCCAGAGAACCAAAGAGAAAGGCGTCGTGGTCGTTTCGTTTCAGTATACAGTGACATGCTAATCTTGCCTGTACATTTCCTTTCAGATGTTCCCAAATCCATCCTTTCCTTCCACTATAAACAAACGCTTAATCGATGGTCATCCGGCTCGAGACTGGTCCGTGCTTGATGTCTGGCAGCTCGGTCATGTTGTCGGTCTTCTCCATATCGTTATTGATCCTCCTCTTCAAGATATGCGGCTTCAGCCCCATCCCGAAATTCGCTGTGCATACACAGGCGTTGATGATTGTCAGGACAATCAAGACGATCGTAATAGCGGCGAAACTTGTCAAACTCTTTCGGACGGGGATGTAGCCTGTCTCGTGGCTGGGTTGATACATTCTGGCGAGCTTGAATATGAAGTATGCCAAGCCACAGAAGAACAGGAAAATCGTGACAATCATGCCAACCTTGTTCTCGCGCCGGGTCCAGAAAGCTGCCATGAAGAGGATGACGACTGTTACTGGGATGGCGGCAATGGTAAGACCAAATTCTGCGCCTGCTAATCCGGTAACGACCACCAGGAATTGGACTGTGAAGCCAAGGAAGAAGAAGAAATCAAACTTCAGCAGAGCGATGTAGATCTGCAAGACTGTCAGCACGTCGAATTTGAGCTATATCCTGAGGAACGTACCTGGAAGGTCAAATATCGGCGCTTCATCCTGAGATCTGCGCTAATGTGCTTGTAAATCGTCCATGCAAACTCGTCGTACAGTTTCCAAGCGATAACAGACAAGCCAACGGTGAAGAGTGCGATGATGCAAGGCACTGCCACCAGGAACGGCTGAATATCGGTCCAAACACTTGTATTTGGCTTCACGTATTGTTGCGCTTCTAATTGCTCGATGGCTTTGTTAACCTGATCATATTGAATGGAGGCGTAAATCAACATGCCACCATTATAACAGCATAACCCGAGGACCTGAATTGTGTTCTTAAGTCGCAAGGAATCGTAGACGAGGACTAATTGGTAGAGGAAACCGAAAATGAATAGGGTGAGGTATACAGGAATGGTTTTGGCAAGAGGGGTAGCTGGTCTGTTATCATCCAGGCTGTCTTGGAATTTTGCAAAGACATAGCTGCGTCAAAAGTCAGCGGTGTATCCTTGGGATAGCTGCTCAAATACATACGATTCAATGGCTAGAATTATTGCGGCTTGTATCAGTGCAGCGATCAAGAACGCCCACGTCCAAGGGGTATTTGGTCTGCACATGTTAGATACCATCTTGACCAACATCCGCAGGCGATAATTACTTATACATTGTCCTTCCACGAGACCCGGCGCCTATCAGCGGTGGTGTTAGTCCCTCGCGCGAGTGATATCCTCCAGATAAGTTTTGGTATGGATCTGCTGAATCGCCTCTAATCAAGGATGATCTTGATTCATGCCTGTAAGACATCCGTTGGCAGAGTTCTGCGCGCTCCGGATCAGGAGCTGGCAGGATATCGTTGAAAGGAGAAGAGGAGGTACGTGGTGGTGTACGCAACAATCGAAGCCCACACGGTACGTTGAGATGATGGGAGTCAAATTGATGAAAAGACTGGGAAGTGCGGTCTTGGGTCTGGCCTTGTAGGATAAACGATCAATGGGGTTGAAGTCTGCAACGAGCGTGAAACACCGAGCGCCTCCGTAGCGAAGGGTCTTTGGGTGAGCTGGTGCGCGGCGCAGCGGGGAGCGAGGCAAGAGAACACGCTCGCAGAAGTTGTCGTAGGGATGTCGATGAGGAGGAGATCGAGGAAGCGATGCAGAAGAGGAGGAGGGAGAAAAGAATGAAGAGGAGGCCGGAGTCGAGGTCGTGATGGAGTTTTCCAGTTGTCAGCAGATTATGGGGTCTCACTCGACGCCAACGAAAGATCGGCCTCTCGCTAAGCCGAAAATAGCAGCACGATTGGGGAAAGGCTGACTCCGAGAATTCAACAACGAGAAAGGCAAGATCGCCTGGATTCAATTGGGGCCTGGCCAGTCTGTGAGGTGAGACGCATTCGGAAGAATAACCTTTCATGGGAACGAGAGCCTTGGGATCACAGTTGAGGCCTATCACAGTACGGCAGGACTTGAGTAGCAGGGCGCCCGTGAAGGCGCAGCGCTGGAAAGCCTTGAGGCTGAGTACGCGTTCTTAACCATTCCGAGATCTCCACTCAAAGAAACGTCCCGCTGCGGGCTCAGGACTCTGTTCGAAAGTCCTGGAGATGTTTCTAGGTCCTGTTCGATACCAGCAATAATATAGATTTCTGTTTCTTTTGAGCATTATGTTGCCTCGTATTCTGAGGCTAGCCAAGGTTTGCGATGTTTCGGCCAGCGTTCAGCCCGATGGATACCTTTTCAGCTCTGCTCCACGTCAGAGACGATGGACGATGGATGAAGAGTAGGCACTGTGTACTATCCAGCTCAGATTCACGTGCAATTGTATCCTTCGACCTTTACTTGTCCACGTATTCTCACCACGACATGCTCACCGTTTTCAATCGTGCATATGGGAATATTCCGATACTGACGCGTTTCGTTTCCGGGGGCAGATGCAAGGCGTCGCATTGGCAGCTTGAGGCGTGCCATTTGCGAGTCGAATCCGCGATACGATACCATCATTTCCACCTCCTTGGCACGATGCATTTCTTCGGTGATTGCTCAACCAATGAAAATTTTCCATCTGTACCCTAGGGCCCTGTAGAAAGATAAGATCTCAACGAAATCGAGTTATACAAGGAGCCATCAGGATCCTGGCCAAGGTCTCCCACGTGATCGAAGCGTGATAGAAGTGTCATTTCAGGAGCTGATAATCTATTTCTGCGCTATGTCTCGACAGAAGGTTCATAACCGAGGACTGGTTCTAGTCTTTTGTTCTTAGTCGTTTGTCCGTACTCCTATGCCGTCGTTAGCTGCCATTCAGCCACGGTAAATATAATCACGTGATCAAGAATCAGAAGCAGTCAAACAAGGGAGGATTCATTGGGAAGTGACGACATGTTCGTTGAACTTCAAAATTAAGTCTTCACCTGCAGTGGAGTACTTTGAGTGGAGGTACTATTGTGCCTATCGATTAGAGCCGCTGAAAGAAATGCATATATTTGGTCCTTGAAGCTTGGGAAGTGTAGGTTACCGCTGCTGAGGTGAACGTGAAATCGCTATTAGAAAGAAGAGTCTAGGCAAACTGGGTTTTGCAGTCAATGCTGTTTCCAGAAGTATCTAGATATAAGACTACTGTAATAAAATTGAAAACAGACAGGGAGGTAGGTAGTAAGAGAAAGCCAACTTAGCTATCAAAAATTCAAATTCAGTAGATTTGAAAGATTGAATAACTGAAAAGGAAGGCCTTCACAGAATCGGAGCACCCATGTCTGCGAGACTAATAGCAACTCTTCCTTTGAAGAGAAGTTCTCCAGGAAGTTCTGGAACAAGAGGCAGTCTACACCTGATCCGAAAATGAGGTCTCTATTGGAATCCAACTAACTCCTATGATATGGTCTTCTAAAGCGTTTTTTCTAGAGAATGGAAAATCTAGACTCGACTTAGAGCCACGCCTTCGAAGGTTCTCTCTGGAAGAAGTAATATAAACCCAAAGAACCAAAGCTTAACAGAAGGGGTTCGAGTGAATGCAAGGGATAGACCATGAGATTAGTACTGTACATAGATCTACTTTTTGACCTTTAATTCTAAATTTTTAATGTTAACATTTACTTACCTAAGCTTTAGTTCTTCCTTTTTTTTGGGCAAAAAGCCTTTAGTCCGAAGGTCACGATATCTGAGAGGCTGTCTTTGTCCTCGGCAAAAATAGATCGTATGATCTCGAGAAACAAAACTTCAACGGTAATAGCAGCCCGCCCCACTTTTCTGTACTACCCTACGGAAGCAAACCGGGGTCGTTCCCTTAAGTTTAAGGTTGCATCTCGCTAGCAGAAGTAGTATCTATATGCAGTCGTGCAGCTATCCTTGCGGACTGGGCTGTTAATCAACGTTGCCAACAGCTGTTAATGCAAGCTGATTAAGTCATCACGGACCTTTTATGCAGGCTACCCTGTATGCAATAGCATGAAATAGATATTAAGCTGGTGATTACCATAGTGATATCTGCAGTATGCAGCACCACCCTTTTTTCGCTCGGGAGGATGAAGCGAGCAACGCATCGAGGATCAAGCATCGAGGGACAGGTCTAGATTCGCGGCACGGGCGTAGGGCGGGCTATTTCTCCCATGGCTTCGTCGAGATTCTAGAAGTTTAGGAGAGGTCCGAAGAAAGCATCATCCGATGATTTGTCGCTCACCTGATGCCTCCCGCTTAATCCACATCGACGTCTTGAAAGAGTGTTGGATTTTCTTGAAGAAATCGGGTTTTTGGCTATTGTTCAAGATTGCTGTTAGGATTTCAACTGCGAATCACACGAAATTCTCTAGATGCCGGTACCTTAACTCTATTGACTACTTATTTAAAGTTTGCAGCAGCTGTATGAGCTTTACCGGTTCGTAAAAAATACATAATGAAAATTTTGCCTTCACGAGACTTCACGGAATCACCTTTGGCCGTCAGATTAGCAACACTTAACAGGAGACTGAGGTGCAGTTCAGTGACATCATTTTGATAGGACTTTGAAGAAGGACTGGAGTCTTGGCATTGTTCTCAAGTCCAGCTCTTGCTCAGTCCTTTCCGATTGGCAGGCAGCCGGCCAACCTGTGCCGCCTGTTTGCATGCAGTTCGGCCCTGGTCCTTCCGTATATATGTTCAGAGAAATTTGACCACATTGACAAGCTTCAAGGTTATTTTGCCGTAAGTTGATCGACCTTTTAGTTCCTACTTTAATCTTGATTTGGGAACACAAATGGCAAGCTCTACCATAGGATCTCACAGAAGACAGTAAGTTTTCTTGGAAACTATGGCTTCTCGCACGCTGCAAATTATTTACTATCTCCTAGGCATAAAAAGTCCCGCAATGGCTGTGAAACTTGCAAACGCAGACATATTCGGTGTGACGAGACTTCCCCCCAATGGTACGAAATATGCTTTCCCGCGATTCTACCAAGATGTTGTCCAACAATGAAAGATCAAATTCTGATAATTTTGACAGCAAAAACTGCACGAGGTACCATGCCGTATGCTCTTTCGCGGTACTTTCTCCGGAGGACCGTGTCGCTTGTCAAGAAAACGCAGAGTTGCTAGCGAACTCAGGGATCGAGTTTGACGACGAGCTTCAGCGAGACGATTCAGAGTCGTCATCACGGGACGAGCAGATCCCCTCAGCGTTGATTCCTGAAGCTTCCTCAATCGAGGAAATTCACTTGATACATTTCATTTCCTCTATACGGCCAAGGACACACAATGCAGGAAACTTTGACACCTGGAGAAGCCAGATCCCTATGTAAGTCAGAGGCTACTAAAATGCAAAATATCTGTGATAAGTTCCTAACACAATTAGTAGCTTCGTAAGAATTGGTCTCAGGTACAAGTTTGTGATGTATTCGCTACTCGCCCTATCCTCAAGCCACATTGCTTGGTTGACAGATCGTCCCCTTGTCAAACAAGTGACATACGAGCATCGAGGAAAGGGGCTTCAGGGTCTTCGCGAGGCAATTGAAGTTTTCTCAAAGCAAAATTCGGATGCTGTGCTCGCAGCTTCGCTCTTGCTATCATGGCAAGATGTAGATTGGTAAGGAGCTCGCTTCCAAAGCAGGATGCGCGTTACTAATATCAGTCTACAGGTCTGACAGCACTCAATTCCAGCAGGGAACTTCAGCAGTACGTTTAGCTGTCTTGGCTCAGTGCACTCATTTCAATGCTAATTATTCACAGATAATCCATGCGATACAACCGTGGCAGGAAGAGTCCCAGTTTAGAGAACTTATTGCGGAGCAGTCAGCATGTTATTCTACAGAATTCAACCTCGAGACCTACAATTCACAGCTTCGGAAGTATATTTGATAATATGTGATAAACTTGCTTCCATCTGTTACAATCTGGGCTCTACGTGTCTCTGTGTGGAGTTATGGAGTTAACCATCACGATGGACGTCATATCATGTTTAAGTAGGAGAGATATATAATAGTATCAAGACTACTTTTGAGTATTCCACTTCTCTGAGATGAAAAGACAGAAAGGCTACATTTTCCCAAGACTTCAAATATCTCCTCATTTTGGGATGGTTGAAAGGAGTTCAAAGGACGACGCTAGAGACGACATCACTTAATGTTTGCTGTGTGTTATATGAGAACAGGGGAGATTCTAGATCATGGACTGCTCGCAGCTGTGTTCGGTTATCATCGGTTGTCGTGCGATCCAGAGTCACTTGATTAGCGCTTTTGCTTCTTCAATGCCACCTTTAAACGGACGACGCACCCCGAATCCACAATTACTACCTTGATCCTTCCTCACGTACTTCGTTGTTGAAGTGTGGGTGGACTCATGCCCTATAACGGTGCTCATATCCAGGAGTCCACACCATCACCTGACTCTTGGAAACGAGAGCCTCCTCGCTAAATTCGAAGAAAGCAACCACTTATTCGCGTTCGCCCCTCGGCTACAGCAAGAACAGATGTTGCTTTCGACAGCTTCAAAGAATGGTGGTCTGACTCTGCTTGTAACTTTTCCCGACATCGGGAGAGGTGCAGGGCAGATTCAAAGTCTCGCCAATACCACGGAGTCGTCTACACGATGACTATGCATCTCGTATAGATCTTCCCGCGACGGGAATCTTCCTCTCCTAATTTGCCCCAAACATCGTATTGCTAAATTCCATGGCTTGGCTCACCAATGAGTTGGTCGTTAAGAAGATGAACCCATCTCATTCAAGCTCCACCAGCAGAAGACCCGCTTCTAGATTCGCGGACTACGGGATAGCATGGGATATATCGAAAGGTTGAAACATCTTTGCCATCGACCGAGAAAGCTCTCATGGTGCCACCAACATGTGAGGTGAAACCAACTATTATATAGTCACCGGGCTCTGTTCCGAAGTCCCCATCCCTCATTTTAAAACATCCTGCAATATATAATTCATTCGTTTCAACCACCAGGAAATATCCAAAATGAGATACTCGCTCGCTTCCATCGTGACAGCCCTTGTGGCCTGCTCTAGCACTGTCTCTGCCCAAACAAACAGCTCCAGCACTGCGATAGGCACAACCACTCCCAGTTCCCCGAGCTCATCCCTCAGCACTGCACTAGGCACAACCACTCTCAGTTCCCCGAACTCATCCCTCACCACGGCACCAGCCTCCCCGTCAACAAGTACAGACACTGCATCAGTCATCTATGGAAACTCCACAGTCATCGTGACTACCATTACCACAATCACGAGCTGTCCCGCTGATGTGACCTGTGAGTGTAATCTTCAAAGCACAAATTACATTTCGAGAATATTATGAGAGTTGTTTGACTCTCCAAATGTCTCTTAACTCTTCGAGCATTCAACTTTCTCCACCATCAGACAAAGCTAACGAGTCCTTCAGGCACCGGACAAACCTCGACATGGACCGGAAGTGCAGGGCCATTCCCATGCTCTGCGCAACCAACCTGCACGTGCGTCCTCCCAGGCGGGACTCAGACTGCCTCCGTCTGTCCCGCAAGCGTGACGTGCACAGGTCAAACCACCACGTGGACGGCAAATCAAGGACCATCCGTGTGTCCGCCCAGCGTCACCTGCAACTTGGTGTTGCCGAGTTCTGCAACGCCTACGACGAGTCCCTCGGCGAGCGTGGGTGCGTCGTCGAATAATGCGGCAGGAGCGGGTGGAGTGCAGATGAGTGGCTTTGCAATGGCGGCTGTTGCTCTCTTGGGGGCGTTGATGTGAGGGAGATACAAGGTCGTGGCAAGTGTGTAGGGAGTTCTGGAACGTGTGGAATGTGATAAATGGTTTAGAGATGTGGGAGTTGGTGTGAGATAATAAGCGGGACATTACGTTCGTAAGGCCGAGTAAATGGGAGTCATTCTTTGTTTGCGGACATCATAGTCATATCTCAATCTCGAGAACAAAATAATAAGAATTAGGCAACTCTTGAATATCAATCATTTTGGTTTCGCCGTTTAGCGTATATTATGGCAACCCGTCCTTGGCGAGTGCGTCGGAGGGGAATGAATCGTACTATCGTGGTTTGTGTCAAGGGTGCTGTAAGAAGAGATCGACGCAGATATTCTGCAATGTCAGGTCGCTAACACGCTGTTGTCTGACGCCTCATGTTCCGAATCCTAGCCTGCCCTCGTGGGCCGAAGTATATCGCAGAGTGGCGCAACTAAACGCGTCGACATCTGATGCTTGGTAGCCTTGGTACTCTAGATGTAGAGTCCGTCGATGGGGTTTGTTAGGTGAGGCGTGAGGAGAGAATGCGCGTTGAGAGCCATTCAATCTATTGAACGGCCAGATACGGCTCTAAAATCTGTTATCTCCGGTTCGCTGAGCTTGGTGCGAGGTGCGCAAGTCCGGATTGGAGGGCTGTTAGCTGACGTACGTTCCCCAATCCAGGTCACCAGAAGTTGCCCTGGCTGTGTCGAAGGCCGAGCGCCCCCTCGTCGCGATCGACATGATTTCTGTCAGATGGGAAGGTGGACGCAATCGGGGAAACGTTTCAATCTCTTCTTCATGGCACCGCGCAGGGCGATACACACAATGAAAAGTGGTTTTCCCGAAGGAGTGCAATCAAAAATTCCGCCGATGAGGACCCCGAAGGATACTCAACAGTTCTCGACGCCCCGCTGTGCAATGGAGGTCTTGTACTGCCATTCAAGTCATTCTTGAGCGACCGAATGTCAACAAGGCTGGGTAGATGTTAGCAGAGTCTTGGGCAAACCTTGGGGTGAGGGGGTGAAAACTTACTAAGTATGAAGAAGAGAAATGGGTGTGGGGGAAGGCCTTAATTTATACAAAATCTGCGACCGCTCTCGCTTAGCTGGCGAGCAAACATGTTTGCTCAGTTCCACGTGGCCTGGACCAAATTGGGTCTAGCGCGAAGGCCGAGACCGGGGGCGGAAGACACGACTGGCCGCCTCCTTTCTCCACTTCACAACAACCGAAATTTATGTGGCAGGAAGGTTCGTTCAACTCGAGTTTCGACCCAACTATGCATCTTAGTTGCTCTCGACTCTCCTATTAGCATCAAATCTGTGGCTTTCCCTGCAATGGTTGATTGATGCTTTGAGTAAATGATTTTCCTGTTCTGCAAGATGCTGAATAACAAACACTGTCACTGTTTTCGTCAACTCACTTCACTTCTTATAATATGTCTCTGTTCAAAGATCTTTCTCTTAAATCCAGGATCATTCTCATGCTATGGTCGAGCGCTCTTAATATGAGACGGACAAGTCTCAATTTTCTAGCCAATTCAAGTGAGAAACTAGGTCAAGAGACTCAACAGTCAAACATGGACGAAGGTTTTCCACCTCTGCCATTCAGCAATCCCACTCATTCAGTGAGTGCAAAATCCGAGAATTCACCCCCATTTCTGTTTGTCAACGAGTTGTTGAATTATGAGACAAATCCTCCAGGCTCAAACTCTGCGCTTGTAGCAATGCTGACACTGAGTGCTCAAAGGTTCGAATTCTTCGGTCTATACGATATCTTAGCTCGACCCGGAATCTAAGCACCAATGCCGCTGTTGTATCTACTTCTCAAAGCGATGATTTCCAAGCAGCGTATTTCGGGATTTGACAGCAGCTCAAAACTCTGAAGTCCACAACAGCTGCTGCACACCCTAGAAGACGCATGCATCGTTTCTGCGCAGATGCATATCGACACGATACTGTTCAACGTACCCGTCGAACAAGTATTCAACTCTAGCGCTAACCCCCAGCTTCTGGACGCAATTATGAAGTCGAGGAGGACTGCTGAGGAGGTGGAAGATAACAAGGAGATCTTGGAGTGGGTAGCGAGCGTGAACGGGATGAATATTTTCCATGACGACAACCAGGTGGCCAGCAAGTTTCACATTATGATTACCAGACTAGAAGTACTCCGCATTTAGCCCCCAGATAGCACGAACTTGATGCTAGGATTTCGTACATTTTACTCGATCAATGGGCTCATGATGCGAGGTCTTGACCCAATGCTCGTCCACGATCACACGATTTCACGCTGACAACAAAACTGCATGGTCTCAGAAAGCTCCCAGATTATCAAATACCATTTCCATCTACGTGCTGGGTCCAAAGACAGTCTCCTTGAAGTTCGGATCTCACCAAGCCTGGAAACTCCACCCCTGATAAACCGCCACCGCGTTCCCTTCCAACAGCTCCTTGGCATACGCCTCAAACCTCCGAGGGACGAACTCGGGGTACAACTCGCGAGCATCGAGATATCCCAGGTACTTTGCATATGCAGGATCATTGTCACCGCGCACATACATGCTGTACCTGTACTCTAAGCCGATGAAAGTGAAGGCTTGTTGCACATTGGAGAAGTCATAGCAAAACGACGATTTCGTTGTGTCAAGGAGGGTCTTGAGTTCACCGGAGGATATCTAGATGGGCAGCAAAGTCAGTGCTAGGTGCTCATTTGGCCACCTCCGTTGTGGAGATCAGATCGAAGGACAAGGAAACAGAAACGCATACATATTTCCTCTCAATATTCTCCCCCGAAAGCTCCTCCATCTTCGCAAAGAGCTCTTCCTGCGAGAGTAGTTCTCCGTAGCAGAAGACGTACTTATTCACAGTCCTGACATCCATTATTATCTTCGCAACGTACGGGCCGATGTCTCGCAGATCCGTAAGCGCAGTCTTCATATTCCCCTCCCCCAAGATCGTCGTGTTAGGGAGCAACAAGCTGGCATAATCTACCCGTCCAGACGGGAGTGTGGGGAATGATACCTGGTACCAATATCCCACATCGATGATCGTGTATGGAAGCCCGAGTTTTACGAACATGCTGGAAGATTTGCTCTCTCTATTATGCATAAGGTTAAATGATGAGAGCTAGGATGTTTGGTGAAGTGAACACATACTTGATCACGCAGCCACATGACACCCCCAGCAGGACAGACAGTCATCCAAGCACAAGGCACGAATCGCTGGACGCCAGCTTTCTTCGCTGCGTCCGCGAGCGGGATCTGTGCAAGCTGTGCCTCGAGCTCGGGGCCGACTGCGCTGATCACTGTGTGGGTGCCGGATAGGATGCCAGCAAGCTGGGTAGTGTTTTCTAGCTCGGCGGCATGGATCTTGATGCCGCGCTCTTGGAGCTTCAAGGCGGCTGGTTTTGCGAGAGATGGGGGTCTGATGAGGACTTCTACTTCCTGGGGAGATGGTGTTAGTACATTTCTGTGTACGATGGGTTTGGGGATAGGAGTTGCACACTGTCTGGCCGGCTTCGAGGAGGGCGTCGACGATGGTGCCTCCTGTGCGTCCTGTTGCGCCCACGATCAAGACTCTTGGTTTAGACATATCTCTAAGTGTTTTTGAGAAGATTTCTGGTGAGGACTTGTTTTCAATCTTGTTCTGCACTTTATTTATCTCGAAATAGCTTGTTGTTTTTATACCTTGAGCTTGAGATACTGTGGAACTCCTCCAGTTCCAAAATCGCCATTGCTGACGGGACGCGCAAATTGGACTCCGAAATGATCATAATGCCCAGAGTTTTCTTGCGTAAAGATTGGCATTGTTGTAAAGCTACAAAATCATTCGCAGTATTGCCGTACTTTAGCCCACATGGTGTTGATTGGACCCAAAAGGCGACACGGAACTCCATGCTCCACATAGACGTGGTTTGTAATCATGCCATCTATACACTTAATAGCATCACACAAATCTCAAGAGCACGGTTTTCCTTGTCACTTCTTCATTTCAGAACTGTTCTTGAGAAACTCGTAAACTTCTCGAAAAGTGATGACGTTCAATTGTACATTATGCAGCAGGCGCTACGAAAACAGTGGGTCTCCTGCCCGTTCAATCGGCACTCAAATCTACCTATTGCAAAGATCTTCTAACTGTGTCAAAGACAAGCAATTTTCCAGGCATGTCCGCTACTGCCGAGCAAAACTGCAAGATGGCGTGTCCCCACGTAGGAAATCGTGCAATGCTTACATCAAGGCTAAGACACGATGTGACTTGAGTCTACCAAGTTGCTCACAATGCCGCAATAAGAGCCGTCAGTGTCTTTACCGATTCTCAAATGCACCATCCAGTGTGGGTGATCGTGTTGGCGTACCAGTGCCTCGATTGGATGTTGCACTTGATCATGTTGACCTGCAAGCTTCAAGTGGCAATATCGACCCGAACCCAGTTCGGCAAGAACACATTGGAGACTCAACCAATGACCTGCATCCTCTTTTTGCATGTGACAGCATTTTATCATAACTTATCTTCCAACACATGGCCCAGCCTACAGTTAGATTCCGAAACCAGTCATGTCGATGGAACCATCTCCGCAGACGGGAGGTCAGATTTGATATCACCCTCTTTCTTGTGGAACTTTCCATCTGATACTTTGTTTGGAGCACATTTCAATCATTTCAAAGACCGCGTTGTTCTGGGCAGCTTCCATGTCATCAGCCTATCGCCATTATTCGTCCATCTAGACACCAAAACTATCATTGAAAAGCGAAGTTCCAAGTCCAGTCTTCATGGTTCTGCTCTTGGCAGAGTATACTGCATGAGCATCCTAAAGTCCTTTCCAGGAATGTTGTGTGCCAACAATGGAGCTTTACCACCTTTCATTCATCCCCAATCTCGAGCTTCTGTTTGTGTACAAACAAATCTCGAGGACACCGAAAAGCTGCCCGAACCACTTTCTATCTGTAGCAGCATCATGCGGATGTATGTCGCACGGTCTCCAGGTAACCTAGCTTTCATCTGGAGAACAATCCAAGCAGAGTCGGCGCGGATTGAGGAAGAGGTCGGTGACAACATGAGTCTTCAGTGCTTCAGACCACGGGCTGAATTACACAGTATCGATTCTGCAACACCCGGAACACCCTTGCTTCTATTCAAGCCATGACCATATATCTTATCCTAGGGCTCCTTGACGACAGCGAGCATTCTCCTGACGGGAATATCTTAATGCCCATGCTAAACACAACTAAAGTCAGTAAAACTTATTCTTCCATCCTCGCTATTCGCAGTATAGCACAACACTGACTGGTGCCTTCTCCAGAGCATGGCAGACACGCTTCGACCTTCCGGGTGGCTGTGTACCGAGGACATCCCCCACGAACTCCCAGCTTGGGAGGAATGGGTGCAAGCAGAATCTTTACGACGGTACGTCTACCACATCTCCATCCCTACACTCTCCCAAGTACAGTCTGTACCCTAACACAAAGTCTCGCCCGGCAACAGCACAGCAGTGATCCTCGTGCTCATCATCCACATCTTTAACATCGAGCATGCACCAGGCCTTCCACAATGCGGTGGACTTGCCCAGGTGCCACTGCCATGCAGTAAAACGCTATGGCAGGCTTCGGATAGAGCTTTGTGGGAAGTGGAGTATAGAAGGCAGTATCTGGAAGGTCGACGGCGATGGAGGAGAGATCCGACATATGGGGATCTGTTAACGGGAGGTCGGGACGAGAGAGAAGAGGAATTGCAAAGGGCGGATCTCAGTGAGTGGTTTGTGGACATGGATGAGATGGGGACTTTGGTTACGATGGCGGTATCGATGCTGTGACCTGCATTCCCTGTGTCGATTATTGCGAGAAATCACTTGATTTCATTTCCAAACTTCATCGTTGAAATTGCAATTGCGGTGTTTAGGAGCCTCCTTTCCTGGAAAAAAAAATAAAAAATAACAAAACGTAGAGGAAGGACTTTCAAGCCAAAAGTCTAAGGCATCTTCTGGATCTAGTGCACCAGTGCGCTCAGAATTGAGCTCTTGACTCTTGACTATCGAGAGGCTCAAGAGGGGCTGAGGTCGTTGACTGACGCTGATATCCATAGCTTTGAAACTGGGTGTGCCCTAAAATAGACCATGCGCGAGTATTGCGAATATAAATAATGTTTTAAAATATGCATGTCATAAAGAGAAGAAGATAGGAGAGAAGGGACGAGAGGAGACGTTAGTTGTTCTAAATCCACACCCCGCTTTCCAATACGGAGCCTTAACCCCTGCAGCTTGAGCGCATCGCGTCAACCTCCAAGCCGAAATCTAATCGCGATTCGCATCACCAAAATCTTCCATCTTGTCGCAACCACCGACAATGGATCTTGACACAGATGATGATGTGCTCAGAACACTTGCAGAGGGCAAGTCTATGGACTAGTGAGTGCTGCCTTTTCTTGCGCAAAGCAATAGCTAACAAGCCGAGTGAACAATGGCCCAGCCTGCTCACACGACTGATACCCCGTTTGGAGAAGGTATATCATCCGCATCTCCACCTATACACCATATTGACAGCATCCAGATTGTACAAAATGACTTCACCTTTCCTATACCACCGATCCTCGCCTCACAACCGATCTCCTCCTCCCCACCAACACAAGAGCCAACCTCAGGTCAAGACTCAACCAACAAAGAGAATGCCGCCCCTCCCCTCCTCACTCGCTACCCACCCCAGATCCAAACGCTCATGACCTCCATAACCTCCACCCTAACAACCCTCTTCACCACCCACCCACCACACACAATCCAGCGCCTCGCCGAGCTCCTCCTCACCCCAAAACAACACTACAAAACCCTCCCCTCCTACCTGCACGCCCTGGACCGCGTCATCCACGTCACATCCGGCGCACACACCTTCCCGCTCCCGCCCGCCATCCCCGACCCCTCCTCCCTCACCGTCCTCTCAAACGGCACCTCTCTCACCTCAGGCAAAGACCCTTTGTCCATATCTTGGGGAAATCCCGCCTCGAACCCGTCAGCCTCGAGTTTAGGATCGGACGAGAGTCTAGGCGGTGCGCTGCTGACACCAATTACATGGCTGCAGAAGAACGGCGGGAGCGCGAGTCCGCTCGAAGGCGAGGTGCGCACGGAGAGCACGGAGATGATTGAGGGGCCGAATGGGCCTGGGGGCGTGGAAACTGTCAGTGTGTCTGTGAACGGAGTTTCGTCGACGACGTCGCCGACGGGGACGAGTGCGAGTGCTGAGGCAGGAGACTTGGCGGCGGCGTTGAGGGCCGAGGGGGGGATTACGCAGGGAGAGTTATTAAGGCAAGAGCAGAGGGCGGGGGTGGTGCCCGCGGCGCAGTTGGTGGGGAAGGGGGATGAGAGCGGGATGGGAGAGGAGGATGAGTTGCCGCATGCGAGGGGCCCCGAGGAGATTGGGCCGGAGGATGTGGGGATGCAGGGCGCGAGTGGGAGTGAGAGAATGGTGGGGACTACGACGATGGGGATGCAGGGTATTGATGTTGAGGCTGCTGTGGGAAGGAGGATTGCTGCCAAGCCTGATCCTTCAGACGACGAAGGCAAAGCCGAGGAGAAAGTCGAAGCGCCAACAACACCTAAAAGAGAAGCAGACGAGGACCTTGCAGGTGAGGGCAAGAAACTCAAGGTCGATTCTACAGACGCAACCGCGGAACCAGACGTAGATATCGAGCTCGTGGATGCAGATGGCAAGACGGAAGACGAGCCCAAGATCGGCGAGCAAGGAGAGAATAAAGGCGGTGATGCCGTGGACATGAGCTCTGTATGATATATTTGCACGGCCTGTAGCATTTCAGAAAATGAATACAATACATTACACTCCATTCCCCGCTTTCTTCATCTCTTGCAGCTGCAGGTAATAGAGGCACCATCAACAACAACATCATTTGAATTTGATATCAAACACAAATAAAAGAACGCCAAGAGCGCCAAGAACTCTTGGCGTCAGAAGTGCGATCCGCAACAAAATCCGTGCCCTTCCCGTCCGCGCCAAGGCCAATAAGATGGGTTTAGTACCAGTAATTATTTAGTGCGAGTAGAGGAAGGACGGGATGGCCGGTGGATGCGGAGCACGTGAGGGGTGTTTTTGTCTGGATTTGACGATGTTTGGTTGGTTTAGGCGGAGATAATGGGAAGGATTGGGGGCTTGGAGAAGAGAAGGAAATGGGATGTGATGTGAAGTGTGGTTTCGGTTGTTGAAGATGAAGATCAATCAGGTGGATTGCTGCGTTGAAGTTGTGGTAAATAGCTTCCTGATGAGGTACTCTACTTCTGGGTAATAAGACAGGAGGCCGAAGTGAGTTGTGAAGTATCTATTCATCAAGTCCTCGCATCTATGTATCATCGATCGAAATCACTCGGGAACGTTCCCTTGCCCTATCCATAGCTCCATCCCCAGTCAAAGCCGAAGCACCAACCCAACGCCAGCCATGCAAACTGCCCCTCCCATATCCCCATTCAGACCCTCCTTACTCCATCAAAAACGAACGCAAAAGCACTGTGTCCAAGCCATATCCACATTCTCAAAATCTAAGCACAATGATAACAAACAATCTACAACACCACCTCCCTTGCCTCCTTCATCAAACTCTCACTCGGACAATACGGACACTTGAAGCGGCCTCCTTTACTCAATTTCCCTAGCGACTCTCTAGCAACGACGTGGCCGCACGGCATCATCATGGGCGGGTTCGCTTCCGTGGTTTGCTCTTTGCTGACCGGACAGACGAAGATAGCGTGGAAGATGAACGAGCGCGGTAATGCGATCTCAACCGGTAACTCGTTCTGGGTCGTCCATTCGGTGCGCTTCTCTTTTTGGATGGTGGCGAGTTTGAGCAGGGTTGGGAGGGCGATGGCCCCGGCTGTGGTGGCGAGGTAGAGTGGTGAGGAGGGCGAGAGGCCCAGAAGCGAGCAGAATTCTCGCGTGAAGGAGGTGGCGATTTCGTCCCAGGCTGTTTCGGTGTTGAAGAGTCGGTGGTAGGGGGAGTCTTTTAGGTTGCTGCGGTAGAGGATTGCTGTGGTGAGTTGCTGGCAATCCTTTAGATATCTGACATGTTTATGTCGGGGGAAGTTGTTGCGAGCGTATTTTAGAGCCCCGAAAAAGCCGTTGTTCTCGTCATCTGGTAGGCCATTTA
Organism: Hyaloscypha variabilis F; assembly: GCA_002865655.1. Classification (NCBI taxonomy): domain Eukaryota; kingdom Fungi; phylum Ascomycota; class Leotiomycetes; order Helotiales; family Hyaloscyphaceae; genus Hyaloscypha; species Hyaloscypha variabilis. The sequence continues at coordinate 1,931,287 of KZ613948.1, read as the reverse complement.
CTGAGGGCCCAAGGAAGAGCCAGATATATTGCAGTTTCGAGAGTTCAAATTCCAGATTCGAACCACGGTTTTCCAGCTCCGTGCTATTTTGCCTCGCCCACTCTATTGCGGGATGCAGGTTCCGGGACTTGAGTTGGTGGAGTATTTGGTACATGGTCGAAAATCTTTCCTGCAATTCTTGAGATTTGAGAGTACTGAGGGAAGTGCTGTCGTTGTTGGGGTTTGGGTTAGGTGTTCCTGGTGTTGGGGAAGGGCTTGGTGGATTGGAGAGAGCTTCGGAGAGGAATGTTGAAGCTACAGAGAATTGACCTTCTCTTAATAAGTGCATTGCTATGGCTCGGTTTATGAGGGACGGATGAGAGGCCAAGGCATCATAGTCGGTGGGGAGAGCTTTGACGGGAAAGTTCTGCTTCTATTAGCAGAGGTTCAACCACAAGGGAGGTCTCCGTACCTTGTCCAAAGCTTTGCCGTATGCATTATGCCCTCTGTGAACCTTCTTGAGATCATCGTTCACTTTGTCGAATCCATGCTTTAGCGGATTCTGTAATTTTGCAAGAGTAATCGAGGCAGAGTTTGGATCTGGTCAGAATCAGCAATTGTCGAGACAGAACAAGCTTCACTTCCACCACGGCGGGTTCGCTGGAAATGGGCCTCTTACCTGCAACTATGGTCTCCCTCGCCCTCTCAAGCTGCTCAATGATTTTATCCACATCGTCAATACTCTGCTTCAAATTCCCATCCTTCTGCAGCTTCGCCAGTTCCAACAGAAGGGGGTCCATAGCTAATCAGCCACCCCGCTCGGGTGGCAGGTTGTTGGGTCGAAGAGGCGATTCCGGCTTCGCTATCTGCCACTTCGCAAGGGGGAATACATCTGGAGCTGGTCTTTTGCCGAGTCGATCTGGAGTTGTATTTCTTTCGTGCAAGAGTGAGCTGATGCTGGGATGATGTCGTTGACGGTGTGAATGTTCGCGTGCTCTGAAAGTGGATCACTGAACACTTGTCTCGGCCCAGCACCAGCACACCCCGGAATTGCGGCTTGCTGCAGCGTCTGAGGCCCAATGAGAGGTTGGTTCAGCACCCGCGCCTTCTGGCCGGGCTATTCTCTAGCCCTGTACGGTACGGTACTAATCACATGCCCCCGTCCCTTCAATAGTCATCTCGACGCGGAGTAATTGGCATGCCATGAGCAGACTTGGGACTTGCATTTCTCTATTCTTCATATCCAGTCGAAGCACTTGCACACCCCAGGCATGCGGCAATCGGCTGGTCCATGAGCAACTGCGGCAAGAAGATGTGATGTGTGTTCACACCGCAGATTACCCACTCGCCAGGCCGACGTCACTTCGAAACACCCCAGTCGCCGCCGACAAGCACGAGCAGCAGGACCCTCACAGCGAGCAGGCACGGTGCTGAACCATGCCTAGTTTTAACTTTCCCGGTGCATACGATCCACAGATGCACAGAGAGGATATCCTGACCCTCTCGCGGACAACCTCGCTGCAGAATGCAATCCCCAAGGTCAACGGGAATGCCTCGAAGCCGTCACTCGCTCCAGCTCCTGCGATGACCTCCAAGCCGCACGCAAAGGACTCCCCGCCAGCACCGCAACGCCGGCACTATGTCTTTGCAGACCCCGTGGCTTTTAGGTGGGTCAAATGCCGGACGGCTTGCACAGCTTGAGCTAATGTCCCAGGTATCTCGAGGAGGACCCTTCCACTGTGGTGATTGAACGGCGAGGCAAGCTGCAGGGCTACGAACTGTATCTTGTTGAGCAATGGGCATGCTCGAGAGTCCATCCCACCTTCGTCATTACCACCTATACTGGCGACACAAGTCACAATGTGATGGTAGGAGTATTGGGCGTTCCTGCAGACGAAGAAGCATGGTCGCCCAGGTTGCGTGTGTACTTCAAGGCTATATCCCAATACCATGCCAGGCCCAAGGAGACCCCGCTAGGTATGATTATGGTCACGAATCTCAGCAGCTTCCCCTCTGCTCTGACTGTCATACCCGTCCCAGACGGAGATGTCAGGAAACACCGTGAAGACTTCATTGTCAATGAAGATCTCAAGAGATTGGGTTGTTCAGGGAGATCTGGGATGAGCTTGTCAACACCGGCGGGGGCTACACAGGCCAAGTTCTTTCAACTATATAAGACCAGTGATCGAATACCCCTATACGGAGCAGTCATTGAGCTAGTTAAGCTGTGTCAGGTGGCCTTGATGATGTTTGGGAAGCTGGAACAGGAATATGCCGATGGACTTCTGTGCGATGTCACTGAGAAAGCTATAAATGACTGGTGGACAGAAATTGGGTCAGAATACTACAATGTGGAACCCACAGACGGGATACTTGGACCGACGACAGTTTCGGCACTGCTTGGGATGTTGATGGGAGCTCGAAACCGCCTGAATTATTATGGAGCCCCTGTTGCTAAGGATGCCTTTGACGTGTACAGTCTGAAGCGTGGAATTGCATATTTTCAGAAGTCACAGAAGATCGAACGGACTAGAAGACTAGACAGATATACCCTGGACAGGTTACACCGAGTTACTGCCAAAGCTGCTGCTGGTGAGGGATGGGCTGTTCCAAAGGCTGTCAAGTCCACGGTGGCTGAACTAAGCGGAAAAGGAGGAGAGATGGTCATGGGTATGGTTGGAAGGGACAAAGCTGGCATTGGTGAGATCGAAACCCTTGACATCGATCGCTATGTCAGTTTGGTGCACGGTGAAAGAGCGAAGTGGTTATGGTATGGGAAGCCAAGGAGAAGTGGAGAGCCATACGGGAAATCAGATCCCGATGCAGGGAATCTATCATTTACCAAGGACGAGCAAGGAGGGTATATCTGGTCTCATAATAGGGTTGATTCCATTCCTCAAGAAGATGATGTTGAGGTTCGCCGGAAAGAGAAGGAGGCTCACAGTCCCAATGCTGTTTATTCTCAGAAACCCCCTGGCTCGGCAACAAGCATGTTGGAAAGCCCAGGTGAAAAGGATCCTCAACTTCGGAAAACCGTGTTCAAGAGTGTGACTGGCAGGATGAGTGACGCGAGGTCTGGACTTGGTCGCATCAAAGACCGTGCTGTTGGTCGTCGTGGCCATACAAGTAAGCATTCTAAGGACGAGGGAGACGGAGGCTACTTCAGTCCTACCAATGCAACCAGCGCGTTGGCACTTTCTGCTATTGCTCCTGCAAGCCCAAGTGTCAGTAGAGCTTTCACCTGGAAGAACACCCCCGAGGACTATCAGAACGGCATACTCAAGGGGAAAGAGATGCCTAAAAGCTCAAATACAACAATATTCCAAGGATCAGAATCGACTCTGGATGTGACATCACCTACAATAGAGGAACCTCCAAGAGAAAATGGGGCTGAATCTAAGTGGCTGGAGCAAGTGAAGGATATTCGGCAGAGTATCGTCATCAACGACCCATCGATAGCCGGATCAATATACGGAGACGGTGATCTAGACGGACCATTACTGGAAGCAGTACGAGAACCTAACAACTTCCAAATCCTCCTCCACCGACGGCACAGCATCTCCGGAGCCTCCCCAACCACTGAGCACAAACGCAACGACGCCTGGTGGCCCCGCCAAATGTCTTTCACGGACGCCGAAGACGCCATTCTTGGCTGGGAACCCATTGGCGCAGTCTCTGACGACGGCTCTGAAAACGACACCTGGGCGGCCCTGCAGAACCAAAACTATATTGCCGACGATGTCCGTCATCTCTACGAGAAGATCATCGAGCTACAAGAAGAGATCGCCCCCTGGGCATCCAAAAAAGTCGACGATGTAGATGCCCTGGATGAACTAGCACTTCGTGACATCGAAGCTTTCCAAACTCTGTACTACCAACAAACGGAGTCATACCAAGCTGTGAAGCAGAATTCTCAGGACATATTAGGGGATGAGAGAAGTCATGTCATGGAAGCAATCAAGGACGTCGAAGTCCTCGGCGCGAAGCTGGAGTACGAGATCAACGCCCTAGTGTCCAAAGTGCAGGATGTGGAAGATGGAACGGCGCAGTTTGAGCGGATGGTCGAAGAGCTCGAGAGCAGGGCGGATGAATTGGAAATCCAGCTCAGCACGGAGAGTTGGATCCATTGGCTTGTCAGGAGCATGACGGGGATCGGCACGGGTCCAAACATTACAGCCCGGGGGAGGGCAATACAGGCTAGGAGGGTGCAGTAGGGAGAAGGAGGGAGAAAATTGTTTGCAGAGCATACTTTGAGCGGGCGTTTGGAATACCCCTTTGGGCATTTACAGGTTGCATGATAGGCGGAGCAGCGTTTAAAGCATTTTACGAGGTGTAGAAAATAATGAAGCTTCTGTTCTGTTCTCACATTCATGCATATTCAATCCATCCTCTCGAATTCGTGTCCTTTTTACCATGTCTAGTACCTGATAAGATCGTATGTCAATGTCAATCAGAGCAAGCATTAAATTGGGAGGGACATATGAGAATCACCATAATCCAACTGGGCAGATCCATGGAACGTTTGTATTTTGTTGGAGTGGATAACGAACGCCTTTGTCCTTTATACCCAATATAATACACAACCCCCTTCAATCAAGGCTGATTCCAACCATCTCAACAGTCATGCCATCCCAGTCCATCAGAGAACCGCCCGATATATCCACAGATATCCCCATATCAACCAAGTACTTAACACAAGCATAGAAAGCCTTCCCAACCACACCCCCCATCCACCACGCCTCCTGTCACATCCCACCAAAGCCCATGCCCCCACCTCCCGCACCCTTAGCTTGCGCCTCCTGCTGCAATAACTCCGAAATCTTCATCTGCACATCGAAGAACTTGGCCGCGCACCGGTCGATGCAGACGCCCTCTCCCTTGTTCAGCTCGCCTTCACGATATTCCTTCGGGATGCACTTCTTCATGCATGCTTGTTGGAGCCTATCAATCAATCCCCATGTCAGTCATTGAACTTGTTCTGGGATACGAGGGAAGGCTGTACTTGTTGAACATGTCTGTCACGAGGTCCATCTCTGCTTCTGCGGCGGCGATCTTCTCTGCCGATGAAGGCTGAGGCCGGCCGAATCCTCCGAACATTGACATCTTTGCTGCTGCTTTTAAGAAAAGGATTTGAAGTGGTTGGGTATCGTGTTGTGAGGAAGGTTGAGAGCTTGATGTTGATGATGTCTAGTCAAAAATCCAGGAGCTCGCATCGGCTCGGAATTTTTGGAGCGGCCGCTAGCGGCATCCGCTGCAATTATTTCTGCATCTGCGACTCCGAACCACACTTTTCTTCAACAGCTTGGAGCTTTTGCTTCAGGCCCAATTGTGCTTCAGTAAGTGATGATTTTCTGTTATGGAGTGGATGGGATAACATGATGATTTCATTATAACATTAGAACCGTTGCGACTGACAGCTAATCGCTGGTTGATCTCACATCGATCCGTTGTCTGACATTTCCCTCTGCACCCGCTCTTTATTTTACTTCGTGGGAGAGGGCAATTGCTGACGAGACAAGATCAGGATGAATTCCACGACGGGCCTTCGATTCCTGCGACCGCGTCTTCACAGTGACCTCTCGCCTGCTCGCAGAGCAGCTTACCTCCGCTTCTTCAGCATCAGCGCCAGCACTCTCAAACAGAACGAGAAGGTGCCCGACCGTACGATCAAGACTCTCAACAAGTACAAGCATCCCCTCGCTTCTGATGTCCCGTTTCGGGGTGAGGTGCAAGAGCGGATCAAGGAGCTGGAAGTTGGCAATTCGCTGGCATGGCCGCGATTCAAGCGTGACAAAGCTGCAATCCGAGTCGAAGACTTTCTGCATAAGTATAAGGACTTGCAGCTCAATGAGCTGCGGGAGAACGAGTTTGTGCTGGTGAGGGGACGGCTACGAGGGTTCAGGGTCGCGGGGAGCTCGCTGGTGTTTTTGGATCTGCTGCAAGATGGGAGGACGGTGCAGATTGTGCTTAATAGGGCCAGGCTGGAGAGCTTCGGCGGTGTGCATAAATTGCGGTTCAAGGAATTTTATCATCTTATTAGACGGGGTGACATTATGTGTGAGTCTTGCCAAAGATGCTGTAGCTGCGGTGCTGATGATCGTAGCTGTTTATGGGAATCCGTATTCTTCTCCCAAGGGAGAGCTGTCTGTCAATGCAGCTGAACTTCCAGAACTGCTTTCACCATCTTTGGCTAGTCTACCCAGAGGACTAGAGGATCGAGAGACGAGAATTCGGAATCGTCACGTCGACTTACTTGTCAACAAAAATGTGGCTGACACGATTCGAGTACGCTCCCATATTATCCAGTACCTCAGAAACTTCCTTCTCAAGGACAACTTCCTCGAAGTCCAAACTCCAATTATCTCCGACAAAGCTGGAGGTGCTATAGCGAAGCCTTTCACCACCGTCGCTACAGAGTTCTCCGAGAAGACCTTGGCACTGAGGATTGCCCCTGAGATCTGGCTCAAGAGACTTATCATAGGGGATATGGACCGCGTCTTCGAGATCGGACAAGCATTCCGAAATGAGGGTCTAGATGCAACTCATAACCCCGAATTCACAACTTGCGAATTTTACAAAGCTTTTGCTGACCTCGAGGACCTGATCTCCATGACAGAATCGCTTTTCGAAGGCATTGCAAAGATGGTCACCGAGCTACGGCATCACCCCTTGAAAATGCTTCCCGAGGTCGACATAGACCAATTTACCGCTCCCTTCAAACGAATCGAGTTTGTCCCGGCCGTTGAAGCAGGACTTGGGCAGAAACTGCCCGACCTCTCCGCAGAAGACGCCGAAGAGCAACTAATAAGTCTTTTCAAAGAGAAGGAGCTGCCGCTTCCCTCATCACGAACCCTCCCTCGACTCCTTGACAAGCTCTCCTCAATCTACATCGAACCTGACTGTATCACCCCAACCTTCATCCTCTACCACCCCTCCTGCATGGCGCCACTCGCGAAATCCTTCCTGTGCCCTACAACCAAGCAGCTCGTGTCCGCACGCGCGGAGCTCTTCGTCGACAAACGCGAACTAGCAAACATGTACGAAGAAGAGAACTCGCCGTTCTCGCAGCGGGAGAAGTTTCTGCAACAGGCAAAATGGAGAGATGACGAGAACAGAGCTGTGGTTGACGAGAGTTATCTCGAGGCTTTGGAGTGGGGCCTCCCGCCGACGGGTGGATGGGGCTGTGGTGTTGATCGTTTGGTGATGGCGTTCAGTGGTGCGAAGAGGATCAGTGATGTGCTTGCCTTTGGGAGTCTGAGGAATGTAGTTAATCTTGGGCGAGAGGGAGCTATTCCCGCGGAGCCGGAATCCCCTACTTCTAGCACAACGAAAGCAGAGAAGAAGACTTGATGTGTAAGATATGTAGATATGTATATATATGTCCAAATACTGTACAATATACACTCCCCAGACCCCACTGTTCAGCTCTCTTCTACTCACAAAATCACCAAAGCGTTGGGTGGACTAGCAATCCCTCCATGCACATTCAACGGCGCACTGGTCAGGAAAAAGCTATACTTATTCTCTTTCTTACACACCTCTGCCAATTGCTCCAGGTTCCAGAGCTCACCGATAGGTGTTCCCCACATCGCGAGGAAGTGGTCGTGCAATCCTATACAAATCAGCCTTTCCCACCGAACCCCAACCCCCACTATCACACACACAAAACAAGAAAAATAATACAAAAGAGAGAGGAAGAAAGACATACGATAAGGAGCTCTCGGCGGCCACGCCTCAAATGCAATCGCATCCCCCGCCACAGCCGCAAAATGCTTTTCCCAAAGCCACTCCACACTCTCCTTACTCCCCTGCACCCCCACAAACTCATGGCCATCCCTCGCGCCTCTCACCCTCTCCTCCTCGCTCGCCTCATTATACCACTTCACCCAGCCGCTCCTGATGATCAAAATATCGGCTGGCTTGAACACGACGCCTTGCTCCGCGGCGATCGCTTCGATGTCTTTGATGCTAATTTCGTGCCGGGACGTGACGGAGTAGCTGATGTTGTGCTTGTGGGCCCAGGAGGCATAGTCGATTAGGACGCCGCGGCCTACGATGCCGCCGCGCTTCGTCCAGTTGTGGATTCCGTTTTCCTCGGCGTGGGCTGGGTCTTCGATTTGCTCGTGCTGTAGGCCATTGTAGTAGAGGCCTGTGTCTTGGTGGCCCCAGTGTCCTGCTTTTTGTTAGATATCTCAGAACAAAGGGGAGAAAAGGGAAAGAGGGGTGATATGAAAGGGACGTACGGAAGCCATCCCATTGAGATCCAGATTGCGTGTTGATGTGAATCAAATCATCATACGCTAGAAAACCCAATGGCTTCAGGTTCTTGAATGTATGAACTGGCTTCTCGCGAGCAAAGCCTGGCTCGTGGACACATTCAAGGTTCCAGCTATGGAGTCAGGAGTCAGTAAAGAAGTCATTGAAGGGAGGTAGAAATCCAGGGCTAAAGTATTTACTTCAACGCAACTCCGGTTCCCGACTTGATCTCTTTTTGGGCCTCGAGAGTATTTTCTGGGGTCAAGAGATTGAGAGAACCACAATTATCCCTCTCTCCGTTCTTGTCATATAGGCCCCATGCTGTGCCGTGAGGCATGCCTTTCACGGCCGGCATGTCTTTGAAGGAAGGAAGATCTTGAGCGCGCATTTTGACAGTCTCTTTGCTAAACTTGGGTTTGAATAATTAAAAGAGTCAAAGGATCAGAAAGAGATCTTAATATTGCGGGGTACATTTGTATTTGATCGAAAGTCCAATGGCGACCCCGCATTATCGCGGGGTTGCAAGCCGGAAAGCTACTACTTAGAGCTGGTTCATGGCTCCATAAAGTAATTGGTGGCGAGGATGGTTCTTGATTTGCTGGATTGGGAAGGACGGTGCCGTCAACGGCTTGATAATGGCCTCACTAGTGGCCAGTTCATCGTGTTCTGAGTGGCTCTACAACTTCTGCCGAGGGAGTGACATGCTTCCTTTCCTCCACTAGCTCAATCCAGGTGATGACATAATATCTCCAAATCTATCTTCAGATCTGGAGCTTCGTCACGGGGTTGAAGCCAAAGCCAAGCCTTCAAGCACAGATTCAAGCTGGAAGGTGAATTCCTGACTTTCGAAAGCTTCGGCCGATGATCAGAATGTTGAACACATCTCGGCCGATGAGCAGCTCGTGGGAGAAAACCTTGTGTTGATTGTACACTTGCCTTCCAGCCAATTAAGTTTCGACATGATCATCTTCGGCAAGGTACGTTTGAGCGATAGCATACAACCTTGACGCTTGAATCGTTTGTGGTCATTATCGTGTGTCGTCAAGACGCTCTCCTCAAATGACAACCTTCTGTTCTGCCATCCCACCTCCTTTCACCGCCCAAACCTTCCTTCAACGTCATGAAGCTTGCCACACTTCTTCGGTCGAAATGATCTGGATTCCTCCACTTCTGAAGCCAGTATAAAGCCCAGAAGGACTTTAAGCTTAAGTCCGTCTAAAGGCACCAATGACGAATTGTGACGTTCTAAACACCATGGACGATGCAGGAAGTATATCAAGCTTCCCACTCTTTTATCTCCTTCCATTTTCCTATTTGTATAAATGCTGCGTGTTGCATCCTTGAGAAATCACTTCACAAGATCATTTGTAACTTCATCGATCATGCCTCGCGTTTTCTTCATAACAGGAACTTCGACAGGCTTTGGTAACCACCTCGTTCAGGAGGTTCTTGACAGAGGTGACATTGCTGTTGCAACAGCCAGAAAGCCAGAGTCTCTTTCATTCAAGAACACCTCTGATAAGGTAAATCTCCACCCTGATCTTGCTTCATTCAATTTCTAATTCATTCCAGAACTTCCTTGCTGTCAAGCTCGATGCTACCAAGAAAGCAGATATTGACGCTGCGTTCAAAAGCGCGGTTGACAAGTTCAAGCGTGTCGATGTCGTCGTCAACAATGCTGGCTACGGTCTCTCTGGTGTTTTCGAAGAGCTCACCGAGCAACAATATCGAACGCAAATGGAAGTCAACTTTTTCGGACTTATCGAGGTGACCAAAAAAGCCTTGGAAGTCATGCGTGAGCAAAAGCCATCTGGAGGCGTGATCCAACAAGTCACCAGCATCGGAGGCCAGCGCGGTGTTCCCACTTTCAGCATCTACTGCGCGAGTAAGTGGGCGGTAGAGGGTTTCACGGAAGCTCTCAGCCATGAGCTCAAGCCGGAGTGGAATATCAAGTTAACGTGCGTTGAGCCGGGTGGATTCCGTACCGATTGGGCTGGACGGTCGATGGCGTTCCCGGAGAAGAGGCACCCGGCGTACGATCACATCGATGCGAAGGCGAACATGAACAAGAGAAACGGGACGCAGGCTGGTGATCCACCGAAAGGCGCCAAGGCGATGTATGAGTTTGCGATCATGAAGGATCCCCCGTTGAGAGTTGTGATTGGTACGGATGCATACAAGGCGATCATGGGGAAGATCAAAGATTATGGGGAGCTGTACCCGAAGTATGAGAAGCTGTCGAACAGCACGGACGTTGATGGGTACAAGGCTCCAAGCTAGAAGAACCACAGAAACGTAGACCTAGATTTAGATTCTCAGCATGACACTTCCATGCAGCCGGTGTCCGTTTCCCAGGGACTTAGTAAAAAGTTAAGAAGAGATCCAGTATCCACAATTAATGATGAACCCTTGTCTGTTCTTGCTTTTCGTCCTTGGGGATGTACCTGCTCGGCATTTTCGTTCTGTTCCATCTCAAAAACTCTGCTCATTTTTATCTCTGCTCGCGTTTGCGATTCCCTTGCAATGGACTTTCCAACATTTGAATATCATTGTAACTGTGCTGAGTATCCTAGACGGGCAAGGCTTTCTGGCAGCCTTCGGTATTTCAATTTTTACATCTGCACCCTCGAGCGACATGGGCAACAACAAGCGATACTAGTAGTGCGATAGTTCCAGGTAGATGCAGTATAATGCGAGTGATCCATGATCCATTTGCTGTCTTCTCCGTATCTCTTAGCTAATTATTCACTTCCTCGACTCATTCCAAGACTACGAATCTCACTTCAGTCACCGTCATCCCAACCAAGCCCGAACAGAGTCTCCATCCTCATGTCTTCTCAACAGTTTCTTCCTGGTTAATGCAGACTCCATCGATACTGAAGGAAGGGGAGACGACAAGTCACACCCCTGCAGGCCCTCGACCAACCAGACTATCGCTACCTCCGCAGATCCTCGGGCCACCAAGACTCTTTCTCCGCTAATGCTGAATAAATCAGTCACGTATGACTTGACTAAAGGGGTAAACCAGCTCTGGCGGGACCCTTGTAAGCTTAAGAAGGGAGTGAAAACGGGTAATCTCACGTTATCTTAATAGGTTCAAAGAGGTGGCTATACTGTATACAATAGGATCTATAAAATTCTATATATAGATAGACAGGATGGAAATTATAACCGTCTCTCTTGGTATCGGAAAACGCGAAACTTCTAGGTGCATGCAATTCATAGCATGTATAACTGGCTCACGTCAAGCACAAATATCTCCATATCTAGCTCGGGAGGAGAAAGCCAACCCAGATGCCCCAGTCTCTCGTCCACCAATCGCGATCCACAAAATAATCATTTTCCTTCCAATTGTTGTTCTATTAGGTATCGCTGGTCGCGCTTTAATTGGTCTTGGCCAGCCAGGACAGATTACATTAGATGTGCTTGCCAATGTCACGAAAGATAACAAGAAAAAACTGGTACCCACATCAGACGAGAGCTATCAGAAAACCCTCGATAAACTCATCGCTTGGCAACCGACGACGCAAGCCCTGAGAAAAGCTCAAAAAATGGAAGGAGACTTCGGAGAAATGGCGAATCTGATAAATCGATGGCTTATCTTAAACCCGGATTGGTTCAGGAGAATGTGGGTAGTGCAAGAATTAGGCACTGCAAACAGCGTGTTCATCCAACGTGGTCGATGTTCTGTAACTTGGACGGACTTCTTACATGCTGTCTGCTACTTGCATTACACTACTTGTAGCCATCCGGTCAAGGATATCTCGCGTGTCACGGGACTTGAACAGATCCATGCGGCATGGAAAAAGGGAAATCGTCCGCCACTTCAAGATCTAATGCGAGAATGTTGCCATAGACGGGCTACGAATCCGAGAGATAAGATTTATGCTCTCCTTGGCCTAATGGGGGATTCGATGAACGATTGTCTCCGGCCGGACTACACCAAATCCGTCGGCGAAGTCTACGCTAATACTGCTCGACATTTCATAAACCAGACCAAATATCTGAATCCTATTTGTGGTCACCAGACCCAAGGCCGTCGAGAGGATGTGCCTTCGTGGGTGCCTGATTTTGAACTTGACCAGACTCTTGCCCCCTCACCACTTGTCAGTGATACTGGTAACGAACAGATTTTTTCTGCGTCGGGACACGACAAGAAATCCAAGTACTCGCTGCTTAAACGCAAGTGGAAGAACGAAGAACTCCATCTGCTTTGTGTGCGGGGAATCATTCTAGGCGTAGTTAGTAGCATGTCAGTGGTCGTTGGACAGACGAAAGGTACGCTCGCTGACTCGCCTGAAAAGAGATGGCACCGCACACTTGTCCTAGCTGGTAGTTTGCTATGACCTGTCCAGGAGCCTACCAATCCCCTCAGAGAACTTTCAAGACTTCTCCACGAGTACATTGAGGTGCTTGACACCACCGATACACCACCAATTAGAGGCACTATCTTGAACGAGCCTTTTCATAGAGACTTATATTCGATCAACAGCGATGAAATTGTTGCAGCATTCATACAAACTCTACTTTGTGGCCGCTTCACTTCCCGCACCAGACTCTCTGATAGCGACGTAGTAGGAATAGTCAGGAGTTTCACGGCCCATCACCCGCTGGAGTACTTAGATAGCTTTCCTGGCGCATTTGAGTCAGGCATTCGACGAAGACGATTGATCGTCACAGAAACTGGCCATCTAGGCGCAGCTCCGGCGGGAACCCAACTCTCGGACCTGGTTTGTATTCTTTTTGGCTGCAAAGTAACTGTGGTTTTGCGTCTATTGCCAGATGAGAGCAAATTATGGTTTATTGGGGAATGTTATGTGCACGGGTTCATGGATGGAGAGGCAATGGCGGGACTGGAAACGGGGTCCTTTACGGCTCGGGATTTTGCTTTGAAATGAATGAATAATTTGAGTGTGAACTGTGGCTATTTAAGATTGATGCTTAGGTGAACTTTAGACATGATCTGTTTCTTTCTAAATCAATGCTCAACAGCCTCAGCTCAGGTTAGAGCAGCGACAGCTCAGATTTAAAGACGGAAGTAGACTTTGGTAAGATTGGTTTTTATCGCAGACTATTGGGGTAGTACTTTGGAGCCCTTTCGGGCCCCAAGAGACGGATTAGGATCCTGCTTTAGCTTACCACACAAGCAATTTCTCCACAGAACAGCATCAATGTTGAGTTCGAAGCATAGATATTCTCGGGGTAGAGAGTGCATGCATGTCTATGTGCAGATTAGAATAGAAGACGTGTCGCTCTGTAATAACCTATTTAGACGATTGAATTAACTAATAGGCTAGGCTAGGAGTCGCTGTAATCGTGCAAACTCCGCTTTAATGATTTCCTTATGCACTTCCGGTTTATCGCTTTCTAGCAACCTAACTCGCTTTCCAAACGAAAGAGGGTCCTCGATAACTTCTTTAATTTGCCCCACAACCCATTGTCCTTCTTTTCCTTCCAAAATGGCGAGGCTCACGTTATGATGGAGCTGTAGAAGTTTTTCCAGATTGCTGACATAGGTGACTCGGATTGAAGTTACAAAATCGTCCAATGCGAACAAGTTTGGAATCATAGCTCTGCATAAATAGAAAGCGTTTTCCGTCGCGCGTAGTATAGCTAATACACGCTGCCTCGGTGTCTGAGGAGGGTATGCGTTGATAGTCTCAGCCGTAATGATAGGCACTGCTTCCAACAATACAGCATTGACAGGCTTAGCATAATCCACTATGATACCTGACGAAAGGGTTGGAGTTCGCGGAGAGACAACGTCTGCCGTTACTGACACCTGCCACTGTGGAAGGATACCTAGGAAGCCGAAGACCTTGTCACGAGGATTTTCGCATTCATTATTGCGGAAATCCCAGAGCAAGTCCGATAAGGAAAGACGACCTTTTCGTTTTTCATGAAGGATAGTTCTCAAAGCCGCCGCCGAGGCTGCAGCTAAGCCAGGCACAAGGTACAAATCACAAATGGCGTCTATACTTTCCCAGCTTAAGTGATAGTGTCCGAAGAAGATATCAATGTTCCGCGCCAAGAGCACTTCCTGCACTATCCAGACGCGTGTCCAGTAAAGATTGCTTAGTATGGTGGTTGCTACCACTTCTTTATCCTTTCTAGAGAGAGATCTTATATGTCTTAGCCAATGAGATGAAGTATGTGAGTAGCACGGAAAGTCCTGACGACTTTCGCTCGACGTACCTGACGGGGATGTCGGTGATCTTGCACATGGATTGCACGCAGTTCATGACTTCGTCCAGCTCCAAAGGCCCCGAGTTTGATTGACCCGGATTGAGCCAAAGAATGACGTGGCCTGCCCTGCCATAAATCTCTGCCATCATAGCGACCTGAGAATTTCTCTCAGGGATCGATGTCTGGTCAATACAAATCTGATCTATCCAGAGAAAGACCTCTGTGCCAAAATATGTTGGAAGTAGGGTTTGAAAGAATGTATACAAGTTGCCTCGTATGACGAAGCGCTGGCCATTGAGCTGAATGCTATGACTTGGTTGCTCAGGACCCCACATGTACGATAATGCGTGGAAATCGGGAAGATGATGATTTAGATCGAAGCTGGAAACTTCGAACTCAAGTGTTTTCGAATATGATAGAAATCGAATGAGCCGTATTTGATCTCTTCCTGTCGCTAGTGGCCGGTGTTTGAACATGTTGCAGTGTTTTGCTCTAAGTGTTTTGCTCTAACACAAGGCAGCCGCCGCAAGCAAATAAAAACTCAGGTCGTAAAGGTAAAAAATACTACCTCAGAGGCAGATACACCGGAGATAAAGGCCAAAGTGGCGCGGATGAGCGAAGGACAGGCTACTGAGGTACAAACCCTTTGGCACCGATGAGCGAAAGTTAGGCTTCTGCAGATGTAGGTACTTCACAGCCAAAGGCTCTAGCGGCGCGGACGATATGATAAGCAGGAGGTAGACGCGCTAGAGGGGAATGCCTCAGTGGCTCGGATGAGAATAGGTTGTGAAGGGTGCTGTTCAACTCGAATTTATTTAAGACAGGCTCGTGGTAGCGGCTACCTGTTATTGTACAGTTATCAACTGGTCTTTCTTCATTATCGGCGCAATAGCCGTAGGAAAATAGAGGCAAAAGCCGGCTTCTGCCATCCCTTTGCCACGCTTGTCGTGCCTCACCTTTTGTGCCTTGCAAAGCCCAAACTATCCATCAGCCTAAAGCAGTTGTCCACTCGTTGCCGTGACTTGTTGAATGAATTGGAGTTAGGCGCTGTGCTTTGAGAATCGAAATTCCTTAAGGCTTCTCTAAGGTTAGGCGAACCGCGGGCAGCAGTTTCGCGTCTTGTTGCGCTAGCGTGCTCTGAGCGGAAAAGCGTCAATGGTAGCAAGTGAGTTGTATTGTCTAGGTCTGACTCCCGGTTTACTAGGCAAATCTATGTAGTGGTCTTAGTATTCAGGCAACTCAATTAAGTCTCCCATTAATAGTTCTATAGCACGTGATCGTCACGCTACTGCAGGCTGCTTATGTTGCTGCTTTAGCATGACCTCAAGGCCCACTTCCCACTGCACTGCTTGACTACGACCCTGTGGCGATACAAACAATACAAAGCGGCGGCCACATTCCGAGAAAAGGGGTATGACGATGAAGTATTTGCCGAGAATTTCCACGACGGCGTCTATATATCAAGCCTTTCCTTCCTCTCAATAATTCTCTTTGCATTTAAACTCAAGTCTAGCAATTTCTACAGCCCATTGAAAATGGCCGCACCAGAACTCCCTGCCTCTCTTAAAAAGTCACTTAAGAATTCCAAAGCAGAATATGTCCGGCTTGGAAAGAGCGGTCTCAAGATCTCTGTTCCCATCATGGGAGCCATGAGTTTGGGACCAAAACATTGGGCGCCATGGCTAATCGAAGAAGCTGAAGTAAGAAAAGTCCGAATAAAACGAGCTGTAACTGACACGTGACAGGCACTTCCTCTCCTCAAAGCTGCCTATGATCGAGGTATCAACACTTGGGACACTGCAAATGTGTACTCAAGCGGCGAATCCGAAAGAATGATCGCCAAAGCGATCAAGAAATATGACCTTCCTCGCCATAAGTTGGTCATTATGACGAAGTGTAGTGGTTATGTTCCTGAGGAGTCGACTTGGCGGCATATGTTCTATGGGAAAGAGATGCTTGTGTCTAAGGACTATGTCAATCAAGGAGGTCGGCTTCCCCCGTTATTCTCATTTAAGTGAAGACAGTGGTTGATGGCTTATAGGACTCTCTCGCCAGGCAATTTTCAATGCCGTCAACGCTTCCCTCTCTCGTCTGGAAACCACCTACATAGATCTCCTTCAAATCCATCGATTTGACGACGAAACGCCCATCGAGGAGACCATGGAAGCACTGCATGACCTCGTTAAAGCAGGAAAAGTCCGATATATTGGCGCTTCGAGTATGCGGGCTACGCAATTCACTCAAATGCAATTTTGTGCTGAAAAACATGGTTGGACGAAGTTTGTCAGTATGCAGAATTACTATAATCTGCTGTACCGAGAGGAGGAGAGAGAGATGAATGTATTCTGTAATGAGACTGGAGTGGGCATCGTTCCGGTATGTTGTGACATCTCAATCAAAGTAGGAAAGATACTGATCCACTGGACTCGTAGTGGGCTCCACTTCAACGGGGTTATCTTTGCCGTCCTCCGGAGACAAATGAAACGATGACGAGGGTGGCTGAGGAGAAGTCTTGGAGAAGAGAGGATGAATTTGTAGAGCCTGCGATCAGCATCGTGAAACGGGTGCAGGAGGTGGCAGAGAAGAAAGGATGGAAGATGGGCCAAGTGGCTCTGGCCTGGATAAACAAAAGGGTCAGCAGCCCCATTATTGGATTTACGAATGTGGAAGAGATGGATGAGGCGCTCGGAGCAAGAGGGAAAATCCTTTCTGAGGGTGAAGAGAGTTATCTCGAAGAGTTGTATGAACCACGGCCCGTGATTGGATTTTAACTCGTATCCACGGGAGTTGTGACTTGACTCCAAAAAGCAGGGTTAGATATGGAATTTAACACTCCCACTAATTCTGAAGTATGATGAGTAACTGTGCGAAAGCTCACGAGTCTGATTATATAAAATGATACAGCATAGAAGAAGCTGATGCCCATAGCAAGGAAAAGGGGTAAGCTGGAGTAGGCATGCTATCAATGGATGTTCTACACACCCGAGATAGATTCTGCAAGCACGAGAGCGATGTATTTGGAATAATTTGCCGGTAATGGACTATATGTAAACAAATTCAAGAAACTGTCATGCTTGTCTTCTTGATGAGGAGGTGATGCTGAGACAGAAGGTCGTATGGCTGAGGCTAGCCTCGGCTCGTCTATTTTTAGGGGTCATCACGCTAAGGAAAATGCCCAGAAACCGCAGCATCACGACCGCCGACCTCCATGTACCTTACATCTCGCCCCTATTCCATGAAGAGCTTTACAAAAGCTCCTCTCCACGCTCCTTAAGGTCCGCAAGAACACCTCACAATCTGCGAACGGTTCAATCTGACGGTACTTTCTTCCCTCCCGCTTCAACACCAAACTAGATGTCCCTGCGATGAGTGTCTTCTCCTACATCAGGAGCATTTATGCTCTCGATACGATCGATACACGATTTACGAATTCTTCTGGGACTCCATACAAGACGGTGATAGACACACGAGCTGAAAATGCAGCTGCAAATGCTAGGAGAGATGATTCAATTCCAGGCGCAGGTGTGAGGACAGATCACAGCGGAAGACCAATTGCCCAACCTTCGAAATGGAGGACGCCGGAGTTCTACTTTTACTATTTTGTCTTTATTACAATTGTACCTTACATGTTTTGGATAGCGTATGATGTCTCCAGACGTCAGTGTACAGATCCCCTGTGCTTGTCCCTCGTCTGACTTTCTTTCTAGCGTCTGATCCAAATTACCACAAATACGAGCATCTACTTTCCCCTGGGTGGATACCGGGCCGGAACATTGTACGTTGGATTTCTGCAGTATTTGGAAAGGGATCGATCTAATGGTACACAGGACGTTTCCGATGCTCAGTACCACTCTTTCCGAACCAATGTGCCCTATCTGGCACTCCTTTTAATCCTCCACCCTATCCTCCGACAATTGTACGATACTTTTCGCCCAGTGCCCAGTCGAAGCAATTCTCCCAAGCCGAACGGTAACACCTACATTTCTGCCGCAGATGGCGATGCCCGACTGAACCAGCGAGTGTCATTCGATATTCTCTTCTCCTTCATATTTCTAACGGCGATACATGGATTCTCCGCCATCAAAATCTTGATAATATTGTACATCAACTACTGTATTGCTACACGACTTCCTCGAAAGTACGTCCCAGCAGCGACCTGGATATTCAACATTTGCACCCTCTTTGCCAACGAGTTGTCTGATGGGTATAAGTTTGAGAAGATTGCACACTTCATTTCGCCGCTGGATGGCGTGGGGTTGGAATCGACAAATCACTTGCATGCTTGGGGTGTATGGCTCGACAGCTATGGCGGAATTATATCGAGATGGGAGATCCAATTCAACCTCACGGTTTTGAGGTTGATTAGCTTTAATATGGATTACTATTGGAGCCTAGATAGAAGGAGCGGAAGTCCAACTGAGGTTGGTCCCAAACCCAGGGAAGAGGGTATTGCTAATGATCACAAGAAGAAACAACTGGACCCTTCAAACCTTTCTGAGAGAGATCGTGTCTCGACACCACCGAGTGCAAAAGACTTTTCTTTCCGGAACTACTTTGCCTACGCCACCTATGCCCCTTTGTTCCTCGCTGGCCCAATTATTACCTTCAACGATTTCATCTCACAGATGAAATACCCCCCAGCAAGCATTGAAAGATCTCGTACCATCAAATACGGGATCCGCTTCCTGCTCTGTCTTCTCGCCATGGAAATCCTCCTCCACTTCGATTACTGTGTTGCAATCTCCAAAGGCAATCCTAACTGGTCTGACTATACACCTGCCCAGCTCTCCCTTCTCTCCTACTTCAACCTTCATGTCTTGTGGCTGAAGCTGCTCTTGCCCTGGCGATTCTTCCGGTTATGGTCTCTGGCGGACGGCATCGACCCCCCAGAAAACATGATCCGGTGCCTCTCCAACAATCCCTCGACTGTAGCTTTCTGGCGCGGCTGGCACAGAAGTTACAATAAATTCCTCGTCCGATACATCTACGTTCCCCTCGGAGGAGCAAGCTCGCGCACATGGCTTTCAACCGTACGGACTGCGTTCAACTATGCTGTAGTCTTCACGTTTGTGGCTTTGTGGCACGACATCCAGCTGAACTTGCTGATTTGGGGGTGGTTGATTGTGCTGTTCATGATGCCAGAAATCATTGCAGGATTCCTCTTCCCGAGGAAGAAGTGGGAGAATAATCTTACAGCATATAGGGTGCTGTGCGGTTTCGGAGTGGTGGGGAATCTCATGATGATGATGATGGCCAACCTGGTCGGGTTCGCTGTTGGTGTAGATGGGCTGAAGAGCATCATTCATGGCATTTTCAGGGATTATTCAGGTAAGTTCCACAAGTTCTTCAAAAAAGATAAGGCTGATCGTCTGCAGGTCTGGTGTTCTTGGTCACGGCATCATGTGTGCTGTTCGTGGGCATACAGGTCATGTTCGAGGTGCGAGAAGCAGAGATGAGGAAAGGGATTTTCTTGAGGTGCTAAAACATCGTGTTTGCGCGAAATAACTACCAGACATTAAATCAAGAACTTTTCATCAATCCCCCACTTTTGACATCAAGACGGTTGAAGTGTCCATTTCTGTCAGCAGTGCCAAACTCGTTGAGGAGTAGCTTCATGAAGCATAAAGACCATACTAAGGAAACATGGGAAAGACAAGGCAAGGAAATCTCCACTGTTCACAGCCCACCATAACTACCAGAGCGTTGAGGATTCTGGAATGAAATACCAAGAGCTCGTTGAGGAGCTTTCCCATTCCATCATCACCATTCAGAGAGTCCAGCCTAGGGAACCAAGCACAGAAGACACAAACAAGAAAGAAAGAGCGAAACTCGTAAAGATGGAAAACACAAGCACCAAGAAACAGCTAGCTGAAATGGAAATGGAGGAAACGGCCGTGTCAATCGAGAAGAACGAGTGTGTTGATGTGTCGCAGAAAGAAGAATTCGAAGCCTAATGAGTGATGAAGATCTTGGAACATCGGGAACCAGAATGTCGATACCGAGACAGGTCAAGGGCCTTATTCAGTGTCGACTTTCGGGAAGAAGCCCAGGGAAATTCAAGTCGCATAGCCGGACCGCAGTTCATCGCCCTTAGGGGTCTGACTTGATGCAGACAGCACTCCAGATTCTTCAACTCGAGCGTGGAATTCGGGACTCTGATTCCATTCCAAGATCTTCCAAGGTGTTTTCTTCTCTTGCCCCGTCAAGTACGGTCTAAACATTTGTGCGATCTCAACTGCATGTTCGTCGCGTTCCTCTACTGTATGCGCGCGTACGTGGTCGATAGTGTCCCAAATAAGGTACCTAGTTTTCGCCCTGCATATAGGGCATGTGGCATTACCATGTGGGTGCCAAGAGCCATAGTATGCAACAATCTTCTCATATCCCTTGGAGCGCTCGAGGAGCTCATGCTCCTCTAAGTGGCGTATCGTTTTTTCTTGAGCACTACTGCTAGGAGGGTGCGAATACTCGCACCCCATAAATTTCAACGGACAAGCATTGCCATTCTCCGGTAGAATGAGCCCCCCTCGTTGGAATTGTCCTGGAAGACTTAAAGCATTCAGGCTATCGCCAAGATTTGGCTGTTTCGATTCTTTGAGTGAATGTCGAGTATTCAGATGCTCGACCAACTCGGCGCGAGTCAATGGCCCCTGTCGACAGCATTCAAGTACGCATAAAAATCGCTCCGGGCCTTTGTGATGCTTTCTGATATGTTCGTAGAATTTATCGAGCCTGGGAAACGGCTTGGATATTCGGTTGCAGCCGTAGACAGAGCAGACTATACTGATATTTGGAGAATGTATAGTCTTTCGATGGCGCTCAAGTTCATAGTTGCGGGGGAATGTCAAGGTGCAATCTCGGTGAGGACATACAAGGCGTTTTTTCCCACCGTTCTTTGCGTCAGTCATTGACTTCCTTTCCGGCGATTTCATGGGCATTGTTTCATTTCTCCCTTCTGGGGCTGCCGGTGCCATTGAATTGCCACTTCCGCGGGGACCAGTTGACGTTATGTCGGCCTCCTGCCATTCTGGGAAATCGCTCGCCGGGAATGCTCTTTGTTCATGACTTCCCACATTCAAGAAAGGGGCAGCAACGCTGTCAGGCTCGTTGAATGGTTGAAGAGGCCAGACCGAAAGACCAGCTGTTTCTAGCGTGTTGGAAAAGTTGAGATCGGGGTTCATCCAGCTGTGGTAGGTACCTTCGAGTTGAGTCGTCGATTGTCCGTATGTAGTGTTGCCATCTGCTGCAAACGGTTGATATTCTTGGTTCTGATCAGTGGGAAGGAAACTCTGGTTCCCATACGGTGCTTGTCCGTTTTCAATCGATGCAAATGGGCACTGTCTCCAATCGCCCTCGAATTAGCGGCCGTTTTTTTTTTAAAGCGCTCACCGAAAGTTCCAATCATCCTCCCACAGCGACCAATCGATGTCGAAGTCAGCAGGCAGCAGCGGCATCTGAAAGTCGCCCTGATCCATCTCGATTGGAGGGCGACGTTCGGTTGTTGGAAGTGAGGCGAGCAACCGAGAAACGAGGCTTAGAAGCGGTGAAGTATCGCTGATCGAGGTGCTCGAGAGGAGGGGTTTGGTGCGGAAAGCTCTGCAAAAGTGCTCGGGGGGCAGGCTCTGTCTTTATCTTCGCTGGGTGGGAGTTGGGGTGTGCAGGGATTGGTACAAGGGCGACAAGTTGTGTCGCAGCGAGGCTGCGTTGCTTCCACAGGAGGAAAGAGCAGGAGAGAGGGGCACTGCTTCTAGCATTCTGAGATTGCACATGGCACTAACATGGAACCTCTCGATCTTGGTGATCATCCATCTTCGTTGCTGCCCATAGGATGAAGTTTCAGCCAACGAGCTGAAGCTCCTCCGAGATAATTCTGAAGAACTAAGAAGTCGCATTCCTTCCGAGAGCCTTTCAGAAACGTTTCGAGTTGCAATTATCGTAACACGGAAGCTCGGAATCCGATATCTCTGGATCGACTCACTCTGCATATTCCAAGACTTTGCTGATGATTGGCAAAAAGAGTGGTTTTTAGTGCGAGAAGCTATAATTCATGCATTGTTAGATATTGGTCAAAATCTAAATATTCCAGTCGGAAAGCTTTCGGACTCAAAATATATCTTCTCATAAGCTACCTCAACACTTAGTACCTCCTGCTACATCTTCTTGGCAGTTTTTTCTGTCATAACCAGCCTCCAAATAATGCTGTCAACGTTGTCTCCTGTTCCCACGTACAATCTCAACGGAGATGATGTGCTTGAGCTGCTTCGCACAACTCAGCCCTATTCAATCTAGTCTCGGAAACATGGTCTCCTTATTGTATTGCTCTTCCGATAGAACCGGACGCGCAATCGCTGCTTCCGACTATCAACTATCCCCAACCTTGTCTCATACCCTCAGATGCTTCAACACTGACGACACGTATCAGATGACAGCTTCGGTGCTTTGTAGAACTGGAGTAGCCTCACATTTGATTTCCCGTCTTTGGAAATCCTTGGACGCGCTCGTTCAGTATAATTCGAAGACAAACAAGTCCAACCCAGAGCGTTACACCTACTCAAGCTAGACTGCGTTCCAAATTCGCATAGTAATTCGAGTCTTGGCGAATGAACACTGTCTTCTCTGCTGATTGCCCCGTCAGGCTGTCCACCATACCAAACAACTTATTGCAAGAAGTCCGCGAATATTCCTCTGGGTTTCGCCATTGCTTGACGAGCCTCAGACCAAGCAACTCGTCGTGGCCCCTCCTCGCACAGTACAGAAACGCCGTAAATATCTTCGCATCCGCATCTTCAGGACCTCCAGTTCTGCAAGCGTGCATCCGCTCAGTCCTTGTTCGTTTCGGCATGGACAGAGCTAAGTTGATCTGCAAGCCTTTGTTTGTCATCGAGTAGGGTGCGCTTCGAAAGTTGGGGCAGAAATCAATATTCCAAGAATCTTTGAATGCAGCCGGAGACCGAGCGAGCAGGCCACTGGTGCCGTTGGCGAGCGTCTCGTCGACCCAGGCGAATATTGATTCATCGTCTGATATCTTCATGATTTCCGTTTGCAGGCGAAGGAAAGCCTTCTCTCCTTCGCCGTACATTGGTTGCATGTTGACATTAAACAGGCCAAGTAGACAATACGCCATGTCCTCTTCCCTCAAGGTCTCTCGTCTGGATGCCCAGGACATCTTCTGAGCAACCGATGCCGTTTCCCATCCGAACAGATGTTCAATCTTGGTGATCGCCGAGATCAAAGTCTCCAAGCTCTTCTTGGTACCAATTTCGACCCAGCCGCGGTTGAAGAATACCACGTTGTTTGGAGCGAGTAGCTCTTGCAGCGTCCACGCTTCTGTGAACCATTTGCTCCCTCTGAAGGCCGAATGATTTGCGAAGATGTCTGTTTCGTTTTCAGGGACATCTGGGAGGTAGACGTAGCAGATTTGTGCTCGCTGATACCAGCGGAATGTGGAGTTTATGACTTCGGAGAGCTCGGCGCTGCTGCTTTTGTCTGTACAGCAGGTATTGATCCACTAAGAATATATTAGCATCTCATGCTGAAAAATCATTGATCTGGCAGATTTTGAAAGATTAAAGAAGTGTTGAAGAGCACATACAATATACTTCCAGCCGTCTTTCCGTGCTTGAGCACAGCATCCAAGGATCTTTCCCCATCCTTCCTTCGTGGGACCTCTCCCATTCAGCAGGTCTTGGAACGTTACTTCAGAAGAACCCTGTACATGCGATAGAATTGAGTATGGCGGGATGCTGGATCCGAAGAATTTTTCGAGCTCAAATGTGGTTGTGTTGAGAAGTCTCATTCTGTCGACGTGAGAAGGCTCTAGCCTTCAGCCTTGTGTAGGAGAATGCACAATAACTTTGGGCAATTAACGAAGAATAATTGATTTCCAATATAACTTTAAAAGCGTGGTGCAAGAAGCTTCAGCTCTTTTCCCAGAAATTTATGTCCGAGACGACGCTTTTAAAGGGAAGTTTGGCCATCAGTGGAGGCTGAGCAACGTTCCATCTGCCGATAGAACAAATATCGCTTTCTAAGGCTAAAGACGGCTGTCTTACCTTATTTTAACGTCGATGAAAGACCCAACCTCTCAGCTTTGTGAATGTGTCTATGGCTTCGTGGCGCAGCTCAATATTGAGTTTTGCTGCACTTTCCAGCCGTACTCGTAACTGCTCACCGGGGCTCAGCCTCCTGGCTTGGCATCAATAACCATTCAGCCTTTAAATGCCTCAGGCAACATCACTTATTGCTCGTGCGCTCTCATGTGATTTATCCCAAGGGAAAATTGAATTCTGAGGTTGTTGTGAAGGTTATCTCGCGCCCCACGAACTGCGGGGTTCATCGTGGGGTTGACGGGAAATGTCCAGCGTGGGAGCGCCATAAAAAATCACCGACATAAATAATACATGTGATGACGCTCATCTTGGGGAAAAGTCAATATACCCTCTATCAATGTTCATTTACGATTTGTCAATAGCCTCACCTGCTCTCCGATTTTCCATCATTGGAAAGTCGCATAGAGTCACGTGTTTAGATCCTATCAACCTGAGCTAACTTTCACTTACTATTAATTATCTAAATTAGTATTTTTCGCGCTAAAATATACTCTTTACTAATCTTTATATTATAACGGCACGGGCGATCACAAGCTCAGTAGAGGCATATAGGAGTGCGTACATAGGCTAAAAGGATCGATTCCATAGGTCTAGTACTAAGGAAACGAAGAAGATAAAGAGAGAAGAGAAGAAGAGGAGAGAGAGCTAGCTAAATGAGAGGAAATTAGCCCGTGCGGCCGCGCCACAAGCTAGAATCCCCCTAATTCAGAGGGGGGGGGCCCTAAACCGTGCACGTGACGCTCGTCGTTACATATATAGGCTAAAATATTAAAACCTTATAATTAGGCTTAGTAATATATTACTAATTAATATATTCTTAAATAAAGTATTTAATAGATAATATAGAGTTAATATCACGTGATATTCTACACGTGACCTCGGCTGCTCCTTAGTGTGACGACGAGGGTTATGTGTATAGCTAAACTAAGCCCTTATACTTACTTAGGCTAAGGGTTAAACTAGATATAAAGGGCAATCTTATAGTAACTTAAATAAGGGCTTATAAGAGAACCTTTTACTTTCTTCTTTATCTTTGTAACGACGAGCGTCACGTGCACGGTTCAGGGGGCCCCCCCCCCCCTCTGAATTAGGGGGATTCTAGCTTGTGGCGCGGCCGCACGGGCTAATTTCCTCTCATTTAGCTAGCTCTCTCTCCTCTTCTTCTCTTCTCTCTTTATCTTCTTCGTTTCCTTAGTACTAGACCTATAGAATCGATCCTTTTAGCCTATATACGTACTCCCATATGCCTCTACTTAGCTTATAATCGTCCATGTCGTTACAATCTTTAGATTCTCTTTTATAATAGGCCTATAAGTTAATCCTTTTAGCCTATATACGCACTCCCATATGCCTCTACTTAGCTTATAATCGTCCATGTCGTTACAATCTTTAGATTCTCTTTTATAATAGGCCTATAAGTTAATCCTTTTAGTCTATTAAATATACTCTTATATATCCCTTTACTAGTTAGTAATCGCTTATACTATTATACTTAAGTACTCTCTTTTATCTCCTTTTAAGCCTTATACCTTAAGAATATTACCTTTATTATTATTAAAATTATTAAAACTATATTTACTATAATAGTTTTAATATAATTATATATAAGCTAAAAATTAATTAGTTTTTTCTCCCCCTACTAAGCTATATAGTTATATACCTTAAAAAATTAAGTCTTTATACTCTCTCTCTCTCTCTCTCTCTCTCTCTCTCACATTAACTTAAAATAGTCACGTGATACTATATCTACTAAAGGCACTAGGGATTAGCCGCGCCTTAATAATTATTATTTAATAATTAAAGTAAATATATAAAATATTATAGCCTTTTACTTAAATATAAATAATATTAATTATATTAGTTTTAGCCCTCTTAATTATAAAGCCACCTTCTTATAACTAATCTATATAAAGATAAATAATTATATCTTTTTATAATAGTATATAATTAAGGGTATTATAATAAAGCTATATAAACGCGAGTATAATATTTATTAAGTAGGGTACCACGAATTATAATAGGGAGGAGGCTCTTTAATTAATTCTTGTTTTTGTTTCCAGCAATTAACTTATTCTTATAATTTCCCTTCTGCGACTGCCGTTTATACAATTTAGCCACTTACACTCTACTTGCGCGACCTTCATGAAAACTAATAACGCTATTCATAATACTATTGATCGCCCAGCAGGTATTCCACGTTTAATCGACACTTAGTGACCATTGATTTGAGTCTCTCTTTCAACTCGCCTGATCTTACGCGGTCTTCCGACTTCACTTGAAGCATTTTATCCTCAACAAGATCCAGAAGATCTTGAATCATTCCAGAGCAATGTTCGTGGCTCCGAAGTCTTTGAATCCAATTGGTGACTTCTGGTTGTACCGTGCAAGACTTTCCAGTGTCAGAATTATATAAGGAGTAAAACGTATCGTCCTCAACTCCATCAAAACTCAGCGCTAATCTTGCGTCTGCAAACTTTTCAAGAGCAGTATTACCGTCAAGAATCCAGGTGATGAATTCCAGAAAGACGCATCCAAAACACCAGATATCGTAAGCTCTAGACACATTTCTTCCCAGAGCTAATTCGGGCCCCATATATGTTGGCGAACCATTTACGGTGTGAGGATCTCCTCGAGATCTAGATCTAGACTCTAATCGATGAAAACGACTCAAACCAAAACCTGCAATTTGAAGTATTCCAGTAGGGTCTAGGTCATCAAACCAGAGAATATTTTCTGGCTTGAGATCGCCGTGTCGGCCAAACTTCTCCTCTCGGTCGATCGCTCTACGACCAGCTGTCGATGAACGTCCTCGAAATACTTGATCGTCCGATTCATCGAATTCTTTCGATTGCACTGTTCGAAAATCATGAATGACATGCAACGCAGAGGCCAGCCCAAGCAACTGCTCGAGAAACCAAAGGGCTCGAGTCCGTTCCCAATACGGCGCAGGGTTCAGTCGCCAGTAGAGTCGAAGATTGAGCTTCGCATAAGGAAATAGAAGGTGATAGCTGCCCTTAAATTTGTAGGTCGCTAATAGTTTGATTAAATGGGGCTCGTTCTTCAGTGCTAGCTGGCTGAGCACATATCGTTCTCTCTCGAACGCTGTATATTCTTGAGAAAAGAGTCGTTTGACGGCGAACTTAGGTTCTTGTTAGTTTTGCATTTCATTTTGTGGGTTGTGGTTCATACCAAAGGATTTTGTGAACTCAACATCTGTTGATGTGCGGGATGAATTCTTACTCCCCAGACTTCACTAAAACCTCCATAACTGACACAACCCACGCCTCTTTCTTTGTCTTCTACGTAGGGCAAGATGACTCTGTTATCCAGCTCATAATGCGACGGGATGAAGCTTGTGCCGTTTTCGAAAATAGGTGCCATGACCATCCACTGGTCAAGAAATAACACTTCCCGTTCGGATGTTGTCCAAGAAGATAGTGAACGGATTCCGCAATCTCCGTGGTAATCGAGGCTGCATGTTTCATGGCTGTTTCTCCCTAACTCCCACTGTCGACGATATTGACTCTCGCCACGGTATATTCTCACCAGGGGAAGATCCTTATCGGTGACGCCCTCTTCTATGAGATCCTGTATGGCAGAATAGGATTTGCCGCCTCCATTGCAGAGAAGGAGAGCGAAGAGCCTCGGCGAAGCAGTGCAAATTTGGTTCGTTAAAGAACCGAGAGTGCTTTCATCAAGGTCTGGTTTTATGTTATGTAACACCCTCCGGACTGTTACTGGATCATCCTCCACACGGCTTTTGATTTCGTTGATAGGAATGAACCAGGAATTTTGGCCCGGTGGCCACTCGATTTTTGTTGACAATAAAGCATCTGCAAGATCGTTCGCAGACACTGTCTTGGTGGCTGATTCGGAGGAAATCTGAGACTCGGTATGGGCGTCATTGCTTTCTAACGACACGTCGGGAGCTATGTACTATGTCAGTTGCTATTGAACATACGAATAATTGCAAGCGAAATGGCATACTTGATTGTTGTTGTTGTTCTGCTTCTTCCACATTCACTAGTGGTGCTGGGTTGGAGCCAAAATCCCCCCCTCTTGAACTTTTGACCCCTTCAGGCCCAGCTTGCACTTTTTGAGAATCTTCTTCCATATCGTCACCAGTTTCCAATCCAGTAGTCTGTGGAAGTGCTAAGAGTGCCAGGCTCTCTAAATGGTACGCAAGATGCTTCTCCATCTCATCCCAATCGCCTGTATCGTATGGACATACAGGACAAGCACGATCTGGTTTTGATACTGGATTGGCACATTTTTCGATTTCTTTTGGTTTGAGCCCCTCATACTTGTCGGAACTGTGTTGCATGGCCACATGTTCAGCATAAGTTGCTTGATTATTGAAAACCAAAGCAGGATGTTCAGGACAGGAATATGTCACTCTATGCTTCACTCGTTCGTGAAGGATCCAGTCTTCCCAACGGTTGAGAAGCTTGCCATCACCCTCGATACAGTCGGGATAGGTGCACATGTAGGGCTGAAGATCCTGGATTAAATGTGCCCTTCTAAAATTAATAATTTCTACCTTGAGGCTACTATTCCAACTTACCTCCAATGTGCGGTTCCACAATATTGAGGTGGACATACTACGAAGCAGTAAGGGCAAATGAATTCTTTGCTGCCAGCGACTTCCTTTGGAAATGGCGGCCATCCCACTTTATTCCCGCTGGGTTCATACACTGTTGGAGTGTTTGTAATGAATGACTTTTGTGACTTCGAATCGTCGCTCTGGAGATCGAGATCACCCTTTAAATTCCATGAATGTGATGGAGCGCCACTAGGGTATCTCGATTGCGCGAGAGGCAACCCATCGAGTCGATTAACCCCATCAACTAGAGGCTGCTTTTCGAGGCCGCCTGTGGGAACACCATGCGTATCAACATGAGTCGTATCCTTGTCCGATACAAGTAAGGATCTTCTTGTCAGTTCCTGTTGTCTCCAGAAGATGAATTGCTGCTGCCGATACGCATTTGCCATTCCCATCCTTCTAATAAAAGCTTTCGTATGAGGATCAAAAGTTTGGATCATAGTTTGAAATCTTTCAGGACTATCGACATCCTCCGATATGGGACTGCTGGGAAGTTGCCGTACCCGCTCTTGCGCAATAATATCCTCAATCCTGCGCTGATGCAGCTCCTCACACTGCTCTCTAGCTGACTTTCTGGCCTGAGATCTCTCTTCAGTGGTAAGCTCAACTTTATTTCCATGCCCGTCCCGGTAGTCGTGGTCTCTGTAGAAGTTCCGAGCAGATGGCGGTTCTCGACTAGTCGCGCTTCGCACCTTAACAGCGAGCTTGTACAAACGATCAATTATGTCTATGGCATCGTCAAACAAAATCTGGAGATCGGAGTATTGCTGGGTTCCTTCATCTTCGCTGTTGTCTGGTTCTTCTTCAGTAAGCTCTTCGCTTCTCGGAGACAAGGCGTTCTCATCTGCTTCCTCATCTATTACTGATATGGGTGGTTCTGCCGCCTCATTCTTTTGTTCGAGGGAGAACAAGGGTTTCCCGGATAACAGAACGCTCACTTCAGACGGTTTTAGCTCTTGAAAGCACATATCAAATCTGAAGACAAGGCCCACTTTTAGACAAGTCGTCTCTCAAATCCTGCAAGAGACGGAAGGTGTACTTCTTCACAGATGCGGCATCTTGGAGTCGATAGTCCAACGATCTGTCACCAATTCCGTATAAACCCAAATTCGCGGCCCATAGTTGGAATTTCTGCCTCTCAGCTTCGATCTCCCACGAACTCGGCGCCTTGATGACAGTGTTCGTTGTTTCGGCGTCGGCAATCGAAAGGGCAATCTTGGAAAAAGATTTCTGGATGTCTCGCCCAATACTGCGTAATGTCGCAGGCTCCATCACAGTGTCCTTAAGTCCTGTCTAAAAAGGCAGGTTAGCTGGAACTTCAGGTATGCCGTAGTGAACTTGTGAGTGTCTGACTGATGCGTTCATTTCGGGTGTGGCAAAGGTACCCCTTATCGGGCGAGTCACTTCAAAAAGGGGTCATTTACGTAACAGAAATACAAAGGTACAAGAGACTATATAGTAACCCAGTACGCAGGCCAAGGCCAAAACCATTTAAAATTTCCGGTACTTGTATCAGCATAAAATGCTCTTAGGAGCCAATTCTCGACTTTACCTTAAATTTAAAGTAACACTATGCGAGTACTCTCCTAACTGCATCGAGGCACAAGCAATGGATGTGCAAAGACAGAAGAGAAAAGGCTTCATCGTCTCAAATCAAGGAGGTGATTGGCTCAATACTCGAAGCTCATTTTGGCAGTGAGGTAGGTTTCGTCCGCCATTGAGTGTGCGCTATGCCGTTGCCTCAAAGTCTTACAACGGCATCTGAATATACTTCTTTCCAGCCAGCGGTACAAGCCATTTCACCACACAATTAGTTACGATGGACCCAGTGACGGCGGTTGGCCTCGCACTCGCCATCGCGCCGCTGCTCATTACGGCCCTCCAAGAGTATCAGAGCGCCGCCTTGAAGATAAAACAGTCCGTCCTGTACGAATCAACCATGCAAAAGTTGATCCGAGCCCTGGAATTCCAGATAATTTGTTTTGATGACAATTTGGAAAACCTGCTGAAAGTTGCTGTTCCTGACGGAATAGATATCAAGCCTTCTTCTGATCTCTGGAAATCAAAGACAACAGTCACGAAGGTAGAGGAATACCTTGGCAAGAAAAAGTTTGGACATATCCGCCAGACTATCAGCGAATTTGAAAATTGCATTTGCGATATAGGAACAGAATTCGGCCGTTTTTTGGGGGCTCCTAAGGTAAGAGCTCGCGCCATTGCTCCCCGTACAGTACACCATTGTACCATCATGCGGTGAACTTTTCTAGTCCCCTTCTCTTTGAATGTCCCAGTATGTCTTCAAACAATCTAGGCCAGGATAAGCAGATTGTTCTAGGAATCTTGGAACATTTACAAGAAGCCACTAGAAAAGTTCCCGTTATAGTAGTACAACAGTATCCGCAGAGTAATGGCGCAGTCTCTTAAGTCCCCAAGATTTTTCTCGAATACGTGAATTTTACGATCAAAGATTCTAACACACTCTTCTGTAGGGAAAGAAGCTGAGTCTAGAAGATCTCGAAGATCTTCTGAGTAAGAACCCTAAGGGGTCTTCTCAATCGAAACATTTCTTCACCCCTCTCACCAAACGGGCCAAGCTGTTGATCAAACAACCCGCCTTGGTTCGAATGACGAACGAGCTTGACAACCTTAACTCAAATGTGGGCAAACTGCTGGAAAACGCCGAAAAGTTACACGCCACTGATACCCAAATTATCGTTGACATCAAACAAGCAACCGCTCTAGATATGATGCTACAACAAGTTCGTAATCGGGCTGAGAAGCTTTTCCATGCATTCCTCGAAGCCTGGAAACTTAACTGTCACCCATCGCATCACACTATGCTGTTCTTGGACACCCCAGCATTCCCACAGAAGAAGAATACTTCACTCAAATTTAATGCGTCGCAATACAGATTCCGTGTCGTACTTCAGAAGCCAGCAGCGAACATTGGTGAGGGACAGTGCTGGCGAGAAACGTATGTGACTGTCCTAGACCTAGATGGTGATGACGATGGGTTTATTCCCAACGCACCGTATGTTCATTGATACCTGATCCAAAAGTTACACTAACAGGAGGTCTCAAGAAACGCAAAGGTCGTCCAACAAACACCTCAAACACCATCAGCGACCCCAGCAATCTTGATATCAACACCGAAAGGTCCACTTCAGAACCCAGCGCAGGCTCAAATCAACGATATATGCAAGGACATCGTCTGTGCAAAATCCTCTAACCAGGCCATTGATCTCCATCTTCACCGTGGCAAGGGCTTCATATGCCCGGACTCGGCATCATCACCCCTTGCAACACCCTTGGGAACAACTACATATGATTGGGGTATATTGACCCTAAACAAACTGTTCTGTCTACCAAATAAAGTGCCAATGCTTCCAAACGAGAAAGTATCGCTGGGTTTCAAGCTTGCAACGTCACTTCTTCAACTGAAAACGTCCCAGTGGCTCAAAATGGACTGGAACAAACCGCCGAATCAAGCGATTACCTTTTTCTTCCCAACGGCGCCAAATGCTATCGAGGTGGAACACCCTCTTATCCCACAGCTTTTCTCAAGTGATAAACGAGGGGAAGAAGAAAAGTGCCCAAAACTCATGCTTCTTGAGCTGGGGATACTTTTACTAGAGATCTTCAACCAGCAGACATTGGAGGAGTGGGCCAAGGAGAACCACCCGTCGACGCCAGTCACCGAATACACGCGAGATTATCTTGTAAAACGTTTGTATGAGGCGTCTGTTACCAAGATGACACTGAGGTACGGGAAAGCGGTCGGTGCCTGTCTCAGCTTTGCATTCGATTATCATCCGACTCGTCCTTCGTGGGATGATAGGGATATGAGGATAACTGTTTGTGCGAAGATAATTCAGCCGCTGCAAGAAGAATTAGAAGATACATTATAGTTCATAAGGACAAGGGGTATTTTCCAACTAGAATGATAGGAGGAGAGTCTCAACTTTTTCAACAGGATGATAATGGGATGTCTACGTTTTCAGAGTGTCTAATAAGCTAACTGGCTGAGTTGACTTCTCAGTTCTTGACATAATGAAAGGGAGCGCATTTCCCCAGGAAGAAGAACCCAGACATATAATTCACTTGTAAGCATAGAGTCTTTGCAGAGAACTTGGCTTTTCTTTTTACCATCACTTCAAAATCCTTTTCGGTTGCCTTCCAGACACAGAACCAAAGTAGCTTAGCCAATCTTGAGCAAATCGAACACGAAAGTCTTCACAAAGCTGCAGTGAACGACTTTTGTAATAGATCTTTGGCTCCATTCACGCACGCCTCGTATGTAGGATTTTCGCATGGATGGAGTAAGAAATTTTTAATGAAAACCAGATCCCTCCCACAGCAACTACCGGCTTCCGCTCTCTCCTTTTCTATCCCTATTTTCTCTCACAGATCATCCCCCGCCGCACCCATCACCCACCACCCATCACTCAATGCAAAGGAGGAGCGCTGAGGCCCGTCCCATTATCAGTTCGCCTACGGATGTATGTGAAATCCCATCCCACATCCTACGCGCAGTAATTGATCCCGTGATTTCTGGAAGTGACCCACGCAAAACCCCGCGGCTGGCTATCTGAGAAGCGGATAGAGAATTTTCTTATCGAAGTCTCATCTCCTGGAACCCAATACTTCCAGACCAACTCTCCACTACTGTCACGATTCTTTTCATGCCTCCCTCTACGGTCTCTACTCTATCTGTTACTGCTTCTTCTTTCCAGTATATGTCAGTCTTCACCCTACAGATCGACTCTCCATCGCTATCGATAGGACGACGTCTCCCTCTACTCCACTATGTTCTAGAGTATTCTTACACTACTCCGTCTAAGACAATACCGACCTCTGCTCTCTCCTTATCAGTCTTCACCTCGCAGACTGGCTCTCCACCGCTACCAACATCCGTCTCATCGACTTTCAATAACACGACACTTCCAACGTTCATCTCTGAATATTTTAGCACGAATATTTCGTCCGCTAGATGAATAACAATCTAGTACGAGCAACTCAAAGCTAGGTAAAGCTTAGCCAAGCACTCCTAGTAAGTGACGACTCGGGGGCACAACTCGAGGTTTATTAATGAACGTTTGTGGGCGTTCTTTGGTCCACCCCTTCATGAACACCGACTCGTGCGTGGGCCTGGTTGATCTTATGAGACGCGTCGATTAGGCTCTTGCGCATATTCGTGGTCGCCTCCGACTGCTGCTCGTATGTGCCGTGGTACGTGTGCTCGTTCAACTAGGTTGGTTTTCGAAGAAGACTAGGGGGTCGGATGGTCTACGCTGTTTCAGCTAGTTTACAAATTTTTGAATTTTGTCGAACAGCGCATCCGGATGGACCGTTCACTCTGGTTAGGGAGGCAGCAAAGATGTATTCCCACGAACAGCCTTCGTTCCACATCTAGGCCAGCTTTATATCGTCTTCTACCCATGAAACCTTGCTCTTCTTTGGCTTCAACGGTGTTTGGTGTATCTTAGAATGTTCAGCAGCGTCGCGATTAATATCCAATGCGTTGGGATCAATCGGCAAGTAAAGGTGTTCCGAGATCGATGGCAGTTTGAACTCAAGATTTTACGTCACATCATCCCCGATCCTGACGCGTTTGAGGAAACCTTGGAAGGGGCACTCCTGATACTCAGCAATTGATACTATCTCTAATGCCACAGACGGGCTTCGGAAGGTCACAAGGCATGCTAGTGGCTATTATCAGCGAATGTCCGTCGACCTTCGTGATCAGCCTGGGGCTGCGCGTCATCAATCTCAGGTGTGACGTTCGAAAACGCCACCAGGTCTGAACATTGGCTCCGCTTGCTTTATGAAGAAGTTCTCTTTCAGTGACGGTAATGTGTGGCCTAGGAAATGCCGCGCTATATCTGCCCAGGTCTGATCGTCGCGGACCATCTTGGCTAATAGACTCTCTTGCTCCTTTGTCAGTTCGTTGCCCGGCTTCCGTTTTAAGATAACCCGGTGAGAGCTGCCACCTTTGCTAGCGACTCCCTGGAGACAATGCCCTGTCTCTGGGGTGTTCCCCTAGCTTCTAGTAGTAGGTCTTTAGAAAATGTGAGACATTACACGACTTTCAATTTGATAGTTTTTAGCGTTAAGTATCCACGGATGGAAATCTCTTCGCTCTCCTGGATATTGCTAGTTGAGGTGGCTGTAGTCGCTTGGTATGAAAGTGCTGAGGGAAGGAGTGGAAGGATTCTCTATATCGTTTGTGTTCCGTGTCCTCCGGCCGCCGGGCCCGATTCTTGAGCTACTTGAACCCTTGAAGTGTTCTAACTAAGTTTCGCAGAGTTGCGAACCATCACTTTATAAGTTGTCCGATTATGAAGCTCTGGAAAGTCTATGCCAAGTAGCATCTTTTTTACTCTCATCTCCTGGCCAATAAACTCTTCACATCATTATCTTGACGTTTACTTAAGGATTCTGACAATTGGAGCCTGCATTGTAACAGGTAAAATAGAGTCTTATTTCAGTCTAAAGAGAAGAAGAGAAGAGAAGTTTTCTCATCTAAAATACACTGCTTCTAGTCAGTGCGGCTAGTGCGGTTCTAGGAGGTGACGCTGGGGGCGATCGCTTTGGAGGCGATGTACGTGATACCCAATTGACAGATTCCCGCTCTGCATGATGGCGCGTTTCAGGTCGTTGTGCAACGCTGCAGGTGGCTCTCATTATAGCAACCCCGCACTAAATGTTCCTCCGTCTTAGGATCATGGAGGTTACAAGACCCAATTCTATAAATATGAGTCTATCTGAACCACTAATAGACCACCCTAGAACACTCGTACTGTACATCTTGTACAATAATCCTTCATATTCGCGTGGCGACTATCCATTCAGCAGACCTTCTTCGCGTGGCTTTCTGAGCTCCGTATTGATGGATTCTTATCGACTTTCAAATTTCTATCTTCTACATCATTGACGTCGTCGCCATGAGCAGTAAGAAGCTAGATGAAGACAACTACCATCAGAATGCTACTCCAACCTCGACCCTGAGCTCCGGATATGGACTCTATTTTGGAGGCTCTGTACACGAAGACGACCTTCCAGAAGTCAGGATCGACAACTCACCTCAAGCAATCTCGAGTCCTGAAGCAAATTTTAAGAGAAATTACTTTGAAGAGAGTGAGCCCAAATACCCCGCCATATACGATGACACGCCTAAGACGGTCGTCGTCGAGGAGGAATCATTCCCTTCGACATCTCCGACCACGACCGCAGGAGATAGAATTCCTCAACAGAATCCAGTTGAGAATAGAAAGATACTCGGGCTGCAGCGCAAAATATTCTTCATACTTCTGGTGATCGTTCTGGTGGTCATTGCGATCGCTGTTGGGGCTGGCGTTGGAACAGCAACGTCATCCAAGTCAAAATCAAACACCAAAGGCTCAGAAGATTCGTCATCTGGCATCTCAATAAGCTCGGGTACTTCCAGTAGGTAAGTATTAAACTTCTCCCTGCAATATCAAAATAATATCTGATCTTCTTGCAGCACCCAAGCACCAATAATAGCTGCCAAATCTTCCACACTCACTACCATGACCGGCTTCAGCACGAGCTCAACAAGTCTTGCTCGTCCATCACCGACATCAACTATAACGTTCCTCAACAACCAAACAATAGCCAGCAGCAGCTTCGCCTTCCAAGGCTTTTCTGGCGCCAACTATACCGGAAACGCAACGTCCATCATCCGTTCCGAAGGCGGCACGAATTTCCTCTTCGAACTCAAGAGCTATGTTTGGTTGCCGAATACGACTGCCTGTTGCTTGTCTTTCTGCTTGAATGCTACGAATGTAGGGTTGGCTGGGTGGTGGTGCGATGAGAGGTATCAGCCAAAGGATTCAGGTCCTTTTGGGAGGATTTTCGTGTGGTGTGGAGAGCAGAGGACGCAGGCCAATGCTGTTTGTATTTGAAATATCTTCAGACAGATATGTGATGGGTATGAATAGTCTAGGTTTCCGCTTTTGGCTCTCCAGTTTCTTCTTGGCGCTGCTCAGTCTGCTTCGCGCCAGGGTTCTCAACTCTGCGCCATTGCAAGTAAGATAATTTCATGACGAGGATGATCAAAGTCCAGGTGGTGCTTAGTCGGCAGCGAAGAGAAGCTCTCGGACTCGTACGTAACGAAAATGGTGACTTTGAGCGGTTGGCTCACCGGATAATGAGCATGTTGATGGTCTATACTGGGAGGATGATACATCGCCTGCTTATTGCCAGAGTTTAGAAGTCGAATAAAGCTCAATGCAAAATAAGTATGTTGGAATTCGAAAGTTCTAGACCTTGTGTTTCTATCGTGGGGTCGAGCCTCGCTCGGTTAAGGTGCTTCTGAACCCCTGACCTACTACTTCCTCCGCACCTACCCAATTCATTTTCTCACATGGATTAATGCCGTGCCCTCCGTCCCAAAGATCTCTAACAACAAAATTTAATTGAATCTCCGCTCCGGCAGATCCAAGATGCAGGAACGCGCTGGAAGTGACGTACAAGCACTCTAAATTTCCGGAGCTTCCCCACAACGCATGTCCGAATTCGTCAAATTAATCAAAACAACCAAACAAATTCTGAAATGATATCCTTTTCTAATTATAACCTTTTTTCTCCGCACCATTAAAAAAATTAAATTCTATAAAAGCCCCAGTAGCCCTCATGGAGCTTCGATTTCCTCTAATCGACCACGAGCAGCAGTTCCAGCGCATAAAGAGCAACGCATTTGAAATAATTGCTATCAAATTCTCACCATGCAGTTCTCACTATCACTTTGCATGCTCATGAGCGCAGCGCTCGCAACAGCACAAACAGCAACCACTCCCTTGCCGGCTCTCCCAACAGGAGCAAAGAACTGCACCGCAGCACGATTGGCCGTTCCTTCTTGC
This sequence comes from Hyaloscypha variabilis F, assembly GCA_002865655.1. Classification (NCBI taxonomy): domain Eukaryota; kingdom Fungi; phylum Ascomycota; class Leotiomycetes; order Helotiales; family Hyaloscyphaceae; genus Hyaloscypha; species Hyaloscypha variabilis. The sequence goes on along the minus strand of KZ613948.1, from coordinate 1,893,272 downwards.
GGCGTAAGTGCCTCCTTCCCGCTGCTCCTTCTCTAGTCCCGCCACCTTCCACCTTCCCCACACATACACCCCACCGTCCCTCTCTCAAAACCTAATCTAACACTCAAAAAGCTCCCCTGCCTCGCCTCAGCAGCGACCGCAGTCGGCTGCGGCACTACCAACGCCACCTGCATCTGCGCGCAAACATCAGCCGTGGAAGCGAACGCGGAGGATTGTGTTATCAGTGCGTGTGGGATGGCGACTGCGCTCCTCTTTTCGAATGCTAGTCATGCTGTTTGTGCCAATTGTGCTTGAGGTGGGAGTACATTGGGATCCGGGAGAGATGTGGGTTGTGCTGGGGCGGATGTAGGGAAGATTTGGAGGGAATCAAAAGTTTGGGTTCTCATCAGGATAGAAGATGGTTGTATGGGCTAGGCTACCAGTGTCCATGAATTGGGTTGATTGAGCCTTCTGCATCATCTCGTCTTATTTCTCTTTGTTGTAGTGGATCTCAGGCACTAATGAAATAAGCGAGCTGAAAAAAGGGGCAAAGCAATGATGTCAGGACATGACCAAACGTTGACTGGCCTTGGTTTGAAACTTCATGGATAGAGAATCTTGACCTGTACAATTGCATTGTAAAATTGGGATGAACTTAGAAAGTCAACACAACACTTTTTACATACCCAATCACCTGTCCTATCTTATCCTATCCTTTGCCAACCGTAGCATAATAGTCCGCGGCCTATCCTGTACCCTTTTCGCCACAGCGAAAGCAAAATGACCTCCCACATTCAAACCCACCCTCTCCACATCTACGCAATGCACCACCTGGCGTCTTGACGACAACAGTAACCGGTTCTCCTTCCAATGGATTTCCAGACCTACCTTTCCTTCTTACAGGGGTGAGAAGTCCGATCAAAGGCGAGCTCGTTCCCGCTTCCCTTTGCCCTCGGGTTCGCTTGCGAGGATGAGTCGGGGACGAGAGTTGATTTGGAGATGATGACTCTGCTGCTGAATCGAGGATTTCTCTGCCGTCATTTGGTTGACTAGGTCTAGTTCGCGACGGAGTAAGATCGAGCAGTGGAGTGCTTCTAGTAGCCGACGGATCATTCCTCTTTTGCTGATCTTGATGATTGGATTGTGATGTTGAGGCTTCCGCCTGTATGTCGCTCACTCGCATAGTGTTGGCTTTGGATTGTGCAGGCAGAGGGAGAGGTAGGGGAGGAAGTGCTGTGTCGACCTCTTCTACTTTGATGGTGGGCTTAGATACAGTGGAGAAGGGGTGGGGAGGCGATGGCCCAATTACACAAAGCTCATCATCGCTGCCTGATCGGAACATGCTCAGCTTTCGTTTCCTAGCTGGCACAGAAGATGTGAGCTGAAGAGTTTCTGCTGAGTCTTCTTGCTTCACCCGCACATTTGAAATGGGCCGGGCATCAGTTCGTGGCCTCGAAAACATGAAGACAAAGTCATCTGCGCCTAGACTGAGTTCATCATAGTCGTCATCGAGTACACGTTGCAGGGTGGATTTTCGTTTATTTGCAGGAGTTGCAATTGAAGATCTGGGCATCTGCGGGGCGACTGGTTTCTTCGCAGACTTCGAAGCAGGAGTAGGAAGCGCAACTCTGGCGGCAGACTTAGCAGGCGCGGGTGCTGCCTTCGTGGAAGGCTCGGGGACAATGTTCTGGGGAGGAACAAAGTCTGCAGCAGGTTGAGAGGCTATACTTGAGGCCAAGTTCGATTTTGGATACATTTGTGGCGCAATGGGTTCCATGCCGACCTCTTCATCAGAGAACTCGTATGATGGGTCGAGTGTATTTCGAGGTAAATTTTGTGACGTAAAAGCCTTGCTAGAGAGAGTTTTGTTTCTTGGCTCAGGTAATGAGCTCATCATTCCCTTATCCAATAAGCCTGAGGGACTGGCAAGTTTGTGGATTGGAGGTAATTGCGATCCGGAAGATGTTCGCATTGCCGACGGACTGGTTGTCTTGGGGCGACTTAACTCTGTCTCTACTTCTGGTGTGGTTCTGAACATCCGCTGTGGATCATCGTGAGGTACTGTCAGTCTATGACCCTCGCGTCTCGGTGAATCCCAATTTGAAGCTAGAGGTGTAGGCAAAACATCGCGACCAGTGGTATTTCTTGACAAAAGAGGTCCTTCCAGCAGCGGCTCTCGAATGGGCGGTGTTTGAGCTTTTGGGGAAACAAGCCCATTCGAATGCTGCGCTGGGATATGGCCTGCCCAGTTTGACATATCCACAACCTCACCACCTTGCTCTTCAGACATCAAGCGATCTTGAGATGCGCTGACTTCTCGCAGAACGACTGTCGTCCCTGATGAGCGATTTACCTTAAGCGACGAGACACTTGTCATTGGAGTCGACGTTGATGCTCCTAACATGCCAGTTGTGCCCTTGGGTGTGCGATCATGGTCGGAACTGGAAGAAAACGGAAGACTGCTGGATACGATCGTTCTCTCGTTCTGTTTCGACGACGACATGAAATCAGAGTCTCTGGCTCGGCTGACTGGTCTATCATCGAGTGGGACGGTACTCGTATTTTTCAGGGGGCGAGTACTGCGGTCCAGTAACTCAGAATCGACACGACCTCGCAATCTCTGCAAAGCTCCAGCACTTGGATGGTCAATCCGAACATGCTTGACAAGATCCGCTTGCATGAAGAAGCCATCTTCTCCTTTTCTTTTGCAGCCAAGTTCACCACACGGGAAGGGGGTCGTGTGATGAACTCTGAAGAGATGCAAGCACATTTCTGACAAGTCTTCATTGTCGAGTCGCTGAAGTCTGTACACGATGGTCCCGTATGGCCTGCAGTCTGCATGCGGACAAGGGGCTCGGACTTTTGTCTCCTCGGGAGAGGGACTGGCCGCCACAGCCATAGATTCTGGATGACGTTCAGGACCAACGAAATTGTTAAACGTTCTTCCGTTGTCATTAGGTTGATACCCCTCTGCGCTTTCCTTAACCCGTGGACGGTTTTCTGAAAAGCTCTTCGCAGGATTGCTCGAAGTTCCTGGATAGTCTGAGGACCACTGTCCACTTTTCATCCGCACGTTATCTTTGAGCATTTCAGCATGCAAAACGGGGTCCAACGATTGGATAGTGTCAACTGCTTCAGACCAAGTGATTATCCTTGAATCACGCTGAGCAGGTTTCCGAATTCGACTTGGCCGATCTGTTGCAGGTTGGGGTACTGAAATTTTTGAAATTGCTGCTGCCCTGGCTTTAGCAGCCTCGCGCTCCTCTAGAACGTGCGTGCCGATGGAGGTATCCGATGTAAATGACTGTGACTCTTCCGCTTGATTCGACCAAAGATGTCTAAAGTGATTTTGAAACCGTCCCCGCCACGATTTCATACTGTGACGTGGATACTGCTTCAGTCAGTGCTGCTCTAGAATCATCCAAGTAAACTTACCTGTTCAGCCAGCTCCTGCCAATGTCGTTCGGACCATAATGCCAGACCTCTCTCCCGAACCCGCTCAACCCAGTCTAAAAGAATTTCATCCTCTTCGGCCGTAAATCTTGTCCGCACTTTCTTAGCTCTCGGAGCAATGTGCTGAATTTCGACAGAAGTCTCCGAGTCTGATCTGTAGTCGTTGACATGCTCCGGAAGATATGTGAAAGAGCGCTTATAGTGAGCCTTCCACGACGCAGCGTTGTGGTTTGGGTGCTGTGATAGCTGTTAGCACCTCTGCGCGCTAGTTGAGAAGATATACCTTTGCCTCTAGATCTCTCCAAATACTGTCTGACATCACGGGTTGGCCTCGTGCCTTTGCTCTAGCAACCCATTGTACAATTATCTCGTCATCTTCAGCTGTGAAGTTTCTTCGTACTCTTTTGGATCCTGGCAAAGCAGCCTGGCGAGGTAAAGTCAAGTGGTCCATTGACTGACGTCTGAAAGGATTTTGATTATGACCATGGCCAGGCATCATACTATGCCCCCGGAACATTTCATTCGCATGGGTCTTCGGTTTATTTGGACCACGAGTCCGAATTGGCGCCCATATCGACCTAGATGCTTCAGGAGATGGAGAGCGCTCAATTTCTGGTGCAAAAGTAGCACGCTTGACTGCAGGACGCTTCACAGGCGCAAAATTGGGTAGTTCTGGCGCCCGCCATGCTGGCTCAATATGGCTATCATTTGGTAGTTGTTGCGACACAAAGTCCACAATTTGCGGTCCAAGTTGAGGTCCAAACTGAGCCAAGATATCGGTCCGAGACGGTAGCGCACCTCCTTGGGCGACTAGGCGGGAAGCTGCAAGTGGCCGCGATTCTCGTTGAGGAGGCAACTCTATTCTTGAAGATCCCAGTTCTGGTGACGCTTGCACGAATCGGTTCGCCCTGGCAAATCCGCGCAAAATCAGGTCGTCCTCCATCATCTCTTCATCCTCACTCAAGACTTCATAGCCTTCTTCGTCATCGTCCTCGTCCTCGTCGTCTAAAACATCTGTTTCCTCCGTCTCCTCCATTGAGCTGGTCGGGATGTCGTCTGTATCTTCTGGCACTTCAGTATAGTCCCTCACCGGGTTCCGGCGACTTGTATCTCCCGCATCCCTCTCATCGTGCATCTCGATCAAGTGTCCATTGTTTACCACAACTTCGCCAGTCTCCAGGTCAATCTCATCTCCGACGCCCTCGAAGTCCTGTCCGTACTTTTCAAAGATTGCCTCGAAAGTGGACTTCAATTTGTAGTCGAGCTGCGCTCTTCTCTGCTGGAGATCCGCGTCGGGATCAGAAACCTCATCTTCTTCCTCCATTTCTTCTTGCTCATAGTCCTCCTGTAACTCATCCTCGAGGTCGTCCTCGAGTTCATTAGGTTCGTCATCGTAGTATGCATGCTGATTATCGAAACTCTGGGGAAATTCGTGACTTGATGGGGCATATAGTCGCTGTCGCTTTGGGAAGGGCTCCATCTTGGTCGCTTAGGAATATCTCAAACATAGGGATAATGGATGTAGTCGATGGGGTAGTGACGTGCATGAGGATCTCTCTAGGAACGCGTGAAGGACGCGTTGCGATAAAGTGTTTCTGCCGAAGTGGTTAGCGCATAAACTAGCGCGGGGCTCCGAAAACAACCCCTGTAACTTGCTGCACAACATCACAAGGCTTGAACCTCACCCGTCAACCTCACCTCGATATGCTCACACACAACCAATGGTTATGGCAACGAACTTCAGGACGAGCTGGACAACCACAGTACCCATACCTTCAAGTCACACAAAAACAACCTGAAAATGTATTGCCAAAAGTGTCGGACTCCTTTAAAGCTGGACAGCTCCTTGGAGGACCTCAATCCTGCCGCCTTCGATTTGTTAGTTGGTCTGTCTGACTATCTATTGTTCTATAATTTCAAGTCTAACAGCAACAGGTGCCTCCTCACAGCAGCAACCAAAGAATATCCCCTCCTCCCGACCAGCCTACCCTCAAGAACGAAAGCAGCTGTATGATCGAGTCTCGAGAAATGCCGCCTCCCCAACATTCAAACGGAATATCTCAGCGCCACGGCGGACTGAATCTTCATTTTCTAGTAATCCGGGCATGTCTTTTGTCATGCTCACAGAATCACAAGTAGTGCCACCAGCCGTCATAAAATCTCCAGAAGATACAAACCCCAAACACAGGCGGCAAGATGATGGACCAGGACCAGAAAATACGGCAGATGAAGGGAAAGCCATGTCACAAGATATGGAGCGGGCATCAAGACTATTTGAAATCCTCTCAGCAAGATCCGATATCGATCATCCAATCTGCGTTGAATGTACAGATCTGCTAGTAACAGGCTTACAACGGCGCCTAGAGGCAGCTACAAAAGAAAGAGACGCCTACGTCAGCTTCCTCAAACAAGTCAACGCCTCAATTCCCACAGCAGAAGAAGTCCAAGAGTCGCAAGACGCCCTCCAAAAAGCACGAAAAGAAGAAGCTGCAGCCATCACGGAGCTCAAGAATCTAGAAAAAGAAAAGTCAGAAGTCGATGAAGAAATAGCACAGCTAGAAGAAGAAGCCCGCGCTCTCGACATCGAAGAAGAGAATTTCTGGCGCGAGCGAAACGATTTCGCCATGAAGCTCGCCGAGTTCCAGAATGTGAGAGACAGCATAAACCAGCAATACGACCATGACACGCAACTCCTCGAGAAGCTGCAACGGACGAACGTCTACAACGACACCTTCTGCATCTCGCACGACGGCAAATTCGGAACCATCAACGGACTGCGGTTGGGAAGACTGTCCAACGTGCCCGTCGACTGGCCCGAGATCAACGCAGCCTGGGGCCACGCGCTGCTCCTCCTGCAAACCGTCGCCGACAGACTGGGCTTCAAGTTCCAAGGCTACGAGCTACAGCCCATGGGCTCCACCTCGCGAATCATCCGGCACGAGCCCGGGCCCTCGCCCTCCGCCTCGCGCAGCGGATCCGTACGCCCCACGCGGCCGCCTAAGAAGTCGATCCTCGAGCTGTACAGCTCAGGCGACATGCCGCTCGGCCTGACGTTCATGCACCGCCGCTTCGACATCGCGATGGAAGCCTTCCTCGAATGCATGCGGCAACTGGGCTCCTTCGTGGAAGCCGAGTCTGCGCGGAGCTCGGAGAGCGGCCGGGGCTTGGCGCTCCCGTATAAGATCGAGGGGGAGAAGATCGGGGATGTGAGTATCAAGCTCGGAATTGCGCAGGACGATGCGTGGAGTCGCGCGTGCAAGTTTACGTTGACGTGCTGTAAGTTCCTGCTGGCGCATGCGAGTAATGTTAATGCGGCGGCTGGGAGGAGAGGTGTTTGAAAGGTGGATGTGGGATTTGGCGTTGGGATAGGGATAGGGGCATATCTGGCGTTCTATGAGATGGAATCTGGATCATCAGATGAGAATAGAAATCATACAAGATTGTACAACTCATTTCTCGTGCAAACAAAGCCAGCAAAGGGAAATTCAAGCAGTTTTCGACTCATTCATTCATTTAGCAGAGGGTATGCAAGCTCAACTCTCATTCTTCCTCCCGTGCCTCCCTCCACATCCCCTCTCCACGCTTCGCAAAGAGAGAAAAAAGAACAATCTTAAACGCCACCTATAACCCGTCCCTATTTCCACCAATGAAGAATCGCATGCATGCATTATCATCGCCGTCACCATCCCCCAACGTCGTTCATGCCATGGAAGTTAGCCAAGTGAGTTGGGCGTTCGGCCCCGCTCGCCTTAAGAAGGTTTTGAGAATTTTGATTTAAGGAGTTTGAGGTGTTGGGGAAATCAACTGGCAGCCGAGGAGGCCGATCCAGCAGCGAGGCGAGCCCGTTCTTGCTCTCGGACGGGCTCGAAGAAGGGGTGGGCCATGGCTTCCTTTGCTGTCAATCGTTCCTGTATAATATCAGTACCTGGATGCAAGGAAGAGAGCGTGGAGCTTACTTGATGATCATATCTCAACAGTTTATCCAAGAAATCAATTGCTTCGTTGCTGACAAATCTCTGGTTTTCTGAGTTGACGAAACTATGCCAGTTCTTCTTTGGGAAACGACCTAGGATATCGTCATACTGTGCATCCAGCTCGATCTCATACTTGTCTAGATAGTCGAAGAGGTCTTCTGTACCAAGGACCTTGGCGATCTTGACGAGTTGGTCGGAGTTGCTGTTGCCGTGGAAAAAGGGTTCTTTTCGGAAGATCATGGAAGCGAACATTGCTCCCAAAGACCACATGTCGAGCGAGTAGTCGTACTCTTGGAAGTCGACAAGGAGTTCTGGTCCCTTGAAGTACCTCGATGCAACCCGGACGTTGTACTCTGTTCCCTGGTGGTAGAATTCTGCCAAGCCCCAGTCAATAAGTCGTAGCTGTATCATGTTAGTACGGAATTCATGGCTCAGTCAGCAAACGGACCTTTCGGTTCTCATGATCGATCATGACATTGTGTGGCTTCACGTCTCGGTGCATTATGCCCTTGCTGTGACAGAAGTCGAGGGCCTGTCCCCAATCAGCACCTTCCCACAAGCATACAGACGGATTCATACCTTCAAAAGCTCAAGGATATAATATCTGACATCATAGTCGACAAACTTGGGGTAGAGCGATCGGAAGTCTGTGTTATTGACGTATTCGAAGATAAGGGAGGGTGTTTTGCTCTGCATCAAGTATGAGTCGTTGGTCTCATCATCTGAGAGGAGATGACCATCGGAGGCCGATTTGCCAGACCCAGCTTTGGGTCCAAACTTCTTGGGGAGTTGATGGGTGTGAGTGTGAGAGGATTGATTTACTTGGTTGTCTCTGACGACGTCAAGCAGCGCGACAATGTTTGGGCCGCCTGACAGATTTTGTAGGATCTTGATCTCGCGCTTGATCTTCTTCTTCTTGACCGGCTTCAGCACCTTGATGACGCACTTCTGGTAGTTGACCACGTTGATGCCCTCGAAGACCTCCGAGTACTTTCCTCGTCCTGGGATGCGGGGTATACATCAGCATGTGAAAAGGCAATGGATGATACACAAAGGGGGGTAAGGGCATGGCTCACCGATCTTGCGTACGACCTCGTAGTTCTCCAGCACACCCCAGGTAATGTTCACGCTGTCGTAGTCCCAGTACGACCGTGGCATCTGCTGGTTGACATCTGCATAGACACGCGCCATTTTGCAGCCGGCCTGCTACCTAGGCAAGGCACAGCGCAAAACGGGAGGAGGCCGCGAACTTAAATGGAGCTGGATCGTGGGCGCGGAGTGTCGCGGAAGGATCGTCGAAAGGTGAGATGGCTGCTCGGGTTCGAGGGGAAAGATTGGAACCCTCGCGCACGCCTGTACGACTGTTGAGTGGAACAAAGGGATTATTGAGGATTGGAAGTTGTTATGGTCCAGACGTTGATTTTGAGCGGCTTATGGTGGACCCAGGGAAGCCCCGCGCTAAATTCGAAAGGGACTCGCCGAGCGGCCGCCTGAAAATCGAGGTTGAAATATAAATTCTATTTCGAGGTTGCGACTCATGAAGTAAACCGCATCCACTCTTCACCAATCAATTGAACTTCCTGGAGAGTGTTCAAGAAGCTGAAGTACAATGAAACCTCGGTGACTGAACGCCCCAGAGCAATCTCCAAAATGCTCTACGACCTCAACGTTCCCTGGTCCGCTACAGACTCACCCCTCCAGCAACAGCGCACCATCTCCTTCCTCTCCGAGCTGGGCTACGACACACTGGCTCTCAATCACACAATCTCCTCCTCCCTACCATCACAAATAACGAACCCAATTCCCTCGCCGCCGCCCTTCGAGATCCCCAAAAAGACAGTCCTCCTCCGCCGCTGTACATTATGCATCGCAGACCCAACACAGAACCACCGCCTCCCCGCTCTAGCAGCAGTCTACGACATCCTCGCTCTACGACCGACGACAGAGAAGGCGTTCCTGGCAGCATGTCTCAGCCTCGACTCACACTCCTTGATCTCACTCGACCTCGCGAAGCACTTCAGTTTCCACTTCAAGCCGAAGCCACTCATGACTGCCATCAACCGCGGGATTCGATTCGAGATCTGCTATAGCCAGAGTATGGATGGGGACACGGCAGCGAGGAGGAACTTTATTGGGAATGTGGTGGCGATTGTGAGGGCTACGAGGGGAAGGGGATTGGTAGTTAGTAGTGGGGCGATGAGTGTCTTGGGAGTGAGGGCGCCGGCGGATGTGCTGAATTTGCTGGAGGTGTGGGGACTGAAGAGAGAGAGAGGCCTCGAGAGTTTGGGTGTTAATCCGAGGGGCGTGGTTGTTAATGAAGGGTTGAAGAGGACGAGTTTTAGAGGGGTGGTGGATGTTGTTGAGGGTGGGGAGAAGATTGTGAAGGGCAAGGGGAAAGAGAATGGAGAGAAAGAGAAAGAGAAAGGAACACAGCAGAATGGTGTTGGCAAGAAGCAGAATGGAAAGAGGAAGGCGGATGAGACGAATGGGGAAACTACACCGCGAATAAGCAATAGAGCTGCGAAGAAGGCGAAGTTAAAGGCGCTTCAGGATCAGAAGGCCACTTTATCTCCAGCTCCCGAGACACCCACCCAACCACCACACACAGCAGATACCCCCAGCAAGCCACAAGCTGCACCAAATGAATAAAAGGAGTAAATTCAGATCAGTCTTTCATTTTTGAAGTGAATGTTATTTACAACTAATGTCCACGCGACTAATGCTTTGGTATATGCTTCCCTTCAACGCCAGAAACCCATTAATATTTGCACACCCAGTCCAGTCTATGTACGGTTTAAGGCTCTACACTGCTATCGTCGCGGTTGCCAGATTGCCCAGCACTAAACTGCTCTGCAGGGTGAAGTCGCTGATATTGATGGGATCTGTTTCCTGAGCCTGTGGTGCTGCTTGCGCTGCTGCTGCCACAGGACTTGAAATCGACAGCACGAGACTCGACGCCTCGGATAATGTTGGAGAGGATTTATTTGAAGATGTAGATGTCACGACTTGTGCGGCAGCAGCAGCTGAGCTGGTTGTCTGCTGAATAGCGGTACTGGATGAGGATACACCAGGAGAGGCGGCACTTGGAGAGGATACACCGGGAGAGGCGGCACTTGGAGCACCAGCTGCGCCAGCGACGCTGACTCCAGTTTGCGCGATCCCTGCTGTTGAGAGACTTGCTGAGTTGGTGGCCACCGTCTGGAGGGTCGTTCCAGCAGGAGGAGCTGGAGCTGCTGCCATAGCTCCGTTGGGGAACGATCCAGCTCCACAAAGACATTGACAATCGCAGGCACCGCCTGGTTGGATGGTCCCTTGCCCATTGACCATTGCTCCTGGTGATCCAACGGATAGTGCAGGCTGAGTCGCTGCTGCTGAAGCTTAAATTATGTTAACAACTGGCCAATGCCTGGAGTTTGATCAACTTACCTGGTGGCGCTATAGCGGGTTGAGTTGTCCCCACAATAACAGCGGAGGATACAGTTCCTGCAGTTCCTGCGGTTCCACCAGCACCAGCAGGAGGGTTCACACCCGCGGGAACAGTCTGAGCTGGTGCTCCCGCATTCCCACCTCCAGCAGCATTGATGGTAGTCGTCCCGCCATTATTCGTAATCAGGGTGCTCGAAGTGCCGGCACCATTCCCACTGACGGTAATCGTGACGGATTGGGTGATAAGTTGCGTCGGCTGAAGATTGCTGGTTCAGTTAGTGGAGGTTAAATCTTCGGTGTTAGACTTCTCATACCCAGTGCCTGCAGCAACTCCGGCCGCCTGCGTAACTGTAATAGTAGAAGTCCCATTCTTTCCGCCAGCTGCTACCGTCCCGGCTACGGCTTTCGTGACGGTGACCGTTTTTCCTTTGTGCCCTTTCTTCGCTCCCTGGGCATTTTCTAGCGCTCCAAGTTCTTCCAGTTCTCCTAATAGATCTGACAATCCAGCTCCCCCTCCAGCTCCTCCTCCAGCTACTCCTCCAGCTACCCCTCCACTTCCCCCTTCTCGGCCCCCTCTTCGTTCCTCTCTTCTTTGAACTTCGTACGGTGATTTTCCAGAACCCTAACCAGTTAGTCGAGCCTATCAATCCCATTGATCGCTCCTACCTGTACTAAACCAGACAGTCCAGCCAAGACCACCAGTGATGTCGTCAATATGTTCTTCATTTTGTCGTGAAATTTCAATGATCCTACTCTTCTACGTGTGGCTACCTAAGCCAAGGGAAATATGAGGTCCCGACAGACCAGCCGTGGTGTGTTGAATGAGTGACTTGAAGGGGGAGAGCGTGACCGGCACCTGCAGAATCAGATCGCAAGAAATCGCAAGAATCCTTAGTATGAAGTAGTTCAGATCAAGAGTAAGAAGCGGAAACGTTCATGAAGGCGATCCGACACCGTGCGTGAGGGCATTGGCGCTTGGATCGAAAGAATGGAGAGGGCCACGCAAAACGGTAGGAAAATCGGAGATTGTATTCAGCGACAGAGCATTGCGAAAGATGGGGATGAGATGAAGGACCCATCCCAGAGTACGTTTGCAGAGCAAATTGCCGGGCCAGGCGTTTCGCCGCCAAAGAGACCACTCCTCCTGTAGGTGATGGGCCGTTGGCAGGCCACAAACGCGACGACTCAGGACTTCTGGTTCGCCGGAGATCTTTCCAAACAGTCTCATGGCAGTCGGAGAGTAGGGATAGTCAGACACAGGTCACAGCGAGATGGCGAAATTTGGGAGCTTGGAAAGGGGTTATGCAACAAAGATGGTTTCATCGCCGCTTAGCGAGTCTGGAGTGCGCATGCCATCGACGCCACGAGTCCCGAGCCACCCCTGAACGCCAGCAAGGTATTTTAGGTATTTATGGAAATTCGAGGCTTGAAGAGCTTCACAGACTCCACGAAGTGGATGCCAAACATCGCTTGTCAGTGCTGACGGGTTTTTCTGGAAGGGCCACCGTTGTTTCGTTTGCGCTTAGGAGCCGCACTCACCTGATTTCCGGCTATGCGGACCCAACCTTTACCGAAAGTGAGGCTTCGAAGCGTCAGTGAGACTGACCAAGTCGTAGAACCTGATGCCTGAAGTGGAAATAGTAGAGAAGGTGGACTCGAGACGCCTGACCTTCCACTGTCTATGAAGCAATGCGACCCGATCTGATCATCAGATGCCGCGCATGTCCGGATACTTCTCGGAAGCTTGGTAATACCTGATGATGACAAACTGATTGACGATGAAAGAGAAGAAAGCGCGTTGATGACCATGGAAGAAAGATACCGATCAGCGAAAGTTGAAGTTTTACGAAAGTTCTCAGCCTTGTCGAGATGAAAAGGAGCATCGGGACAAATAAGGTCCGACATGCGCTAAAAGCGGACGCTAAAGATTTTAGCGTCAGATCAAACTCGATGACGCTGAAGACTCTTGTTCATCGACCATCGGAAATATCAACATCGAAAGGTTTCTAGCCACATTCCTTCGCATTCGCCTATGCAACGACCGTTGAAGATGGCCTAGACTGTGTACATTACGAATTTTACTCGGCTGACATCAGCTAAGGCAGAGCCTTGTCCCAATATTTAATTCTCATGATTTTCTGGCCTGAAACTCTTTCTCTTTCAACGTCAAGTAAACGAAATCCACCAGCCAAGATGGAAGTCCACGTGCTAGATAACTACTATCTCGCTATAACTCTTTTGATTACTATTGGCTACCAACTGTTCTTCTTTGCCATTGCATTTTCTCTGAAGTTCGACAAGCTCACAGGTATGTTTACACCCACGTTTGCAGGCACTTTCTAATGGAAGACAGACTTCGCCGGAGGAACCAACTTTGTTGTCCTAGCTATCATCACGCTTGCCTTCAGTGGACATCACAATGCCCGCCAAATTGTATGCTCTCTCTTCATCATGGTCTGGGGGCTCCGGCTCTCAGGCTTCCTGCTCTTCCGCATCATCAAGACCGGCAAAGACGACCGATTCGACGACAAGCGCGACAAGTTTTTTCCATTCCTGGGATTCTGGGTATTCCAGATGATCTGGGTCTGGACCGTGTCGTTGCCAGTCACCGTGTTGAACTCGCCGAACGTCACGCAGTACCCGCAGCCATCCTTTGGCACAGGCAGAGATATCGCAGGTGTTGTTCTATATTCGATCGGCTTGATCATGGAGAGTGTCAGTGATGTGCAAAAGTATCGCTTCAGATCGAGGACTAGTGATAAGGCTGCAATTTGTGACAAGGGGTTCTTCAACTGGTCCAGACATCCAAACTATTTTGGAGAGATCCTCATCCATTTTTGTGAGTTTCACGCCACATTTTGTTTCATCGTTGCTAACTCCCAAAGCCATCTTCATGATCGCTGTCTCTCCAGCAGCAAATGGCTACGTTCGTGGACAAGCCTACAAAGCCCTCTACGCCACGATTCTCGGATCTTTCTTCCTCACCATCCTCCTTATGTTTGTCTCCGGCTTGACGCTTCAAGAGCGGCCTGGAGCGAAGAAAAGATATGAGAAGAACAATCACTGGGAAGAGTACTCGAGATACTTGAATCGAACTAGTATTCTGATCCCATTCCCGCCGCAAATATATGAGAACCTGCCTACGATATTGAAGAGGACTATCTTCTTGGAGTTTCCAATTTATGTTTTCGATCCCGCGAAGCATTCAGATGCGGGAAAGGGTCAGAGAGCAGCTGAGGAAGGCGATGGTCATAAACCTAGTACGACGAGTACGAATAATAGGCAGAGTGGAGATCAACTGGTGAGCAGTGGAGCATGAGCGATGGGGTTAATGATCATAATGAGAGAAGAATGACATGAAGTCTAGCTTGTACAATAATCAACATCAGCGAATTGAGAATTATACCAACTGTAACGCAAAGACTTCTGCTATTGGCCACTTCGAAAGCAATGCTTGCATCCTAGCATACACGTGATGCGAATGACTCAATCAACTTCCAGGTTCCGTTCCCACACACTCTCCAACCCGAGCTCTCTCTTCACTTTTCCTCTCACCAGAACCAAAGTCGCCTCCTGTGCCTCTACTGCACGCCTCCAGATCCTTACACTGACAGGCATCGCTTGCCTAGCCCTGTCCCCGTGACAGCGCATCAACCCCGCGTCAACCCCGCGATCCAGCCTCGCCGGTTTCGCACCTCACACTTCACAACCTCCAAGCTCACCATACCTTGCCCTTCACCCACCCCTATCTTCCCTCATACAAACCCCAAAATGAACGCCTCCTGCCAATGCCGCGCCGTAAGCTTCAAAACGCCGCTCCCCAAGCCCCTCGCAATCTATGTAGGTGTTGGGGGAGAGCCCATTTCCTACTCTGGCCTGTCTTATGATTCTCTCCTAAGACAATCTCCCCTCCCGAGACAACCCCTATTTGAGACATTGCTAACTCCCCAATTACCCAGATCTGCCACTGCAACGAATGCCGCCTCCAATCCTCTTCCGCATTCGGCTGCTCCGCCATCTTCCCTGCTTTCTCGCTGCCTGCGAGCGTTAAGGGGGCACTGAGTTGTTATTCGTGCGTGTTTTTCATTTCTCCTTTCCCCTTCCCCCCCCTCCCTCCATCTCTTCCCTCTTTTAAACAAACTTTGCGTTATGACAGTAGTTTCTCAGTGAAGTAACTCACAGCTAATCCTCCCCCAGGAGACCAACAGCATCAGGCCACACCCTAAACTGCTTTTTCTGCCGCACATGCGGGACACGTGTGATTCACTCGACGCCAGGGAAAGACGTTGTGTCGGTCAAGGGCGGGTGTATAGAGGGGCTGGACTGGCGGAGCGCGAAACATATTTGGTGTAAACGTGCTGTTTGTTCCCTTTTTCCTTTTCCTTCTCTACCTTCACATTTCTTTTCTTTCTTTTTGGTTTGGAGAGGGGTGTGGTGGTAAGATTGAGCGAGCCTTGAAGGGAGACTGACGAGAGAAAGATGGTGCCGATCCCCGAGGGCGTCGAGCGCTGCGAGGAGGAGCCGAAGAACGAAATCTATGTAGGTATCTCGCAGTCTGATGGGGGGTCGTCGAGGAGTGATGTTTCGTCGGCGACGGATTTGAGTAATTTGGGGGAGGCGAGTAAAGGGGTGGAGTTGAAGGGGGATGTGGGACGGGTGACGCTTGGGAGTGGGGAGGATGAGGATGAGCTTCGTGGGTAGATTGAAGATGGAATGTTGGATGGGAGGGAAGGTGTTAAGAAGAGAGTTATTTCGGGAGGGAGATGGGATGTTTTCTATTGAAAAAAGCGAAATCTTGGAGAGGTGCTATTGAGACTGGATTGGGTGTTTGATTAGAGAAAGATTCTGTAACGTAATGAAGAGGAAAATCATGGACAGGTCTCGGTATGGTGAAGGTTCAATTCATTTGAAAAAGCTAGACAGAATGCAATAAATCCAACAGATTTCAAGTAACTACTCAAGCCATTCCTCCATTGACTCGTATCGTCTGTCCGGTAACCCAACTCGAGTCTGCTCCTGAAAGGAAAGCAACTACACCGGCTATCTCTTCGGGCTGTCCAATCCTCCCTTGCGGGTTGAAGCCAGCAATCATCTTGAGAACTTGCTCGCTCTTGCCATGGAAAAACAGCTCCGTCCCGGTCGGTCCAGGAGCAACACAATTCACCATGATGCCTTTCCTCGCAAGATCTTTGGACATGACTCTCGTCATTTGCTCAATTGCTCCTTTCGAGGAGACGTAGGCGAGGTAATTGGGAGTGACGGTTGAGGCGGCGCAGAGAGTGGTGGAAAATAGGATAATCCGCGAGCCGGCCGGCATGTGAGGGGCTGCTTTCTGGAAACAATCAGCATTATCCATAAACTAGCAGTAGGCTGGGACTTACCTGAGCAAGAAACAGAGGGCCTTTGACATTCAGATTAAAAATGTTGTCAAATTCCTCTTCGGTGACTTTCTCAAGTTCGTTGAGATGCATGATTCCAGCGCAAGCAACCAGAATATCGAGCTTGCCAAAGTGCTTGATTGTGGAATCGATGAGGGTGGTGATTTCAGAGACAGAACCTGCATTGGCTTTGATTGCCGTTGCTTGCTCGGAGCCAATTTGCTTCACAACTTCTTCTGCTGCTGAAGCGTTGCCGGCATAGTTGACAACTACTTTCGCTCCGTCGCTTGCAAGCTTGAGGGCTATGGCTTTGCCAATGCCTCGCGAGGCTCCAGTGACAAGGGCGACTTTGCCGTTGAGGGTCTTAGTAGTCATTTTTGAAGGTGAGATTGAGATGGAGGAAATGGAAATATTATGAAGATGAGACGGAAAGATGGAAAAATCGAGGACAATTGAGCTGCTGTTAGGGCACTTGAATCAAGCAGCGAAGTGGATTTATAGTTGTTGACCAAGGTAGCGGTACGTCAGGCCACAGCTTAAACCCTATTGCCGCCGCACGAGTTTGACGAATGAGCGTGGAAAGGAGAAAGGATGGCTTGCATCTGCAGGTTTGCAGCATCTTATCTCCCTGGACTTATGAAAACACCTTGTTAGCTCCAGGCTCAAGACCCCGCTAACTAGGTGCACGGATTTTACAACTGGGGCAAGCTTTCCCCGGGATGCCGGATTTAGTATCATCGAAAACAAAACATCCACAGCGCAGATGGAGTGGACGCGGAATTGTCAACCGAAGGATCATTCACTGAAATACGACCAAAGAGGGGCCTACCAGACTTGTCCAAACGGGTCCGGTGAATTTTGACATCAACTAGAAGAGGCTGGGATGCTTTGCTGTTGAGCTCTTAAGTCCATGGTGTCAAGCCTCATAAAGTCCGGTCAAAGTTTCTCTCATCGAGGCGGGGACCTGATTTCTCGCCATCACAAAGGCTGTTCTCAAGCAAGTAAGAGCGGAGCTCATAACAATGCATTCTTACTGTTTGTCGAGTGCTCTTGTGCAAATTTGTGTGGAAGAGAAGTTTGTGGAAAGAAGAAATGGGGCACAAGCCAAGGCTCGGCGCTAGCCCCCGGCAAAACAACCCACGCCGGCAAGGCTGCACTAAAGTTTCCAGCAAACAACAGCAGGGCCGACCGCCTCGTCTTCGACCTCACCCCAAGTCATTCACTCCAGATTCACTCCGTCGGCTGCGATATCGAAGTACTTAAGGACCTATTCTTCGCTTCCACCCCGCTTCGAAATATTTCCATCGACATCCTTTCTCTGTGACAACAGCTACCTCGAGGCGCATCACAGAACAACTCCTCACGGCATCATCCCGAGTGCTTCAATCTCCTCTTTTACTTCATTGGCAAGGACTCGAGATATTTGAGTCGCCATTGTCGCTTCGCACCGATCTTGAATCCCTCGGATTAACAACATCGGTCTGCAACGACCCCGGATCACCTCCAACCACCTCCCTTCCACCAGAACTACTTTCGCACACAGCTGCACACCTTTGCGCATTCATATCCGACATCATGGATCAGCGTGAGCTCGAAACCCGCCTGAAGGCTCTGCAAAAGGCAGTCAACGAAAAGGATTCTCCTTCCACGATCATCTCCATCCTGCAGACCTTGCAGAAGGAAGTGGTCCCAACCGAGGAGTTGCTGCGGGTACGCGCATTCCTCACCAGCATTTGCGATCCTGCTGGCTCGCTTTGTTCTAACAAAGACTGACCTGTCTATAGGCCACCAAAGCCGGTGTTGTTGTCTCTAAGCAGAAGATGAATACCAATAAGGACATTGCAAGACTTGCCGCAGAGATTGTTGCTAAGTGGAAGAAGACTGTCAGTGCGGATCAAGAGGCAAGAAAGAGAAAGATGGTCGGATCGTCACCCCCAAAGATGGAGTCGCCGGACAAGACCAACGAGCCCCAGAAATTCACTGGCGATGTCGCAAAGCGAAGATGGGAGCATGAGAAGGTTGATATCAAGCGAACTGGTATTCCAACCAGGGATAACTGCATCGGACTTCTCTACAATGGTCTTGCCTTTATGTCCAATGAACCCTCGGTCCACGTCGTCATCAAGGCCATGGAGGTTGAAGCTGCAGCATTCGATACCTTCAATGGTGAGACGTCAGAGTACAAAGCCAAACTCCGATCCCTTTACCAAAACCTCAAAGCCATCTCAAACCGAGAGTTGGGTCCTCGAGTCATGTCCGGAGAGATCACCGCTGCCCAGTTCGTGGTCATGTCTCATGAGGAGTTGAAGTCTGCCGAGCGGAAGAGGATGGATGAGAAGTTGGCCCATGAGAACATGAAGAAGGCTCAAGTTCCCATGGCAGAGAAGAGTATCAGCGACGCCCTGCGATGCGGAAAGTGTGGACAGAAGAAAGTCAGCTACACCCAAGCACAGACCCGCAGTGCTGATGAGCCGATGACCACTTTCTGCGAGTGCACCGTTTGCGGAAATCGCTGGAAGGTATGATGATCCTATCTACTTATCTCTATAACTGCTGACAATTATAGTTCTCGTAAACTCTCGGAACTCATTTCGCTTCGTTTCACACACCTCTTTATGGACGGCTTTGGCGTTGAGAGTTTGGAGTCTGGGTGTGTTATTCCGGTGCCTTTCACGATACACAAAAAATTGCTTCAGCCTAATCCCATTACTGCGTAGTCTAGAGAAATAGAAATTCTACAAGTCCTTCGCTCTGAAGTTTTGTGAACTGTGTTTGCTTCGTTCTGATCTTTCTGTTAGCTTCGCTCTGATATTCTTATTGGCTTCGTTCTGACGTCTTGAGCCATCATCCCATTGTACTATCCCTACCTAGGACAAGTACATACTCTCTTTCCTTCACTTCGCTCTGATTTTTTGTGAACTTCCTGTTAGGTTCGTTCTGATGTCTTGAGCCGTCATCTCATTGTACTATTTCCCTCTTAGGACAATCTCCCCTCTCTTTCCTTCGCTCTGCTCATCCTAATAGCTTTATTCTAATATCTCAAGCCGTTAACCCATTGTACCATTCCGCCTGGGACAAGTATCTCCTCCCTTTAAGCCGTCATTCTATTATACTATTCTCTCCTGGTGCAATTTTACCCTCTCTTTCCTTTGCTCTAATGTTCCTGGTGGCTTCACTCCCATCTATCATAAAAAGATTCTACCTTCGTTCTGATATATTAAGTCGTCATCCCATTGTTCTAGTCGCACTTGGACAAGGATGTCTTCTCTTGCTTTCACTCTGATGTTTTGTCATTTGTGTTCACTTCATTCTCATATTCTAAGCTGTCATCCAATTGTCCTTTTTCCAGATAAAATAATTACGATATAGAAACTTTTCTGCTTGATTCGTTCTGATCTCTTAATAGCTAGGTTGATTTCATTGCGTCTTTGCTTTGCTATTAGCCTAAAATTGAATCAAAGTGCTTTGAGCTGCTTTGGGTCCTATCTCATCCCCGGAAAAGCCCGGCTGGTTTCATTAGCTGCCCTACTTGAGTGTTCTGGGGTTTGTGGTCCATTTGAGAGATTCGCTAGATCATTGTTCAATATTCACTTGGTACATCAATGGAAATCTTCAAATCAAATATTCCGGCTCTCTCTAGTACTTTGCGGGGTTTCTCTGATTTTGTGTACAAACCTCTTTTGGTTTAATGTCAAGATTTTTAAGGTTGAATATTCGAGGTTCTCTTGGCACCTAAGATTATTCCGCGAGTTGATTGCTTGGGAATCTTATGGTACATCGACGCTATGCTATTTCCCCTTGTATGTCCATCTGTATGTACCTGCTCTATCTAGAGCATCCCGGTTTATCCTTTCAGTCTATAGTCATCCCAGCCATCTGAACTCTTCCTTTCCTCCTCAATGTCTTATGCGTACATAGGACACTTAAACATTCATTTCCTTTTCATGAAATATGTTTCATCTCTCATCTTTAATTCCCAATAGCGCAAGCAGATCAGCTGCACCATGCTCCTCCTCCACCCCCAGCTCCCCAACATTCTTCCAAAACTTGCTCAAGTGCCTCGTCCCACTATCACACAATATCGTAACAATCCTGCTTTCTCTCGGCATCTTCAAAGCAGTGACCACAGCAGCAACACAGTTCACCGCACTGCTGCTCCCCACAAAAATGCCATCCTTTTCTACTAACCACCTCGCCATCTGCATCGCCTGCAAGTCTGTAACTTTAACGGCATCATCGATCAACTCTCTGCCTGCTTCAAAGTTCTCCGTTAATCGATTGATCCCGATTCCTTCCACGATGCTATCAACTTGCTGCCTCCTTCTTGTTCCCTCTTTCTCAGTGTTGGAAAACATAACTCCATGCTTGACTTTATTGTAGAGCCCGCTACCTTCTGGATCAGCAAGCACGACCTTCAAATCTCCCCACATGCCCATTTCATGCTTGAGATACAAGCTGATCCCCGAGATTGTGCCGCCTGTCCCTGCACCAGCTACAAAAGCATCCACTTGTCCTCCTGTCTGCTGCCATATCTCAGGCCCCGTAGTCTGGAAATGAGCTTTATAATTTGCAGTTGACTCAAACTGATCGGCAAAGAATCCTCTACTCCCATCCTTCCCACTCGCCGTATGTTCCTTCGCTCTCGTCCTCGCAAGATTAACAAAGTGTTCCGTGCTCGTAATAGGCGCAGGCGTAACCCTCTCAACCTCAGCACCCAGATGATGCAACAAATCCGACTTCTCCGTGCTTTGATCATTCGGCATGCAGATATACGCCTTATACCCCTTCGCCCTGGCCAACGTAGCAAGAGAGATACCCGTTGAGCCCACCGTACCCTCATAAATCGTGTCCCCCCTCCCAGGACTCAACAACCCCTCTTCTTCCGCCGTGGAAATCATATTCAGCGCCACCCTATCTTTTGGACTCCCTCCGGCACCGTTCAGAAACTCCGCTTTGGCGAGAATTATACAGCCGGTGGCTTCAGACAAGCTCTTGATCTTGAATAATGGTGTATTGCCTATTATTCCTTCGATTCCTTCTGGGATCTGCGGGGTAGGGAGTCCGACCATTGATTGTCGTGCGCTGCGCGTGTGGTCTTCGAGTTTGACTGGGGGAAGATAGGTGCTTCCTGGACGGGAATCAGAGGAGGTAGCAGGCTGGCCCCGCCGTCGCTGGTATCGCCGTTCGAGGTCGGGATAGAAGTCTTTGAAGCCTAGGGTCAACAGAACGCCAGCCATGAAGGCGACAGCTACAGCAGCCGTGCCATAGGCTTTCGGATGATTGCTCATAGACATCGTGTTATCGTAATCGTCTCATCTTGAATTAAAAAAAGTCCAAGTGTCCCAGGATTGGGTCGGTGGAGAAGAACTTAAGAAGTGTGGAAACGTTGAAGCATGGTTGACAAGGATGGGAGCTTGGACCATTTCGAGATCCAGATCTTTGCGCCGGAGCTCACGCAACCTCATGTCAACACCGTTCTATGGACTCCCCAATCGTCACGCGGTTGTTCAGACAGCTATTCTCGCGCCGAGCATGTCAGTCTCTACGATCGCATTCCGAATTGCCATTTCGGATACAAGGCGCCAGGAAGCATGGGCAGAGTAGAGGTCTTTCGAGTACGAGTAGGAGGGGAGATGAGGCGGATGATGCGAGACGCAATGAAAGTCAATGGCAGCAAAGGACAGACTTGTTTCCGCTCGACATGTCGGAGGAGTATCAAAAGTACCCAATTGTCACGGCAGATCAATTGAGAGGGAGGAGGGAACGGCCACGGAGAGTGAAGATGCTCACTCGGGACTTCATTGAAGGTTGTCCCCAATCCCAACTCAAGCTCTGAATGTTAGCTGATAAAGTCTCGCAGACTCTCTATACAACCCTTCATACGGTTACTTCTCCAAACAAGTAGTTATTTTCACGCCAGGGGAGCCATTCGACTTCAACAATATCCAAGACGAGCCCGAATTTCACCGGCTCCTAGGCCAACGATACACAGAGTTCGAAGACAAGCTGGATGCCATTTCGCCGAACGAGTCTCGCCAGCTCTGGCATACACCTACCGAGCTTTTTCGTCCCTACTACGGTGAAGCCATAGCCCGGTACCTGATCACCAACTACAAGCTGTCCCAATATCCGTATCACGACCTCATAATCTACGAAATGGGCGCCGGGAATGGAACTCTCATGCTGAACATCCTGGATTACATCCGCTCAACAGAGCCTTCAGTCTACGACCGCACCAAGTTCAAGATAATCGAGATCTCCTCTTCTCTCGCAAAGCTGCAAGCCTCACAACTCCTACGGTCCGCCAACTCCCGCGGCCACGCCTCGAAGGTAGAGATCATCAACAAGTCGATCTTCGAATGGGACGTCGTGGTGCCGTCCCCGTGCTTCTTCCTCGCCATGGAAGTCTTCGACAACTTTGCCCACGACGCCATCCGCTACGACCCCCTGACCGAGGAGCCGCTGCAGGGAACTGTGCTCATCGATCGTGTGGGTGAGTTCCATGAGTTCTACACGCCGCACATCGATCCGATTGCCTCACGGTTCTTGCGGGTGCG
Source organism: Hyaloscypha variabilis F (assembly GCA_002865655.1). Lineage (NCBI taxonomy): Eukaryota > Fungi > Ascomycota > Leotiomycetes > Helotiales > Hyaloscyphaceae > Hyaloscypha > Hyaloscypha variabilis. The sequence continues at coordinate 1,870,505 of KZ613948.1, read as the reverse complement.
GCATGCTGCCACTAGTGGCCATTACCCTCTCCCTCTGCCGCAAAGCAAGATATTGCGGAAATTGAGGGCAAGGATGCCTTTTATGCCGAATTTGAGTGATCCAGAGTATATACCGACGAGACTGATGCAGTTTTTTGATATCCTTGGGAAATACTTCCCAAGTCATCGGTTGTTGACGAGTGATTTTCATGACTTGCCGGATACGATTAAGGGTGTGAATGCACCGGTTGTGCAGACGAGGTACCAGAGGAGGACGGTGCCTGTCACTACGCCTTATGTGAGTTGCCATATGTCCTTACCACGGATCGGTGAAGTGTGTGGCGATTTGTACTAATGAAAGCAGGTTCACCAAGGCTACTTCGATATCCTCTTTCCCACGGACTTTAACGTCATGGAACTCATGTACAGAGCCATCACAGGCAAGCTAACTCGCGTGCTTTCGCACGAGGAGTTCCTACGACGCTGGGCGTATGTAGAAGAGACGGAGACGAAGAATGGGGAAAACCCTTTGTTAAGCTGGTACAAGAATGCCAGTGTACTTACGACGGTGTAGTCAATGCACATATACCAACATCAGCTGATGAACATTCGGATATTATGCGCTGATTGTGATTAAGATGGTTAACGCTGATACAGTAATGCTATGGATGTCCGTCACCGAGCAATCCGAATTTCTCCTTCAGTGCGAGTTAATCTCAACGTGGCTACGTCTTTCAAGTACGATGAAGCCCAACTGCCAAGTCCTTGATCCACTGATCAATATCTTTCTTCAAAACCGTCCGTCGTGGGGAGCGCGCTTCTGCTGCTGTTCTGCTTCTGTGTCGTAGATGCCTCGGTTCTCAAAAGAGCTGCTACTGACGAGGGTTCCCCGGGGTATTATTCCGTCGAAATGGCCTAGGATGATGCCCAGGCGCCCCTGCTTAACGTCTTGCTCTTCGTTCCGACGATCTCACCAAAGTTCCATACCCTGTCCTCTCCTGATTTCCTTGTCGATCTTATTGTTCGCGCAGTTCTCTAGGACTTTGAAGCAGTCTCAAGTTCTCCAGCGTTAAACCTCTCGTCTCTCCCGCTGGTTGAGCAAACCTGTCGGCTCGGGCGCCAGCCTAGAGTTTCGAATCACTAGAATCACTAATCGAGTTGTTTCCCCGGACTCTTCGCGCTGCCTTAGCTGCAACTCTAAATTCTGCAGTCTTAACTGCCTTACGCGCTGCCCCTCTTCTTCCAGTCTCTGCTGCAGTCTTGCATTTTCGAGCTCCAGCTCCCTTGTTCTCTCCCGTTGTTGGATAAGCTCCTCCATCCTTGGCAATAGGCTGCTCATTACCTCAATTGCTCTCTCGCCGAGTTCGCTCAGTGCTTCCGCCCTTTGCTGCAGCCTTGAGTTCTCTAGCCTGAGTTGTTCTGTTCTCTCCCGCAAGTCGACCAGTTCTTCCAGTCGTTCTACTATGTTCGAAGCGATAATATCAGTTCTCTCGTTCCGCTCCACATTCGGCGGTGGTCGCACTGAAGTAACGCCAGAGGGTCCATTCCCAGATGAATCGTCTGAATAATATTCAGAATCGTTATTGGAAGAATAACTCGAGTTAGATGACTTGCTTGGAGAATGTTCGCTCCAGGTAGACGATACTTCTGAGGGGGAGACAGAGCGATCAGGTTGTTCTTCGATGGATGAACTCTGCACAGACGGGGATGGTGAAGCTAACGCTTCATAGCATCGAGCACAACGGCCGCAGTTATGACCGGGCCTGCAGACGACTGCTCCAAAATAGCCGTTACCATCTGCGACGAAGGTGACTCCAGATGCTCGCAGACAACTTAGAATTCGATTGACTAAAGAAAAGTACGCAACATTAGTCAACCAATTTCTTTTTTCAAGCAGGAGACCCGTACCTATGTTTTGTATGATTAATTGCAGCATGTCGGTGGCAAGCACACTGTTTTGTCCTCCCACAAAACGTGCAATCGCAGCAACTACAACCCTTTGGTTAATAGATTGGATTTGCGTCAAGATTTAGTTAACTCACAAATTCTTCTGTCAAACTCTGACATTGACATAGGTTCGCCCGAGCTCGCTGGCTGTCGCGGTGCCTCTGGCTCTGCTGGTGCCTCTAGCTCGTCTGGTATCTCCATATATTCCCCAGATCCACCTCGCATATGCACTGTCCCATCTTGATTTGATTCATCTTCACTCTCTTGATCTTCTTGCAGACTTCGAGGCTCGGCTCCAGTACGATTCTCGGAGCCAGGACTGACGACGATATACAGGTACGATCTTGCCACGGAGTCTGGACTGTCTGGTACAGGTTGCACAGGGTGCGAATGTGCGACCGAAGAGTTCACTTGCGGATTTTGCTGAACCATCTGGATTGTATGCAGTGCCAGTGCACGTTGATATTGTCTTATCGGGTCCTGACGAACGGCTTCTTGGAGCCTTTGCGCTTGTTGACGTGCTCTCACCAAGTCCTCTCCGAAAGTCTGAATGAGCAATGCCAAATGGTCCGTAATGTGGTTTCCCATGCCTATCGTTACCTGAGCTAGCTCTGAAAGTGCGGCTTCAATAGCACTGTCCCTGTGGCCGGATTCAAGTGCGTTTGTTGCCGGCATCTGTCGAAACATCCCAAAAAAGGTGGGGCGCTGTGCAGAGGTTCCTGCATTATTTTGGTTGTTGTACAATTGTGCCAGTCCTTCCCATTTGATTCATATGTCAGTGCTAATTCAGGTGCTTCGCGGACTTCAAGGACATACCTGCTTCACGAGCCAGGTGGATCAAAACAGACCGTTCCGATACATAAGTCTGCCGAACAGCACCTTGATATCGAGCCACGTGTGTTTTCAGCTCCATTGCGACACAATAACGTAAAGGAAGTAAAGAGAACTGCAAGGCTTCTTGCAAGTCCTCAAAAGGGTGTTTAGCCATCAATCTCTCGACCATCTTGTTGTATCCGTATCTGCCCCAGAGAAGGTAATACTCCAGCACAGCGACCTCACCGTTCAAATATGCGGCGTGCTGAATTCGTTGAAGCGTGGTTTGTGCTCGCTGAAATTCGATCGTAAGGCTACGCAACCGATTGACAAGGTCATTAGCATGATTATCGAAGGTATCTGTGTTGGTCTCGAGCTGGCGGCCGAGGCTCCTCCAGACGTGGATTGCAAGGCTGTCTACAAAAGTCGTCAGTGACCCAGTGAGGGCTGAGAAATATCGATATGAAAAGGGTTTCTCACAGTAGAAAGAGTCATTCCTCTGCGCTGGAAGCTGATAGAATGAGGCCCACCCCTGTGGAGGGGGTTCTGCCATTATTTCTGCTCTGTAGAGACCGTGATGGGAAGAGCGAATGAAGAATTGATATCTAAGCGAATGTTGATTTAAAAATGAACGGAACTTTGATGGAATGTTTATGAATTTGTGGAATCGTAATGGATGATGTTTGCTGTTTTGTTGAGATGGGAGAACGAGACTAAGAAGACTTTCGCTGGACAATGTGGGAAGGAGCTATCCCGGGCAACACGAAGGTTCGAGTATCAGTTTTGGCAAGAATGAATTGAGAACTTAGATATCTTCGCAAATACATACGACTGGAAAAGGGCAAGAGGAGCAATTGGGATTGCGAAACTCTGGGTGCTCTCGAGGGTCTGTCCACATAGGGGGCTGGTCACGTGATTTAATAAGTTTGATCAAGATATAATGGGGTTGCTCTGGCTGAATGGTCGACTTGGATAAACAGACGGTCGAAGCTTGCCTTTAATTCAGAGCGGAATGGTTGCGTTCATGTGAAGTGATTGAAAAAAGGTGGCGCGTATGAAGCGCTGCTTTCGCTTCGCTTCGAGACAACTTCCATCTACAAACTTGTGTCACATTTGGCAGTCCTCTAATCTTCACCACAAATCGCCAATATGGCCAACTCGAAGTAAGCTTTGAAGTTCTTTCTCAAGTTCTCAGCACTTGCTGACCTGATTAGATATGAGTATGTGAAGGCCTTCGAGCAGCCGGATCTGCTCCTGCCAAATACTTGGATCGTCGTTCGCATTGATGGCAGAGGATTTCACAAGTGGGCGCTGTCGCCCTTCTCAGCTCACTCGTACTCACAAGTCATAGATTTTCCACGAAATATAATTTCGAGAAGCCAAATGACCGCCGGGCACTCGATCTCATGAATGCTGCTGCGAAGGCGGTCATGACAGAGCTGCCAGACATTGTGATCGCGTACGGTATCAGTGACGAGTACAGGTAGATATGCGTCAATTTTTACCAAGAAGTATTTCAAGTCTGATTTTTTATCATCCAGCTTCGTTTTTCACAAATCGTGCGCACTCTTCGAAAGGCGGTCAAGGTATGACTCCCCGCACTTTCCTTACAGACCAAAGCTCTGATGAATGCAGCAAACTCGTGACGACTATTGTGTCAACTTTCACAGCTTACTATGTTCACCTCTGGGCATCATTCTTCCCTGAAACACCGTTATCGGCGCCGCTGCCTAGTTTTGACGGGAGAGCTGTGCATTATCCGAGTGTGCAGAATCTGAGAGATTATATGAGCTGGCGGCAAGTGGACTGTGAGCTGTTTCTGGCCAATTCTGAAAGACCTACAACTGATTTTGCAAAGGTCACATCAATAATCTTTACAACACGGCATTTTGGGCCCTGATTCAGATTGGTGGTGTGGATGCCAAGAGTGCTGAGAAGGAGCTCTCTGTGCGTCTTGTTGAATGGCAAACAATATGGCATTGCTGATTCAAATAGGGTTCATTGGCTGCAGACAAGAATGAGATATTATTCTCGAGATTCAAGATCAATTACAACAACGAACCAGAGATATACAAAAAGGGCAGCGTGGTGCTCCGAGATGTGAGTTGCACTCCTTCCCCTTCAACACATGCTAATCAGTTTTTCAGTACGAACTCGTTGAGCCTGGAGCAGCACAGGAACTCATCGATGAAGATTCGTTGAAGACAGTAGACGGGGTAGCCTTGTCAAAGACGCAAGAAGAGAATGACAAGAAGCGAAGAGCCAAGGCAAGAATTACTGTGCAACACGTGGATATCATCAAGGATGAGTTTTGGGAGCGAAGACCGTGGTTGCTTTCCAACAAGCCAGGCAAGATACCCAAGGAACCGTGATTCATTCCAATTGGAGTACTCGAGGCGCTACAAATGCATATCATGATCCTTAGTGTTCAATTCCCAAACGCCATGCTGATGATGTTGTCACTGTCATTCCTTCCGTCGCTTTTTCTTCTTCGCCTTTTCAGTACCACCCTCGAAATCTTCCTCCTCTGCTTTCCGTAATAGCTTCTTCAATTGTTTCCGTTCCTTCCGTTGCTCCTTGGTTTCGGGTTCTTTCACACTTTGATCCTCAACCTCTACCGCCTCCGGCCCATCCTCCACAGCTTCTTGGGCTTTCAATGCACGTTTAGCAGCCTTCCTAGCCCTTCGCTCCTCCTTCGTCTCGTTTTTCTCACTACTATCCTCCCTACCTTCAGCAGCCTTTAATTCCTTCTCCCGTAAAGCTCTCTTCGCCGCCTTCCTCGCTCGTCTCTCTTCCTTGCTCTCCTTCCCATCTTCATCCCTCCTCCTCTTCTTCCTCGGCGACTCCTCACTTTCCTCGTTACTCTCCGGTGTAAGTGTCCCACTCAAACACTCTCCCCGCACAAAACTCGCATACAATCCACCTTTACTTCCAACCCACTTCGCGCCTCCTTTCGCAACCATATCCAGCCCACTACTAGTAACAGTTTGAACGACCTGTCCTTGTTTCGAAGTATCAAGACCCTTCAGCGAGCTATCGAATGCATTCATCCACCACATATCGCTCGTTTTGTGCTGCTTCTTGCCCAGGCCGAGATTGTTCTGCTTCTGCGAGACGAGGAGGGGTTTCGAGAGGCCGATTGAATTGTTTGTTGGATGGAGCGAGTTGCCAGTCCCGCGCCACCCTTGAGAGGTGAGGAGCGCGTGGGCGTCCATGGTGAAGTGCCCACAGAATTGCTCTGATGAGATTGTGAAGTTTGAGGATTTTGATAATTTCTTATCGCGAACTCCAGAATTTCTTGCAATCTTAGCGCAGCTTATGTAAGCTGCCCCTCCCTGCCACCAGCTGCCACCAGTGTACCAAGTCGAGTCTAACTTCACCCCATCTTTAGTCACTTGCGAATCTTTCAACAAACCCCTCAAATCTTGCTCCAATAAATTGATCTCTTCATGATGTATGGCTGGATATATCGTTCCTTGAAGCCTCCTGTCTTAATCAAGAGGTCCCCATCTCTTCCCCCCTCACTCAATCATGCCGTACCTTGCATATGAGGAGCCAGGGATCACCACTCTCCTCTCCCTAACTTCTTTCCTTCTCCTCCTTAATGGGGTTCGATATATCCTCGATCGCCTACTTTATTGTGGTATCATCGGCGAAATCCTGATTGGAGTGATATGGGGACTCCCAGTCGGTGGAACAGGATGGCTCACAGAAGGGATGCAAGAGACTATCCAAGCATTTGGCTATCTTGGGCTCATTGGACTTGTCTTCGAGGGCGGACTGACCACAAATCTTGCTCTGCTGCGTAAAACGGCTTATATGTCGATTTCCGTCGCAACTATCGGTCTTTTGATGCCCATTGCCTTGTCATTCCTATTGCTTGTCCTGCCTTTCTCCAGCAGCTCTGGGACACTGTACCCGAGCCCATTGGCTGGGTTCTCGGCTGGCGCTTCACTTTGCTCTACTTCCTTAGGAACTACGTTTGCTATTCTATCTTCTGCTGGTATGCAGCAAACGCGGGTTGGAGTTGTGCTTGTTGGAGCTGCCATGATGGATGATGTTGTAGGCCTAGTGATGGTCAACATTGTCACTACGCTTGGAGATGGAGGAATGGGAGGCTGGCCAATCGCTAGACCTATTGCTGCGAGCTTTGGTCTGTTGCTCGTCACTTTGGCTCTTGCTCCTTTGGTGCTGAGTCCTCTCTGGCGCTGGACTTCGGCTTATGTAAGGCCTGCAAGTGGTCCTGCCACTGAAGACACAATTGGACCTCTGGAACGGAGAGTTAAACTAATCATAAGAAGTATCCCGCACCTCAGCTTCATCTTATCGACCGCATTTCTAGTCATCTTTGTCACTATAGCTGCCTTTATCGACGCCTCTGTTCTGTTTGCTGCATTCATCGCAGGTGGCGTTGTTAGCTTCCTTTGGAGCCAGACTGAGAACCGAGAAGAGACACTTCAACATAATGGCCCATCAATCATGTATGAGCAGTACTTCAAGTCGATAATGGACTTCGTCTTAGTTCCATTCTTCTTTGTGAGTATATATTTCAGTTTGGTTCATATTGGGGCCTTGGCTTTGGAAGCAGCAAGCAGTCAGGGGCGGCCAAGCATATCACTTTCTCACTCCCCTTCGAGTATTTTTTTCGAGGTCTCTTGACCCGCAAATTTGAAGTCGAAGCTCATGAAAGTCATTTAAAGAAAATTAGAAGCAGTGCATCTTCATTGTATAATATTCTTGAGACTCATCAGAAGTGTGATGGCGCTGGGAATCTTAAGCTTGAAGTTGAATCACAAACCTCATTTCTGTTTGCTAACAGATTTCTTTACAGGCTTCAATCGGGTTCTCCATACCTATCACGGATATGTTCCAAGGATCAATCGTCTGGAAAGGAATCGTGTACTCAATCTTGATGACAGTGGCGAAAGGGCTCGTATGCCTCGTCATATACTACGAATACTTCTCGAAGTGGCTACGCACTAAAAAGAAGCCCTTCATTGCCAGGATAACTCGACACATTCCCCTTCGACCAATCTCGAGGTCTAATCCCGAAACATCTCGAGTCGAGGCTGCTGCAATGGAGGTGACTCCTTCCGACCCACCTCATGCAATAGCTATGCTGGTTGGGTTTGCCATGATAGCAAGAGGAGAAATCGGCTTTCTGATAGCCTCCTTGTCCCAGAGCTCTGGAACACTGACCTTGAGGAAAAGGGATGGAACTGATTCACAAAGCTCTGGGGAGGAAATATTTCTTGTCATTGTCTGGGCTGTAGTTCTTTGCACTATTGCCGGACCTGTTGGAGTAGGGATCATTGTCAGACGGATTAGACAACGCGATCCTGCAGCATACAGGGGCTGGCTTTGACTTCGGAACCTCTGGCTCAACTATGCGATTGCCATTCAGGGAAGCCAAACAATCAGCAAAGCAGTACAAGATATCAAAGCGACGGAAATTAGGGCATGCAGATATTCCTTGCGAAACAGAACAACGGCATCACATTTTAAGCCCTCAAGCTGGAGGGGAGGCAAATTGAGGCTCTTGATACAATTGTCCCATGCGGATACAGGACTATAGAAGATGCCTCAGGACTTCATATCGAAGGGAAGTAGTAATAGGTCCACCTGCAATTCTCCTATGCGGCTATAGAAATTGGAAAGAAGCAAGAAGGTCGGAGCGAGGGAGAAGGTCAGAGCGAGCAAGATGATCGGAACGAACCAGGAATATCGGTACGAAGCAAAGACATTAGACTAGAAGGCGGACACAAGACATCAGAGCGAAGAGATATAGTAATTTGTGATTATCCCATACGGCACGGAAACAACAACACCAGCAAAGAGGCTTCGATTTATAATATGAGTGTCATCCATCGCGGGAGCAGGCAACAACAACGGCAACCCACATCTCCTCCATATCCCAAGTAATCATGCCACCGCCTCTTCCCATGCCGCTTGGGCAAATCTCACCACCTCTAACACCTCTATCCACCCAGGCAACTGCCGCCTGAGATGCTCCTCCATCGTCCTGACAAACTTTTGTACCCAGTCCTCCAGCCCCACCAAGATCCTAACCATCTCATCTTTCATGCGCTTCACCCGCCGCTTCTTGCATTTGGCAAAGAGTCGTGCCTTGATGGCAACTGCAACCATTGATTTGTGGAGATGAGAGGTCTAGCACTTTTCATTAGCAGCATTCTTTTGTCTTGGAGATTGGCACGGAACTGTGAAAGATGGGAGCGAAGGGAGCTAGCATGTTGAAGACCAGATGACGTCTAGCACGAACTTCTCGTTGTCTCAATTAAAGCATGAGATTAAAGCGAAACCAAGACAAGGAAGATATTTCCCAAGCACGATACCTTCTCCTCATTTGAGACGAAGCAAACATCGAATTGAAACAAAACGACAAGAACATTTCATCCAAAGAAAACAAGGACATGGTATGACGCCGACACCGAAATGTCTAGAAAACTTCAGATGACGCGTGGTACGATAATTTCTCATCATCTGATCTAAACAGAAGATGGGAGCAAAGGGAAGGACATCAAAGCGACACTATCACACTCCCAGGACATCAGATAACGTCTTCTCGTTATCTGAATGACAAAAAGCCTTGGGAACAAAGCCAGCAACTTCCCATAATATACCGGAGCGAAGCAAAACGATTAGAGCGAAACCAACCTCCCCTTAAACACCAGACCAAAGACACAAAGTACACATACAGAATTACACGCCGCCTCCAGCTTCTCTGCATCAACACCCTCCAAATATCCAAGCACAGTAGTAGAAGTAGCAAAGGTAGCGACATGTTCAAACTGGGTATTAAGGAGCTGGAGATCGAGGAGTGATTGTGGTGACTTTCCCAGGCTGATGTGGGCGATGAAGGATAGGGTGGACATGTCCATGTCGTGGGTGATAGTTCGGAGGGTCTCTTCGGCTTGTGTGGTTATTGAGGCGATGTGGGTGAGGACTGGGCTCACTTGGTCGGCGGGGACAGGGGCTGGATCAGCAGCGGCGGTGGCAGAAGTGAGCGGGTCGGTAGGGGGTATTGTACTGCCTTGGAGGGGTACTTGTGGTGGTGGTAGAGTAAGTGATGAAGGGGTGGTCTCCTCAAACTCGGTGACGTTGGACTCAAAGCCATTGTTCTCGATAGACTGGGACATTGTGGCTGCTTGTGGGTTTGCTTGGACCTTGGCTTCGTGGATGAATATGAATGATTGTACACAAGTAGTATGGGTGATCCAGATGAGCTGTATCCGTGATGGTTGAGTTCCAGATCGGGTAGGAGTTTGCATGTTCAAGGTTGTCGAGTACGATCGAGGATATACTCAAATGACGTCCTTTCAAGAGCCGAGCCATATTCACTCTTTGATGTTTGGAGTCTTCGAGATGTTGGATTTACATTGTTCGGGTAATAGTTGGAAGAATCAATTGTTGAATGATATTCAACGTCCCTCGACAATGCAAGAAGCTCTAAGAAGCTGTGCTTGAAGTCAAGCTCGGCCTCTTCTCAAGAAACCTCTCAACTCGTCGAGCTCAAGATTTGAATATTCCAGCTTTGGCTAGAACATCTAAAAGCCATTAGCTCACAAAATTTAGCACTTTGTTAGGCTGTTTATGACCTACCTCCCTTTATTATTTATAACTATCTGGAAAATTTGCCGGCTGCTGAATTTTGAATATTCCTCGTGAAAGCTAGAAGTCGTGAAAAGCCAAGAGGAGTTATATGCCGGAAGTTTTCGAAGCATATCAATCACAATGTTCGCGACTTCACTTGAAAGTCAATGAAGTACTAGCTGCAAAGATGTGATAAGAAAGTTGTACGTTGTGAGAGGAGCCTCTGTCAAAGTCGGAGAATGTTAAGTGCGTGACCTAGTGGGATTACGACGGTTTCAGTCAGATACACTTGGACGGCATAGGGTTTGTTTATGTGTTCATATATTATAGTCCGGATCAGATTGTCCTTGCCAGTGTCAATATCTATAATCAATAAATGACTGAGCCATTTCTCTCCATCTAAAGTCTAAGTCATTGGGTAGAACTATCCCTTCAGGTAGCTTGTGCACTATGTACACACGGATTGGGTAGTCTATAGATTCATTGTCTAGTTTCTTGCGTACTCGTGCGAGAACAGCTGTACACTTAGATTTTTCAAACTTTCAAAATTTGAGAGTCCTAGAGTTAGATACTATGTGCCAAAAGTCTCAGTTACCAATATCCCTAGATAGACTTATATATCAGCAAATAGCAAGAGATGCTCAACCTTCCTGGGCAAGCTCATGTCCTTGCTTGAGCAGGACTAGAGCTTTGAGCTTCGCCTTCCCTAACATATCTACTAGCACTTCGATAACTAGATATTCTGAGACTATCGAGCCCTCACAAAAAAACGCCATACTCTCCCAAACTTAGGCGACCTCTCGAGTCGTGGATTCTCGTCCTCATGATCTTGCCAGAACATCCACCTATGAATCCATCCGTTGTGCTGTTCTTGCCAACGTACCTCATATCTTATTCTAATAAGAGCCTTCTCTTCAGAGCTGCCTTAGCAAACCTGATCCTCTTAAAACTACCTATAGTCTCCCTTTATCCCTCTTGCTCTATAAAACTCTCCTTAAGCAAGATGGAAATATCACATAACCGACATCGAATTCATCTCTTATATGATCTGAAACGGAAAAGACTATACTGCAATCCTCCAATACATTCTTCTCACATTTGCTGCTATCCCACCTGCGCAGGGAACAAACGACGTCCCCGATAAAGCAGCCGTAAAGGAATTCTAGTCTTAACACGCACCTATATCCCAAAAAGACAACATCTCCCATTCTCCCAGAAAACAACACACTTGAAGAGAAAGACAGAAAATCCAAGCACTAGCCTAGACTCTATCCTATAGTAGGTATATGAGAGGAGAACTCTGCTGTACTTGCGGCTCTTGCATTTTAGGAAGTCCTCTAATAAATTTTAGGTAACCTTAATACGGGCCGAGCCGGGGGTCGATTCGGTTCAACCTCATACTGTATGTCATTTTAATGATATTCTATAGAGCGCAAGTGTTGTTGGTGTGTTGATATAACGCTTAGATGAAGAGCTGGATTGAGAGGACGGTATGAGGTGTACATGGCATGGCTTGACTTATGAACAATTCTTGGGTTCCCCTCGTACGGTCTGTGTTGTGTTCTACTCACTTGAGTTTCACCTTTTACTTTCGTTTTTATGGGAAGGTTGGTATTTGGGTACTGAGAATTTTACATAGGAAACAGAGAGTGAAAAGCGGAAAGGGTACAGTCAAAAGAGTCGCGTTGCTAATATCATCGCAGCGAGTAGATAAGTAGATACAACAAATGTTGATGCCACCAAACCTTGCGGAGCTGAGTCTTAAATGCCATGCCATGTCTCTCCAGATTAGATCCTCCTTTCCCACCCACATCTCACATCTCAATTAATGCGCCGGATAGCGCCTCCCATCCACGCCTCTAACCTCCCCGCTCGCCACCCTACGTTCGCGATCCCGCTCCCTCTCACGAAAGCTCCTCCCCTCACCACTCGCCGTCCCCCTCTCCTCGCGATCCCGATCTCTCTCCCTCTCCCTCCTCAAATCCTCATGACTACTCCGCCTAGCATGCAACCGCGGCCTCTCCCTATACCCCGCCCCCTCCCTATCCCTCTCCCTCTCCCGCCTCTTATACCCCTCCCTATCACTCCTCGGCTCCCCACTGCCCCTCCGCCTCACCTCCGGCCCCCCATCATCCTCACTCCTCCGAAACAAATCCGCTCCATCCAGATCCTTCCACCGCACATTCCCATTCCGGCTCGTGTCCCTAGGCGCAGCCCGCTTCCCAAGCAGGAACGGCGCGCTCAGCTTCCCGGTCAGGTCGATCGGGATCGGGAAGCTGCGGCGCTTGAGCTCCTCCTCCTTGCTGTTGAAATCGCGGACCCGCGGTCTGAGCCGCGGGTCCAGGAGTGGTGGAACCGCGTTCACGGACGGCGAGGGCGGGACCGTCGAGTAGCGCACCGAGGGCCTGTCCGCTTGGCTCCGGCGTCGCGACCGCGTGTTGGGGCTCGGTGGGCTCTCGCCGTCGCTGCTGCTGGATGCATCGCTTGAGTGGCTCCCGCGCCGGGCCTGCCGCGGGTGGCTGTGTCGCCTTACGTGCGGTTCTTGCGGTGGTTTGAGATCGGCTCCTGCTCCTTGCTGGCTGGAGGGGGAGGTGGGTGAGGATCCGAGGTTCTCAGGTACGGAACGGCGACGGGAGCGTGCGAGGCGGGGGGAGCCACTGTCTTCTGGTGCTAGGAACTGTCGTGCTGTGTGCGAGGGCGAGCGGGAGAGTTTGGGCCTCACGGGCCGTCCTGAGGAGACATGTTGGTAGGATATTGGGCGCGAGGAGCGCGATTTGGAACTGTGGGAGTCGAAGTACGGGTTATCTGTTTCCGCCCTGCGAAGAGGGCGGACGTGTGTATATCCGCTCTGGACTTTAGGTCGCGGCGGGAGATGGGGACGGATATCCTCGTCTGTAGGCGTTGCGCGCTGGCGTAGTTTCTCAGCGCATGCATTGTGCCATTTCTCGATCTCCTTGTCGGCGACGAGGGGGAAGGCAGAGGCGGGTAGGTCGAGGGGGAATGGCTCCCCTGTGTCGGGGTGCTTGATGTTGAATGTACGGACCGCAGTCTGGATGAAGGGGACGTGTTCTTCTGGCCCAAGCAGGATCTCGATGGACTGCCAGCGCACGAAGCCTTTCTTTGTGAGGGCGGGGATGGAAGGGGGCGCGAAGTCGTCGCTGGTCGGCTGAAGTGTGTGCTGGCATCCTATTGATGCGTAGATCCAGGAGATGGAGGGAGGAGGGACTTCGACGAAGAGAGCTGTGGCATGGCATCGTTAGCTGGCTGCGCTGTGATGTGTAGTTGATGGGGACAAACAGTCGTAGTTGCCTCCTACAGCCTTGTAGAAGGTGGCTAGCTTATCGGGCGTGAGCTTCTTCTGCTCGGTATTTCCTATCGACGTGCTCTGCGACAGTCAGGTCAGCCTCGATGTCTCTCGGTGATGGAATGGCGCATAGTATGCCAGCTGCGCACAACTCACAATGTAGATTGCGATGCCGCGCAGCAGCGCATCGAGAACCTTGGTCGGCTTCTTGTCGGCCTCGAACAGGTACCCGTAGTACTGCTTTCCATCGACATTTTGGGCCATGGTCAGCAGCAGCGTTTCTTCAGCAGATAACGCAGGTCGGCTTGCATATCCGACTCACGGCTGCCGGAGGGCAAGATGACTGCTCGTCAAAGTTCGATCATCATGTCGTTGGCGGGACTTGCTTTTGCGCAGAGGCAAGCTGCCAGTGAGAGCTGCGCTGGCATCCTCAAATAAGCGGTAGGTCTCGAAGCGGTGAGACGTCGACACGCGTGAAAACCAGTTCGGGGCATGTGCCGGCGGTAAAGTTGACATGTGAGCGGTTAATAACAGCCCGGAATGTGACTTGATCCTCGGGAAAATTATCTTGGATGAATAGTTCTCGTGAATAGAAAATAGATGAGGCTTCGGTGGATATTAGGAGATTAAGAACGGGAGTCCCCGTGGGTGAGAGAAGTGGGTCTGCAGGTACAAGCAGGGGGACGATGTGGCTTGAGGTTAAATCTAGAGATTACGAAGAGAGATAGCCATGGTGCAGTTTTTGATTTCCAAGTGGTATGAAAGTTAAATTATAATTATGTAAAGGTAAATTCTATGAGGGTATCCATTTTGTTGCTCGTCATGGATTATTGAATCCAGAGAAAGAAATCCCAACACCTGAAATCAAGACCAGCCATGGTCGATATCCATACCCATATCCATACCCAAACCAGAACGCCTTGCAAACCCAGATCGCTTTTCTAGACCGCTCAAAACAATTTTGTTAGGTGGCAAAAATCAACATCTTCCAGGATCCACCACCTGCGGCTGCGAAGCTGCGAAGTCTTCGTAACTTGGTGGCAATTCTGAAGCTCGTGGCACTAAGACACTGTTGCCAATGTGTGCTGCATTAGGGACTTCGATCACTCTCGGCCTCAAGAACTCTTCTGCATCAGCCAATTCAGCCGCTGCCTCAGCAGCAGTCATTGGCGCTTGCTCATTCTGGTTCCCGTCTGCTCCGATTTGGAAAGGCAGATGCAGTGAAACGGTCGATGCAGGTACCCCACTCCCAGGCGTATGGATGCTCAAGTTGAGATCGATCGTGTAAGTCCGAGATACGATGCAGGAATGGAAACTTGGGATCCAAGTCTTGGATGTTGGAAGAGTGATTGGCACTAAGACTGTTGCCGAGTAGTACTCGCTTCCTGGCTTGGCTTCGGGGCTGTCGTCTGAGCAATCTGATGAGTCTGAAGATGATGCCGAGCCGCGTCTGGTGTATGCGGGAGCGGCCTTGTGCTTTGTCCATGATACTGCCTCGACACATCGAGATGATAATGGAACTGCTGTGTCGTATACTCCTCGAACTGTCTCGAAATGTGCAGTCATTGTTGTATGTGATGGGAGAAACTCGTTAGGGCGAGCAGCAAAGAATGTCGTAGCCTTGATCTTGGTAGTCAATCCACCAAGTCGTGGCGGTTGAGAAGCCTTATCGTGAGGATCGAAGCGGAGGTTGAGAGTTGCCATTGCCGTTGCTGGTAATGTGTCGCCTAGAGATGGTGAAGGAAGGATAATCGCACTTGGTTGAGTAGCTGAAACCGTGATCTTTCCGAGCTTTCCAGAGAACATGCCCTTTCTCAAGGTCTTTGTCTTCGTGAGGTCGTAGTCCGAGTGACCAGTGAGAATGCTCATGGGAGGTAACTCCGCCTGAGCGGGAACAATGTGAAGCTTCCTCGACTTCTCTGCTAGTGACACATCCTTTCCATCGTCCGCGCTTCGCAGAACCTTGACCTTGATCGAATATTCCACCTTTGACATCTCAGGTGCCAAATCGTCTTTTATCGACACTTCTCGGCAGCCCATGCTTGGGGGCAGTTGCAAATGGGCGTGGTGAACATGCTCAGTGTTGCACTTGTGCGAGCAAGCTCGGGGAAGGAGTTGGTTTGGGATCACGAAGTTGAAAGGAAATTTGTATGTCTGTCCAGCTTCCGCTATCCGTGGCTGAGGATAATCGCTATCTCTCATCGGCATGGTCAATTTCAGGAAGTTGTGTACGGCTGTCGTCCTCGCTCGAGTCGTGTGCGGTGATAGGTTCTCGACATATGTCTTCACCACACCTTCTAGGGTAATCTGAATCTCGTCGAATCGTGCATTTTGGGGCGCGGTGATCTCTACTCTGCCTGACAGAGCGTCCAATGTCGTATAAATCTTCCCCTCGGCATGGTTATCGAGGAGGATTTCCATATCGGGTCGGCTGCGAAGCCCTATCCTTTTGGCATAGGTCGCGAGCGTCCCAGTCGTCGACTGGGCAACTGAAGCTGCGTCCATAGTGAAGAAGTTGCGGGGAGAGAGGAGGGATGGAGGGAAAATGGTTTCTCGTGAGGGGATTGTCACTCGAATAGTGTTGTGGTTGCTGGGTGTGCTTGGCAAGGTTGAAGATAGGGACCAACAGATGATGCAGGCTTGATGCGGGGAATGTTCCACGGCCTGTTGTACCAACGAACTGATATCGATGGAGGTCTGTCTTGGATGTACTTTTTCCAGAAGCCTTCGACCATGGGGAAGTGATTACCTTTATAATTTGGAGGAGCCTCTGAAGCTAGACCAGCATGGTTCTGACTTTGGCATGGCTGCGGCCTGACTCACTTTGATTTTCTTACTTCTCGATGGACGGATCGTCGTCCGACGACGGCCCTCTCTGTTCCCTTGCTGTAGGACCCTCTCACGCCTTGTCAACTGCATACGCGCATGGGCCGCGAACCGGTGGGTGCTAGGACGCTTGGGGCTGCCTGGGCGCCCCACAGCGAGAGCCGATGCGGCGTGGTTGGCCAGCTCGACACACACGCCCAACAGCGCCCTTCTCTCACGTGGGATCGGTGGGCCTGTCAGCGCGACGCTTGACTGCTGGGTTCAGCCTTCTCCGTCACTTCTCCAGCTCCATTTCTAAGCATCGCGACCTTTGGTTGCTCTCATGCTGGGTGCCCGGTGTGCTGCCACTCGCTGCACTGCGCAACGAGTCACACACCCAAACGGGCAGCAAATTGCAGCCTTCAACTTGACACTCTTACCCCCATGCGGGTTACCTCAGCATGTCTGCAGTCACAACTTGATTTGCCGGCCAGGGGCAAATTCTGCACCCTGGTGACAGAGAAGCAAGCCTACTCCGAACTCCGACTGCACTATTCCGAAGGGCCTCAATCGCTGGCGCACCCAATCGTCTGGTCCACGCTCCATCAAACACCTAAAATTCTAAAATAAACCCCGTACCCAGGTGGCCTGGAGGACCCATAGCCCCATCTTGAGCCCCAGCCTTTCCTTGTAAGGAGAGCCTCTGACAGCACGCCCCACCCGACAGAAAATTTCTATCGCGACACCACGTATCTCTGTGTCAACACCGTCAATACTTAACGTACACGGTCAGAGCCTCGTGAAGTCCTTCTGTTAGCGACCTGCTCTCCACCAGCTCACCTCACCATCCTCAACAGCGTGGAAAATTCTTCTTCCCTATAACGTGTTCATGAATAATAGATTGACAAGTACGAGGAGGCGTGGTCGAGGCATTGGATCTCATCATCGAGACGCAGATGATGAAACGATAGTCTGCAAATTCGCAATGAAAATACCTTGATGGCTGTGCCTCAGCCTGTGGATGCACCATCAGGTCCATCAGCGACGCCTTACAGATGACAAGTCGTCGCTCGGGGCCTCATACGCGAGGTGACTCAGGCACTAACGGAGTTCGAGCCTGGTGAGCCCCTATAACTGCTGAATAATTCAGCACCGGGCCACATTCCGACGCCCTCCACCTCCACTAACTGGGCGTGACATGATTCAAGAAGCGCATATTGATTGCATTGTCTCATCTTAAATCTTACAGAAAGATGGAAGAATGCTTCCCCGATTCTCGAATCCAAGGAAAGTTCACAGCTGTCTCTCAAATTGATCCATCAATTGGTTAATATATCTGCCTAGGCCAGGTTTCAACGGATTACGAATGATATCCCTACGCCTACGAAAGACGCGAAAGCCTACGTGCCCGATCATCGGCCCCCCTGACTTTCTCCCAACATACATAACTTCAATAGCCTTACCCCGCCAGTCGGTGTCCACACGAAAGTCGGTGTGAATAGGCTTCTAAAGAAGCTTCGTATTGATCAGCAGGTACCCTTCCAAAAGCTTATTCGATGACGACTCAAAAGAAGCGCGGAATAATTGCGAGCAAAATATCGGCATACCGACCGGGGCAGTCAGCATCCCAATAGCCGATGTCAAAGTACGAGGTGACGACTCAGCGCCCCGAGCGCGCATCATGCTCCAGAGCTGCAGGGCTGGGAGCCCGGCCGACCGTCTCCGCTTTGCGAGCCTCCGACTGTTCGATAAGGCTCGTCTTCCCACCGCTTCGGGTTGTGGGGTTCCTCAGTAACTGTACTCCAGATCTACATCAATTGATGAGTTGATCAACTCCGCTCTTCGACTCGACCAAGTGGCTGAGTAAGGAGTCATCGTTGCTTCAATTGAACTTCGTTCGCCGAAGGAAGCCGTCTTATTTCTTCATCACTCTAACTGGTCATACTTAACTGCAATGTCAGCCTCTCTCTCTCGAGTCATCATTGCTTCGTCTTCAACCGCAGCTTCCTTTACCGCAATAAGCCGCCGTCTCATTTCACGATTATTCACTTGGGCTCGATGTGTTTCGTTCAAACCCACCGCCACGGTTCACAAACTGGGCCATCCTTAGCTGCATGTGTCATGTCAGCCTCTCTCAGACACGTCGGAGTCATCGTCAGAAGCTTAACTTGAACCGCAGCAATCCGCGACTCTCCCTCGTATTTCTCTTCAGCTCTCCCTTCATCATCATTTGATGCCCAACCCGATGAGATGGAAGTCATCAGACAAATAAATGGATTTCGAATTTTCAAAGTGGCTGTGTGCATCAAGTGAGCTGCTCCACAAACCTTTCCACTTTTCCAGCTCAAAATGTCACTATTTTATTTCCACCACTCAAATTCGAATTCTAAAATCCCTCTCGATTGATGAAGAACCCGGAATCCTCGTAAAGATATCCCGCAAGCTCTCTCTCACATCTCTGACTGTACCCTTTCCCTCAAAAGTTCAAACTATACGCTAATTTCTTATTTCTCATATCGACCGAGTGCTTAGCACAGCTCTCGGTCTACAATCTAGCGAGGCTCACAGGCTCACATCATTAGGCGACTCTTACGGTGCGTGGAAGATGATTTGTAGATGATTTGTCCATTTGCGTCAAAGTCTAGAATTCATTTTGCAGGCACAAGTTTTTATTTGCATTCCCATACGAGAGACGCGGGAGAAAGAGGAAGTGGGCACGGAGTTCTTTACCGGGCGTAGAGAGTCAGCTGAGTGGGAGTGGAGTTCCTGTAGGGCTGATGGTGCTCGTGTTCTTGGCCTAATCGTGTGATTGGGGTCGGATTGTTGCGCTTGCGGATGAGGCTGAAGTAGTGCTTTGCGGGATAAATGGCATGGGATGCTTTTCCTGGAGGAGGGTTTGCGGTTTGTAGAGCCTTTTCAGTTAATTGTCTTCCCTTTCTAGATAAGGTCGTTGTCTGGACCTTTAGTATCCGTACAATGTGGCTCTTCCAAGTTGGTAGAGAAAGAGGTCACTTCACTTCACTTCTGCATTCCTCGCGGACTCGAAAGCTAATGAAATCTTCATTAAGCTTGTGCTTATTTCATTGGTTAACAAAGTTGCCCTCATTTACTGCTTGAAGACTTAAATTTTTCCGAATAGATGTCAGAGCCAGGGATGAAGTCGCGGTGGTAGAGCTGTGGTCTGTGATCTGAAGTCAGATCTATTCTCACTTATTCACAAGTTCCTTAGACGAGTCGCAAGCTGTCTAATATCCTAACTAAACTAGTTATATTACTCTTTCGTTCAACAAACTTTTTTCCTCGGCTTGCCAAGGTAGTTGCTGAGTACTATGATCTTTTTACTTCTTGCACTGCCAAGCTGGTAGAGATAGTCACGTGCAGACATCGATATGAGGCACCTCGTCTCGATTCTCGATCCGTTGCAAGCTTGCATCAACCATCCACTGCTGCACCCTTACTGCCGTCTGAAACACATCTATCAAGCCGCGTCTATTCCCCCAACTCACTAAGCTACTTCTACTGCTTCTATATATTTCTCAACTAAGAAAGAAAAGCCAAAAGATATCCCGGAGGACCCGGAAACTTGGCTGGAGCTTAGTTTACTATAGCAGGAGAACAATGTAACACTTCTTAGCTGGAGGAACCCGGTGGACTGACTTTGTTGTTGAGTTGTAGGTGGAGGGCGGTACGAGCGTCTTAACCATCGAGCGTAGTTGGGCGACGGTAAGTAAGACGCTCTCTCTTGAACTAACGTGAGTTTGCGACTAGATCTCTGTATAGCATTGCCTTATTTTGATAGTTGACGGTCAACTCAGGAGAGAATTGATTTTCGACCCTTCTTATCGGTCTCGTTATAGTCGAATTAAACCCCAATGCACCCACCCCACTTGGTCGAGAACTAGAATTCCAATTGAGCCCATTTAGGATCATAAAGACCCCAAGACTAGGGGTATCGGGTTATACCAACATACCAGTCACGATAAGACCCTCCGCGCACGGTGCCAACGAGTTCCAGCCCAACGGAGCCATCCCAGTTCCTAACACCCTCGCCCTCACCTCTTCGGACTCAGACCAAACCCCATCCGACGAACCCGCCTCCTCGCCCAAAACCTCCACCCTCATCCAAAGCTCCTTTGCTCCCCTTCTCAACACCACCATCTACGCGACCCACACCCGCCAGCTTCCAATTCTTTCCAGAGGATCACAACAACATGTTGACAATTCGGCATGAGAATTGGATCTGCCAACCTTATTCCTGGCAACGCAGATCGTTATCCCAGCAGGTCGTATGTAATAATGCACTTTCGTAGACTCAATCCAACCACAGCTAAGAACTCTCGTTCTTTTTCACAGCCACGAACATGCAAGAAATTTTTGAAAGAATATGTACTTTCAATCTAGCTAAACCTAACGAGTGTGCAATTTCAATACAATCATACCAAAAGAATGTCTTTCCAAATTCCATCTCATCCCTCCCTAAAAGAATGTGCAATTTCAATTTCAATCCAGCCATACTAAGCGAGTGTCTTTCCCACCCCTCCCATCTCATTTCCCCCTATCCCTCACCACTCACCCCCACCCTCCTATCTCAGACCGTACAACAACCTAAACATAAGCTACCTTGAGCGTAACCTGATGTTTTTGGCAATGCTCATCCTTAGCATCCACATACTTGAGCGCAACCAGCCTCTCATACACTCTCCCGAATCGCGTACACCAGATCGCCCGATCCCCATTTGGATTCTTCTTATCGACAAAAGCTTTGTTATGCCACTGCAAGTTCATATCGGCATCGACCTCAAACTCGGTCGAGAAATACCCACCACGCTTCAAGGGGGGTGGAACAGTCCCTTTCCGATACCCGACCAGAAAGGTCTGAGGCGAGCCCTCCTCCCCTTTCTTGGGGTCTTTGCCCCACTGCACATAGTCCTCCTCTGGCCACCCTCCTCTCTTGTCAATGGAAACCAGCTGGCCGTTCTCCAGGTACCAGAGGGGTTTTCTTTGGGATAAGACGATACCGTTGTCGCCGACGAATAATTCGCTGGTCTTGTCCACACTATTGCAGAGCTGGATTGTGAAGTTTTTGGGAGGCGTAAGCGAGGTTGAGAGAACTCTGTTGTTTGAGGGTTAGCGGGGTGGAATCATGAGTTTGGGGGTTCAGGTGATGGGAAAACTAGAAAGGGTTGCGTACCCGTGGCTAAGAGCCAGGAAAGTAACGATGAGAGTGTTCTTGAAGAGCATGTTGTTTGGATTTGTTTTCCGAGAAAGACTCAAGATAGTAATTCTTTTAAGCGATAATGGTTTTTTGTATGTTGCGTTAGATCGAAGTGAATTGTTGTGAAGAATCAAGATGGTTTGGGTGCGGATGCTGCTGGCTTTATGCTAAAACATGCCTCGTCTTGCTTGAAGCTCAAGGTCATACGGTGACCCGGAGCTGCTCAGCTGGGTATATCAAAATCTTAGCTGGTTGGCGATCCGATCATCGATCGCAGTTCCTTCCCATCTTCGTGTTGCATGTGCGGCTCTGGTTATTAAATTATGGCAGGTATGCCTCCATCCAAAGACACAAGGAGTACGAGGTGGAGGAAAGCAAAGCACACGCCGAAAATGCGATCGATCAAGTATCCTTTCCAACTTTGTCGTATGAGAACACAGGATATATCGAGAGGTTATACGAAAAGAGATACAGAGTCAGCAGGCTATGCGGTAGATGAAGATCAACGACATTGATTCAATGAGACGTTCTTCTCATCATGCGTGGAGAAAAAATTGTACACTTTCAAAGCCACCACCCCCGTTGCATGCAGAGTTCTCGCCCACGGCAGATCGATCCTCACTTTAATGAAAGTGCAAGTGCTACCATTTTCCCGATTTACTGTCTCTCTCAATATCAGAACCATGTGCTAGTGTTTGATCTGCATACCCATTTCCTCAGAGTACAATAGGTATAGCGTATAATTTCCGTTCGTTGTGAGTACGAAGCTATCACCTCCATCTCCCAAAAGACGAATGTTTAATTTCGGGATCGTTGATCCATTCTAGACAATCTAGAGGAGAGATTCATTCGATTTACTTGAAATTGGAGCAATTATAGCTGATATTCTGAAAAGGTCCTTGAAAGGCTGAAAGCTATGTGGGATACGGGAAGCTTAAGACATCCAAATGTGTATTCAGAAATCAAGTTCATTCTATTGTCTCCTAAATCAAGTTCAAACTTAATGAGTGACTCGGAAATAAAAATTTAGGAAAAGGAGAGCACCGAAAAGTCACGAAACAGTCTTCCTTCCACCAGTACCCGTGCTGTCACCCCAATCACTCCTCGCCGCTCACTCTCCACCCTAAGATGGCTTTGATGGCTTCTAAGTGTAGATCACCTTAAGCTTTGTCTGTGTTGCTCTACACTCGAAGTCATACTTGTCCACTCTACTCAATACAACGACTTGAGGAGGTTTAAAGTCCTGCTTCAGACACCAGGTCGCAAAACCTCCATTCGGTTTCCCAAAGCTCTCCTCCTCGAACACCTCACTTTTCCACTGCAGAAACATCTCCCCATCAACGCTAAATGAGGTCGAGATAGGATGAACCCCCTTCTCGTTGCTAGAATTCTCACTCAGCTGCGTCTCTTGAGGTCCCTTTTTAATGCCCAACAGGATTGTGCCAGGTGGAGGCTGACTGATCGGTGCAAGGTACCCCCACTGAACAAAATCTACCTTGTACCCTTTGAAAACCAATTTTTTGTCTTCCAGATACCAGACGGGGGCATACTCGGGGGGTTCTACGAATCCACTGTTGCTGAGATATTTTTCCGTGGCTATGCCCGTTAAGGTAGATTTGGAGTTTGAATTCTTTGGAAGGAGACTGCTCAGTGGAGAGGACTCTGATTATTATCAGCTCAGTAACTTGACATGAAAATTCAGATTGTCATTAATAACGAGCGTGCAGAGTGTATTACTCACCCTTAGCTAAGTGCCAATGCACTGACGAGGATGATATTCTTGAAGAGCATAGTTGCTTGTGTGGGTTCTGGAGTGTTGCGAAGGTAGTGACGAATAATGCAGTGTCGAATGGATAAGTTTCAGGAGGAGTTCAAGAAATAGTATCTGATGAAAAGCTTAGATAGAGCGAGAGAGCTTAATGAGCATCTTTTTGCGAAGGAATTATCTATTCTTTTCTATCAGTTCAAATCATCTCTAAGCAATATCTTGTCGGAGTTCCTGAATGATAAGTGTCATTTTTCAGGATCTTCATGAAAATCGCAATTTTCTGAGGCGCTCATTCACCCCTTGATTATCGTCATGTCACAAACCTGAGAGATTTTAATTTCATGCAGTGACATGAGTGATGAGCATGTTGAGAATCTTTAATTCGGGATCAGGGTTGGCTTCAAGTCATGTAAATCTACCTTATTAACGTCCCTCAATTGTCGTCATGGCACAGATCTAAGAGATCTTGATTTCTTGTAGTGACATGGGTAATGAGCGTGCTGAGCAACGTTATCTCGAAAGGAGAATCACCTTCAAGTCATGTAACTCTGTCTTATTAACCCACAACAATCATCGCTGGTTTAACAACATCTGAGGGATGGCAATATGCCAATTTTGTGTGACATGAGTGATGAGCATGTTGAGCATCTTTATTTCGGGAAAAGAATTAGCTTCAACTCATGTAAGTCTGTCTTATCATCTTCCAACTATTATTGCTGGTCCAACAACACCTAGGGGATGGCAGTATGTCAAGTCCGTCAAGTCAAGTGGTTGACGATCATAGTGGGGATCTCCCTCTCGAAATGAGGTTTAGATCACAGGCAATGTTAATCGGCAATCGAAGATCATCAAGTCATCAGATCTGTCCAACAATAATCTCCTCACCAACAGTGAGTCTCTCTGCTCAGGATCGCTCTTTGATACTTGGTTCAAAATGTCCTCCTGTGGTTCGGCTAGATACCCCGCCCCCTTTTTGCTTAAGCGAGCTGCATTCGCTATCCACTTTCCAGCAGCTTATGTCATCATAACTACATGAAACACAATTGACACCTACCATGAACTTCGTCTTTGAAATGCTCAATCTCAACGGCTAGGGCTCAAACCAGATCGGCCGGTGACATTGCTTTCCCTTGAGACGGCAATCATGAGTCACGTGCCGTCCACCACTCCTGATCCAACCAGACAACCAAACTTCGAGGAGGAGGAAGAAGAGGAGGAATCAGATGGCGTCGACGAAGAGAACATCTGGGTCCCTCTCCAAACCGCCTCAAGCCAAGGCGATCTCCAGCTTGTCTCAGACCTCCTTCTCCAAGGCGCCGACCCAAATGAGCCCCCAAAAGGATGGTACGGCAAAACCGCTCTTCAAGCTGCAGCCGTGGGAGGGCATCTCCCCGTCGTCCACAAGCTCCTGGAAGCGGGAGCAAAAGTAGACGCACCAGGCGGCAACAACGGTGGTCGAACAGCTTTGACGTTAGCTTCTGGAGCAGGGCACGCGGATATCGTTAATGCACTGCTTGCCGCTGGCGCCGATGTGAAGGTCCCAGCGCATCGGTATATGGGACGCACGTGTCTCCAAGCCGCTGCAGAAGGAGGGCATCTTGATCTCGTGAAAAAGCTGCTGAAGGAAGGTGCAGATATCAACGCAACACCTGCTCGTACCTCTGGGATGACAGCCCTGCAAGCTGCTGCTTCGAACGGGTATCTTGAGGTCATGAACTTCTTGCTCGAGGAAGGCGCTTTAGTAAATCCACCATTGATGCGGTATAAAGGCTTGACGCCGCTGCAAGCTGCGGCATTGGGGAATCATATGGAAGCTCTTGAGAGATTATTGGAGGTGGGAGCGGATGTTAATGCGGAGGGGAGTTATTATCAAGGCTACACGGCGTTGTGTGCTGCAGCCATGGGTGGACATTTAGAGATTGTGGAGAGGTTGTTGGCGGTGGGTGCTGATATGCAGATGACTTCTGGGAATAAGCACTGGACACCGATTCAGGCAGCAAACGTCAGGGGACATGAGGAGGTTGTTGAAGTGTTGAAGAAAGCTGGGGCATTAGATCCAGCGAAGTGATAGAGGGTCATCCTCGGAAGGGAGGCTCAGTTTCGATCTTCTTGATCCCATTCAGTTGTCATCTGACTGGCTGAATTATTAGGCTGTACTTGGCACTGTCCGAACCGATCTCAATGTCTCATCTGATTAGATCTTTCTCACTCTTTTGAGTTGGTTTCAGATTTCACACGAGGATCAATCTACCCCACAACAGCTTGGCAGCAATTGGTGCCGAGCTTCAACCTTCAAGTTCATCGGATGGTTTGAGATTGCTTTAACTCTGTAAGAAAAAAATGAACCAGAGGTTTTGAACACTATCATGGAAAACTTGGTGGCGAAGTATGCTCGGTCTCATCTTCTCCGTGGCCTTGGCAAAAAGGGGGCTCGCTTACAATTCGACAACACCAAGCAACGGCCAAGTCTTCATCACGTTTTGAGAGGAATTGATGTATCAGAGAACTTTCCAGGCCATAATTACCCATGTCTACACCAGGTTATGCTCATAGAAAGAGCTCTGGTTTCCCTTCACATTAACAGCTCTGCTCCTAATCTTCACATGCTCTCGTTCTCATTTCTTTCCCGCTACTCTCTTCATTCTCATGGCTCTCGCATCAGCCATCGCCATCGAAGAACCCGGAGCAACCTCTGTACGCCGCGAAGTCCTCCTCCTCGAACGCCAAGGAGCCAACGCCAACAGGCCCATTCCCATTGGAGCTTGCTGCGTGGCAGCTACGAGCTTGAAGGAGGATGTCTGTTTCAACAATGGCCAGTCTGGTCATTGTGTTCCTGCATCAGTGAATAACTGTAAGACGGTTTTGCTGCAATGATGAAATGATATTATGGTATTGATAATGAAAATAGGTGGAACTACATTGACTTGTATTGAGGATAGCAGACTTACGTGTAATGCAGCTGTTTTGGAGAGAGGAAGACCTAGTTGCAGACTCACTACTAGTCAACAGATGCTTGGTTCAAAAGGCAAGCTTGGAAGGTGTGCCAACTCAGAGAAAGTGCCTAAACAGCAGGAAACTCTGGGAACGTTGTTCTCAGAATAATCTGAATCTCTTACTGCTCAAATTTTTGTTCTCCCCATAAACCATTCCCAACCATCAGATGACATATTCCCCCACACTTCCGCATTGCCTCCTATTCCGGACCAAAAAGCAACTCTGCACAGTTCTCATGGCGGTCCCGTCCTATTAAGCCCACATCCCGCCTCCACACACGAAGACACCGTATGAATATACCTAATCTTCCCACCCTCCACACGAAACAAATGACTATCCGGCATCGGCTTATCCCCCTGACTGCGATCCAACCCCGGAAACCCCAAAAAGATATCCACCGCCCCCAACGTCTCATCAATCACAAATCTCCTATTCGTAACTACCGTCGTCGACGGCAGACCAAGATCACAAGTTTCTCCAGTGAGGTTATTAGCTCCCGTGTAAGCGCCGCCTTCAAGACGAGCACAAGGCGTGTCCCACGGGACCGTGATGTTGACGTTCCCGAAGCGGTTGAAGTAGGCGTCGCCTGCTGTTTGGATGACTGCTCTGCTGTCTTGCTTTGCGGCGGGGATTGGATCCCAGTTCTCGAGCGAGTCCCAGTAGAGGTAGCCTGTTGCGTTGAAAGCCCAGTCTCCGGGGTGCGTGGCGATGGACTCGATGGTCGTGATCTGATTGCCCGTGAACAGCATCCTCGTGCCGATGACATAGGGTTTGGAGGGGTTGGTGACAATTAGTTCGGTGAAGGTTGCGCAGTTGGTGGTGTCGTGGATGCTGCGGTTGTGGTCGATCTTCATGGGCTGGGAGAGGACACCGGTCCTGATGCTCACTGGTTTCTCGCTCTCGATGTATGAGGCATTGGTCGCGAGGACGGTGAGGAGGGCGGGATTCCCGCTGCTTTGAGCACCAACATATTGAGCTGTTGCGTTCTGTAAGAATGCTCGAGTACAGTCTGCGGAGACGGTCGACCCGACCACTGCTGCAAACGACAATATTGAAGGGAGACCAATCATTTTGGTTGCCTCCAAGTCTCAGGATTGGTACTTGAAATGGAAAGGCGAAGATTGACTGTCTTTCTCATCTGAAAAATGCTAACTTGCGGCCATATTATATCGTTCGACCATGCCTGGGGAGCAGAATTGCCGACATAATTATTGAAATATCCGACTTTGGCAGTTGAAATTTCCATTCAATTGGTCCCACTGGGGCTATATCTCCGCTTGCCATGCACAACTTGTGCAACATAATCGTCCTAAGTATATGAAATTGCATAGTTCCTGGCCCAAGCGGGACTTTTCCCCTGAAAATATATTGTGGGGCCATTTGGGATGAACCCCGCCTCATCTACCGGACTACGGCACTTCTTCAACCCATCCATGAACAAGGAGATGGAAAGGAAAGGCATGGAAATATACTCAAGGATCTCCATATCAGAATCGTTCCTTCGTTAATTCAGGCATCAATAAAAATTATTTAAGTCTCCACTTCCCCAGTTTCAACTTTCAACCCACCACGTTTCCCTTCCCACGCAATCAAGGCTGGTCGAAGGGACTACGAGTAATCACTAATCGCATTCATAAACGCAGCATTTAGCTCCTCCCAAGCCACGTCCAAGGTAACGAACTCTTCCTCGTTAACAGCCTCCTCGAGCGCGTTGAACAGACCGAGCGTTGCCTCATTCGCCGTGTCCAGAAAACCCGCCACCAGCGCGTGTTGCCCTGCAGCTGTCAATGCTGCTTCCTGCTTTCATCAGCACCATTCCAATATTCACCGAACTTGTGCTTTTGTGAGGAGAAAGGGAAACTTACATCGCTCATGAGCTTAATGAGGAAATTCAGCGTGTCTGACCCCCATGCTGCAGCGGCCTTAGCTACAGATGGAGAATCGGTGGTGTTGAAGGAACCGACGACGATGGTGTCTGCGGTGGTAACAGAGATGTGCTCGTTGAAGTCGGTGAAGTGTTGAGAGAAGGTGCTGAATCCGACAGAAGGTGACGCGACGAAAGATGCGAGGTTGGTGGTGAGGTGGTCGACGTTACGTGTGAGCATGACGAAGTCACCTAGGACTTTCGCCGTGTTGTACTCGCGTTTGGCGATCGGCGTGGAGACCACGAGGGTCGAGGAGAGCAGGAGTAGAAGAGTGGTGAAGATTTGCATCTTGAAGGTTTGATGAGAAGTTTTGAGGTGAAGGTTTGATGTGAAGGTTTGATGTGAGGGTTCGATGTGAAGTTTTGATGTGAAAATTTTGATGAGGAAGTTCCGACGAGGCAGTTCCGATGAGGAAGTTGCGATGACGAAGTTGCGAATGAGAACCGTCTTGAAAACAGCCTGAAGGAGAGAGTAGGTAAGGAGATGATAGAGAGGGAAGCAGTTTTTAAAGAACTAAAAGCTCTTTGATTAATATCTAGAAATAAGAAGCGGCTGAGTTCTTGCATGTATGCAATGCAGGTACACGGCATGGAAACCACGAACCCGATAATTAAACATCCGGAGGAGATCAATGTTCCCGATTAGGAAGGCACCATCAACTGTACTCAACATAAACTCCAAAGTACTCGTTCATACCTCCCTCCCTGTTCTATAAGGGGGGAGGTACGAACGAGTAGGCTTTGAACCCAATTACTTAACATCAGATGCCAGCAAGCAAACAATCCAACAAAACCGTTCATCGGATCATCTTCGGTACGACTTTGCAGGATCATCCCCCAAGCTGTGCCTCTTTCGTATAGGTTTTACCCGGTTTTCAATAGACCCAGTCGGCTAGAAGCATGAAATAACCCGGCAGCCGAGCCTAGTGCCGAAGGAATATCATGTGAGCTGCTCAGTGCTTCGAATGATCTTGAATTTCTCATCTTTTTTGAACTGTAAACTTACAGCTCTTCTGAACTTTCGCGGATGAGGGAGGGTCTTTTTGGGATTGTAAGTCTGCTTCAAGATCTGGTTGAATCCGCTGACGTGAGAGGATCACGAAATACGAAGTTGACAGAATTCAGATCAGGGCTTTTAGCGAATCTCTTGAAAAGTCCATGACTGCAAGCTGTGTCGTTTCCCGTCACCTTGTGTGATCAGCTATGAGCTTCGATGAACTCAAGTTTGGAAGATGATCACCTGACCGTTGATGGTGCTGGTCACGTGTCGCCCATTTTGCCACTCGGAATCCTTCCGGTGCCTGATTGCTGCCCAAAGAAGGTCTCTTTTCTTTTCCTATGCGTAGCTGCTGGGAATCTGGAATAGAAAGATTCTATTTCCAGCCATTTCTTCCAGCATCTTCTTCGAAATTCCTCTGAAGTTGTGAAAATCGAGGCGAGTGCCTTCATCATGGACGCTTTGCACCTGATCTTGTATTCCCTAGCGCCCGCCACGGTTCATGCTTGCATCCCAACCATCTCCCAATCGCTGTCCAAGGCTTGCCGTTTGTTCGAGTCATATTTGTTCTGTCTCTCAAGGCCTCCCGTCGTGGCGCGACATGATTGGGTCGCGACGCAAAAGGGGCTGAACGAAAACCCGACTCTGACGTTGCACGGCCTGCCACAAACAATTTCCTGAACCCAACCACGGTAGTTGTGCCAGGAACGATCTCGGGTCAGGCAGTCGAGAAATGTGATATCTGCCCAACTGGACGTCCAAGTGGCCGGGGAGAGAGCCCGGACGAACGCCTCGTGCAAGGCTGCGAGTGATGCGGCTATTGATAGACCAGCCACCGAGTATGGCCATGCTACAGTCAGAACCACGTCAAGGCCTGACTTAGGCATATTCTCATATATATAATGATTGCGAAGAAAAAATTGGGTTTCTCTTTCCTAGATTTCTTCATACACTGTCCACGATACACCCTTGTACCATTATCTTCGATAGATCTAATATTAGTCCTTATTCTTTGCGTGTATTTTCAAGTGAACAATGTCTTTTTTCCCGTCTCCTCAGCTGGAGGAGCTGAGAGCTCGGCTCTCACAAGTTGCAGACGCCATATTCGAACGATCAGCACGACTGCATGGCTCACCATTTGGACGGCCAGGAGCAACAAAAGGTTCGGATAGCAGATTGCTGTCATTATGTGGGGGTCCTGGAAGAGCCGATTGGGTACTGCAGCATTTGGGGCAGCACTGGGCCAGTCTATCAGAAGAAAAGCAGACGATGTTTCGAGACGACTGGGAGAGCGGGTTGACTGCGATGTACAGAGAACTGACGACGCCGTGTAGCAGCTGTCCGACAGGTGTCGCGGAATGCAATAGATGTCGATACATGGTACCGAGCATCTCGGAGAAACTAGAGAGGTTGGCGGAGGAAGTTGTTGGGAAGCTCGAGGCTGAGCGGGCACGGATAGCGGATGAGGAGGATAGGAAGGAAGCTGCGATCGCAGAGGCCAAAATGGAGCCTAAAGAGGTACCCATAGAAGAGCCGGACAGACCGCCGACAACAGATCCAATATTGAAAGGGGAACTGGATAAAGCTTTAGGCGAAGCCACGACTTTGAAAGAACAGTTGGAGAAAGCAACTGGTGACATTGCAGCCTTGACAGCCGCGAACGAGGAGCTCACGAAAGCCAAGGAAGAGCTCATTAAAGAGCTCGAAGCCGTGAAGGAGGAGCGGAAGAGCGCGCGAGAAGCATTAGGAGAAGCATTGCATCAGCTGGACAAAGCAGCCACGAACATCGAGTGGTACGCCAAGGACCTCGAAGTCGCAAAGAGGTGGAAAGTGGCAGCCGAGATCTATAACGAACTGCGCAAAATGAGAGAAGCCAAGCTCGTTCGTCAAGATGGCGGAGCTTTGTCCGATGAAGAAAAGCCGAAGGTCAAGAAAGAGGCTGTGCTGTTCAAACATAAGCAAGTCTCTGCACTGATGAACTTTGGAACTTATCCTGACCCAGAACTACTCGGAATCGCGGAAGAGCTGTGGGAGACTGTGGGTGCAAAGGGATGGATGGGACAAGAAGGGCAGCTGTTGTTTGAGCCGACATCGAGAGAACTTCGGAAGATTCATGAAGATTACTGCAGCATTCTGCGTGGCAATAAGAAGTACGATGAAGCGGAACGGGAGTGTATGTTCGTGTGGTATTTGCCATCGTGGTGGATCGACAAGGATCCGAAGGACGATTGGAGATACGACACGGCATATCGGATCGCGGGAATCATGAACGAGAGGAAGAATTACGAAGAAGCAGTTGTTTGGCATAAGAAGGTAGTGCAGTGGGCATTGGATGTGAGCCCGAGGAGGATGAAGCGGGCAGCAAGAAGCGGCACCAAGTTGATCTCTCTGTTGGAAACCCTGAAACGAGAGAACTGTCTTATTGACATTCTCACTCCAATCTGGGCAGCAAAGGAAGCCGATGATAACGAGGTCGATATCTTGATCTGCGGATATGAACTCGGTCGCCGGCTCCTGACAAACAGACCCGAGAGAGCAGCTCCAGTGCTAAGAGGTGTATGGGAAGGAATGAAGGCAACGAAACACAAGCAAACGATGGAGGTGGCGGAACTTCTGGCCAAGGCATACGGAAGCCTGGAGAAGGAGGAAGAACTCGAACAACTCTACCCCTGGATCATCGACAATCTCACCGACGACAAAAAGCTCGAGAGAAACAAGTACAGGTATGCACTAGGCTATGTGCAGTTCACCCGCGAGAAAGAAGAGGCAGAAGAAACCTTGCGCAAAGCATGGCACGAGCTTGAGCAAGATCCGCGATACGGAAGGGACCACCGTGATACACTTCAGAGCGGTCTTCTTCTAGGGCAAGTCCTTGTCAAGAAGGGTGCTCTTGAGGAAGCACAGGTATACCTGAAGGCTGCCTGGGAAGGAGGACACAAGTATCCCAACACAACACTCCTCGTCAGAGCCGGAGAATTCTACAGCGAGGCCTTGGTTCTGACTGGAAACCCTCAAGCACTCGATGCTGCGGAGAGAGTCCTGGACGAGGTGTGGAGGATTGCTACCAGGATGTCGCAGAACAACTATGTGCGAGACAGGAGCTCGGTGCTTTGGCCGGCCTTGTTGAGTGTCGGAGACTGTTATGGACGGCTACTTCTGGATCGGCAGAAGTGGGTGGAGGCTGAGAAGCTGCTGTTGAAGGTGGTAAAGTTGAAGAAGGACTTAGGCCATGGCCAGGACGACCTCGAGGAAACTCAGCACTTGCTGGAAGAGGCGAAGAGGTCGCAGATACCACTGCCAGAGGTTCTGAATATTGGGCCAAGAGAGCCGGGAATGCCACCAAATCTAGAGCTTCCGCAGACGCCAAGGTCACGGTCACGATCACGAAAGAGGCAGCCTCGCAAACGACCGGGCTTTCTCTCCGATGTTGCATGGTGGATGATGACTACATAGATGTAAAGAGAATAGAGTTTTCTTTTGTATGGGGCGGTAAAGCTGTATGATTGAATGTATACTTGGATGAACGGGACGTTCTTTTGCGAAAAGTAATTTCTTTTGTTAGATATATGTTAGATATTTCAGATGAATAGCATAACTAGAATGGTGTTAAAGATCTTCCTCATATGACCGCACTCGATGATTAGTACAATGAAAACACGCACTTGAATATGGATGAAACTTGAGCCCACTACAAGCCTTTTACTTTTTAAATTATCTATTTTCTATTTTCTTTTCTGATTTTCAAATCAACAACTCCTCCAACTTTGAAGGAGTTGCCAGTTCGAGGTATCCCAGTCTCTTTACAGCCAGGGGGATAGGGGATAGGCAAGAGAACACTCTGTAACAAAATTGTGCATCCACAATTACACCCTGTAGTCGACGAGTCATTTGACCAAGTACTTCCTATATTGTACAACTCCCCCGTCCACCTCGTAGCTGCACAGTGGACGTGACATCCTCCTCGGAGGGAGTTTTGACTGCAGTGATCGGCTTGTTCGAGAGGTTGGCGGCCTGCACCTTGAAGAAATAACAACAGCTATCGATGAGAGGATTCAAGACCAGAGGTAAACGCAGCAAGGGACTTTCGATGCTAGATCTTGGGATAATTTCTGCGATAGCATTTTGTCAAAACCGGCGTATACTATGATATCAAACATGCCATGAATGTTGTTATATATTGACTTTTGGTAAGCCACCCTCCACGTGGCCTGAAAGGCATCTGCTTGCATAGCATTTCTCCGTCTCATTACCTAGGACCTTTCTCAGCTCGACTACACATTCAGTGGGTGTCGAGCCAACCATTTTGACCCGTAAGACCGTTTTCCTAGACTACAGGGTCGAATTCAAGCTCTCCCTTCACTTCCATGAAAAGAGATCGATGTGGAACCACAGTGCCCGACGTATCTTCAAGTCCAGTGTGAAATGCCCACTTCGTGAGAGACTTGGTAAGCAACTGACAAATAATCCCCAGGCTTCGATCTGAAACACAGTACTTCTATTACAGTATCACAGACCATAGCAGAGGTGAAGAGCTTGGCTGCAAGGAAAGCCAGGTTGTCAGTTCTGCCTCAGCACAGAGTTGGCGCTCCGAGGAGAACTCGTTCATGCCATAGCGGGCATCCACTCGTGAATTGCAACAACCATGTGTTTCTTCTCAAAACAATCTTGTTGCTGGTACAGAAAATTTTCATCACATCCTCCCTCATATCATAAAGATCACGCTTCCACGTACCATCCCACTGTCCCTCATAACTGTCCAGGGTTTCCCACACCAGGTCTGAGGCGGTGTTCTCTCCTGAATCCGAACTACGGGCTGAATTTGCAGGGGCCCAGACAGTGAAGGTTTCCTCGTCAAGCATGAAGCGGTCTCGGACCTCACGTGCCATATTTAGTCTGTGGCACTCGGATTTTCTTGAAAACCTCTGTTCAATCCTTTCACAGATATCTTTGAAGAAGGAATGGTCATTGCCGCCTTGTGCCAGAACCCGCCGCTTGACGCGAGCTGCCTCCTCAAACCACTTATAAGAGATTATACACGGTGTATAATCGCCAAATTCCAGATTAAAGAGGCAAACAAGAAGCTTATCGATCCTCGATTTTAGGGGCGCTCTAGGGTCGGCGAGTTGAAGACTAGGATCGGACACACCATGCATGAGAGCAGTGAAGTATGTAGCAACCAAGGTGTTCGCCTCGAGGTGGTCGATAAGGGTAGCAAATGGGAGTTTTTCTGCGTTGAGCTCTTTCTCTAGGCCGGGCTCAAAGTGAGCATGAATTTGACCATTTATCTTCTCCCAACTTAGGCTCCCATACTTAAACTTGCACAATTTCTGGTTTGTGTATCTCGGGATCTGCTCTGGAGCGGTACGAACCCATCGATCTAGGTCGAGCGACAGGCCGTAGAGATTCATGATGTGGCACAGGACGGAGCCGTCGACCTCCATCTCGATGCCACCATTCTGGGTACTGATAAAGCCATCGCTGGACGGTCTCCAACCAACAATGCCCATGTCAGGTCGTATTCCTAAGGCAAGGAGAAGGTGTGCCCAACAAGCTTTCGCGGCTGGTGTATTTTCAGGTCGAGGGCTTGTCTTTGGCGACGGCCAAGGCAGTCCCCAAGACTTCCTGTTGTTTTCCTTCTGGCTAGGGCTCTGGGTGCTAGAACTCAGCAGATCGCTTTGCGTCACCTGAGGAGAAAGGACGCCATCAGTTTTCACCAGATAGTCTTCGAATTCCTTCAGCCGGAGCACCGGTATTCGACATTGACCGTGGCTGTCAATAGCTTGTCCGTGCCAAGGCCCCAAATTCCGTTTCAATTCTTGCGCTTTGGTGTAATTCCCATACAGCAAGACAACAGGTTCTCGCACTAATGTTACAATCGAATCGGCAAGGCTGATCGTTTGGGAGACATCGCTTTCAACTTTGGATACTTCGGAACCGGACGGCGTAAGCGGAGGTTGTGCCATGCTGAAGTCAACGGCAGGCGAGCTAGAGATCAGACGAGTCAGCTTTCGTATGGGAAAGCTCCATGACTAGAGGAGAAGGTCGCGTGCTTACCTGACCTTGCCAGCCGAATCGAACAAGAGAGGTTATTCAGATAGTCCAGCCTTGTGCTTTCGCCTGAACTAGAATCTCGCTAAATAAAGACGTACGCATAATATCTTTCCTCAATTACTCGAGAGGATCGAAGGAATGTTATGCTGGCAGATGTATTGAATCGAGGTTGAGGTAAGGCTGCGGCTTCGGGTTCAGCTGAAGAAGCATTCTGCAAGCCACATTCTCGGTCACCTGATAACCCCTCCAAAAGGAATCATTGCGGTACCACAGGCTCGAGAAATGGTTTAGATTCGGATCAATTCTTTCAAGACTCATGAAGGCAGTTGGCTGTTACCGGCCAAACCTCTTTAACTCCCAATATCTCAACGGTGGATAGATTAAGGAAGCAAAAGCAAACCCAACATAGTTGCCCATATCTCCACCATAATCTCCAACCAGTTTTGCAAGCGGACCGGTATAGTAATACTGTGCCATGCAAAGCACCGAGCCAACCCAGCCAATACAGAATGCAATCGCAGCTGCTATTCCAGTTGGCAGCTTCTCTTGCTTGTTCCAATCACTCCAGACGTAATGCGGCTTCCTCTTTCGACGGAAGATGAATTCTTCTTCAAGAGTGATGGCAATCCAAAGAACAACCCCTGAGAAGCTTGTTAGTGATGAAAACTTCCGTGCGGAGAGAAAACTCACAGTATCCCATCAGAGCCAAGAAGTTCGTGAAGATCTCTGAAAGACTGTTCCTTCCAGCAAGAGCACAGACGGCAAAGATAATGACTGCAAGAGTGTTCCACAAATAGCGTGGAATCATTGCGGGATATCTCCCCAGAATCTGGAAGTCGATGCCAGACGAGTACACGGGAGGCACCATATTGGCGATCAAACCTAACGCAGCAACTACTGCGCAGAACTTTCCGAAATTCCCTAGGCCGTCGTAGCCTGCAACTACTAAGGCTCCAGTCCCTGTTCCAGCTGCAGCCCAGACTGGGTCATTTTGCAGTCCAGAAGCCAAGCCTGTCCCAAGAATGAATGTGAAAGTAAATGATAGTGTGAGTCCTGTCAAAGTAGCACCGAACACTTTCCAGCGTGAAGCTATCTTCGGATCACAATATACAAGAAAATCGGCAGCTCCTGGAGCATATGTTATAGCAGAAGAGAGACAAATGGAGAAAAACGTGAGACGGTTTCCAGCAAGTGTCGCACCAGTGACTATAGATTCGGAGCGGAGATCAAACTTTGGTCCAGCAGTTCCTGCGAGAATAAGCAGGACTATGCTTTGTGGGATCCAGGCGTATCTAGAAATGTGAGATGCAGACTAGCACAACAATCGGGATTGCAAACCTTTCGTAATGATGGAATATCTTGATACCAAAAGTTGTCACCAGCCAGGTCACAACTGCAGT
The DNA here is from genome assembly GCA_002865655.1 of Hyaloscypha variabilis F. Lineage (NCBI taxonomy): Eukaryota > Fungi > Ascomycota > Leotiomycetes > Helotiales > Hyaloscyphaceae > Hyaloscypha > Hyaloscypha variabilis. The sequence continues at coordinate 1,833,697 of KZ613948.1, read as the reverse complement.
GATGACAATGCCTACTTCCACCGTAAGGCTGCCATTGGGAGACACCGCTGAGAGAATCTGGCCTGCAACAACGGCATCAATCATGGAGTACCCGATCAAGCATACCAGATTGAGCAGGACGCAGATCTTCACCGGCCACCATCCCATTGAGAAACGGGCACATATCTGAGATTGTATCAGTGCGGTGTTCCTGACATTTCTTGGAAAAAGACATTCCATACCAGTGTCCTATTCCCACTCCATGGTCCCCAGCCCGCTGTATAAGCAACAGGAATACACCCAAGAAATGCTCCAAACACACTCGTCAACGTAGCATCCACGAATCCCAAGCCATACACACTCTGCCCAATACTGGCGAGCGTAATGTTCTGGGAGGCAGTATTGATCGAGAACCACAACACCACAATCTGCAAGAAGCTAAGCGTCGTCTTCGGGCTCTGCTCATTCGAATTGACACGATGTATACCACGGGCTTCGAGCCCAAGGAAGTGTTCGACGCGCTTGGTCCATTGGATCACGATGTTGTCGGACGGAAGGGGTTCATCGATGTCAATGGCTGCGTCGTGTTTCTCTCTCTGCTCTTTCTCAGTGGAAGGTTCAAGTCGTGAGTTTTCGGCATCTGGGGCGAGGCCTTTCTCGATGTCCGCTACCTGTTCGTCGCTGGAGGCCATTCTGCGTTGCTGTTAGTTTCTGCTTGTTGGAAGGAACAGTTTTCGGCGAAGGGATATGGAATAAAGATGTGGGAGGGTAGATCTTGTAAAAGCCCGATCAAGTGTCACGGCATAATTGCACGCCACTTGCCACAGATCGATCTCATCTTCTCTCGCGGGGGGGGGCAAGAAATGTACAACTCGCGGCATGTTGTGGACTGCTCTCCAGCCCCATCGCGTATCGAAGGAAGCTAACGTACCTGTATCGGATGAGAAAGCGGTGCGACTCGACAACTGCATTGTACCGAAGATAAAGTAGGAAGGTTGTACATATATGTCCTGTGGGGAGTTCGGATGACTCTTCAAGAAAAATTCGAGAAGCCAAGCAGTTTTTCTCAGCGATGGCGGGGTATTTTTTGGGTGTCTACAGGGATCTGTAATTGCCCAATAGGGAAGGAGACCCTACAATTCTGTAATCTACAGGGATCTCCCCTAGCCTGAGCTTATTGAAACTTATGTCTTGAAGGTCTGAGGATCCCGCGAAATCCCATTCTTCATCCTTTTCTCCCTCGACATCAAATGTGAGGCTGTCAAGTGGCAAGTCTCTCTGCTACGAAACAACGTATCACCGAATTGCAATGGAGCACTGCAGTATCACAACATTCCTGCTCCCGAAGTTCAAGTGATCAGATCGAGCCAAGTATCTGAGAACGGACTTGGTCTCAGTGTCACCAAATAATCCCAGCATGTTCTGCGGCTCCCCGTTAGATGTCCCAACTTGCCACGTTTTCTTGAGATGCGGGGACTGCTTAATTGGATGACACTACATCTGAGGTTGGATTGAGCGTTAAACAATTGGCCACCGGTCGAGGTTGACTTGTGATATCAATGCTGCAGAGGTTGCATCAGTAGTACCGAAACAGTTCGAGGTTACAGCATATCAGTTTGCTTCCGATAAAAAGAAAAGCGATGAGATTCTGGGCCTCGGGATGCTGCATTGTTTATGGGCGGTGTTAGCCTACTTGAGATGAAGACTTTGTATTCAAGTGGATTTGATTCATCTGGCGTCTTGCACTTCCTCGATGCCGTATGCCAGGCTGCATCTATGGCAGTGTCGCTGCTCAGATAGAGAGATAAGCTGCAGGAAATGTGACAAGTCTTTAGATTCTCGGATCTTGTATTCCAATGTTACCAAAGTTGTGGGGTCTCTGTTGACCGCTCTCTTTCCACGTGGTTAGTAACGATTGAGCTCTATAACCCACCTTGCCCTTTACCCTTAGCATGGTTGCAAGAAGGGACCGGAAAACGTAATATTGTTTTGCGGGACACATGATCTGGCCTTGCGGCCTCCAGAAAACACGAAATCCTCTCCTACAACGCAGGTAAGAAGCAGCCAAGGCAACCAAAACAGGTATATTAAACGGTCCAAGACAAAATATCGCAATCTAGCCAAAGCTGCATTTCACTGCGGCAAGGCATGGTTTAAATCATGTTAAGATTGAGCTGAGCCAGTATGGTGGTAACGCATCTGGCACTGACTCGATGCTGTTGAGTGGAAAGCGAGAGCGATGAAGACATAGATTCATTGGCATTACGAACGAAGATATTCATGGAATGGTAACGAAAAGTGGAGGATAACCTTGATCATGAGAAGTATATTTACTTCTACCCCAGTTAAGAACTCAGGCGAGGCGAAGCTCTCTACCCAAGACAGTTCAGAGGATAAATCTAACAGGAGAGAGAATCCATTCTTTCAAATCATGCTCAGACAAAGACTTAACCCTCTAATTGCAAATAACAAGAACCACTTCCCGATATCTAATGAGATAGGAACAAGTGGTCCCGAACCCATCACGTGCCTCGTCTCCCAAAACGGAAGGTATCCGAATACCTACCTTCCTCCCCATGCATCATCGTTTAATCTCGCCTTCTCACCGCATGCATCAGGAAGCGGGCACTTGTGCACCAATAATCTGTTCTATCGCGTTATCATATATATCAAGATCCCAAAACTATAGTATCGAAACGGGTACGGAGAGGGCGGAAAGTTGGTCAGGAGGAGTGCATTCCTGGGAATTTTTTGGATGGGAGAGGAATGGATGACGAGTACAATTCAGTTTTCACAGTTCCCAACTCTTACGTTTCTCAAGAGGATTTGCAATGAAGAATTCCTTCTGAGAGGTTGAGTATGGAGGTGGCTGGCCTCACCACCGAAATGTTACTTCAATTCGATCAGAGGCCTAAAATCAGAATAGACAAGAATAGATGCCAAACTCATAAGCACAGACGCACCCTGCAGATCACCCGGCCTTGACACGCAGACCTGCTTCAAGTGCGGGGAGTCGCCTCGCCTTGGGGTCTCGTGTCTCAAGACGTGAAACTGTGCACGTGTTTGCGCTCTTATCAAATACGTACCTCATCGTCCGTACCATCTCCGCAGGCTTAACTGCCGGCCCGCTCTTCAGTCTGCACTGCAGCGAGCTGCCGGATCGGGGAGGTACGAGAAACCTGGTACCCTAGACGTTGAGTGCAGAGCTTGGTTCCCATGGTTGGAGGAGGGTGGCTGCAAATTGCGCATTTCGGGCATGGATGGTGCATGCATGCATGCAGAGGGATGGATAAAATAATCCGCGTCCGGATTCTGGTGCTCGTGATGCAGCGAACCCAAAGTCTAAACTATTAACTGGTCTCTTGAACACAATAACGAATCCTAGATGAGGGGGAGAGCGGACTATTCGCGGATGGAGGTACCCGCAAGCGCGGCAGCTAGTCGAGTCTAAAAAAGCTTCTTTGATGTTCAGCTCAAGCCTCACTTTTACCCCAGTCGAACAGAGCTGAAAACTCAGTACAACAACGTCTACACAATCAATAAAATTCGGAACATACTGTTACTTGGTCTTGATGTACCAGGAGTTGTACAGAAACAATAGAGCAGAGCTTCCGCTTGCGATCAATAGAGAATGATGGAGTCGAAGCTTTACCATACCTGCTGGTGGGGCCGAAGCGCCACCTCTCCAGTGCAAGAAGCCCCTATTTTAGAGCCCCCCGAGGCGTCCTTCCTTCCGAGATATCCGTGGCTGCATATTGGCTCAGCCAGCAACTCTAGGTCCAATAACCATCCTGAATCCCTATGGCGTGATTCTAAGCAATTGTTGTGTGGAGAGCAAGAGAGGAGAAGACGGAAAATAATGCAAAAAAGATGCATCTCACGATCTGATTTCGAAGAGAAGGCGCAGCCAAGCTTTTGCCAAGGCTCGCCAAAAAGCTTGTGTCTAGTTTCAGTGGCCGCGTCAGCCCAATATCCCCTGCCTCCCGCCAATTCCTCCCTTCTGAGCCTGGGGTCCAAGCACGCGAGCGCGCTGACGGAAGCGTGAGGCAGGACAGGGAACAACTATTGCGCGGCGCCGTCTCGTGCGACCTAGATGAGGAGAAAGGGGTTTGGCTCTGAGATAATGTAGCTAGTTCCGTGGACCGTGTGTTTGGAAACGGCGCGCTAGGCGGGATCTTGGTTCGGAGGCACGAAAGGGGTGATGATAGATTAAACAGATCTGGAGGGTTCGTGAGAGAAAGCGACGCGTCAACCAGTTTCATCCATCTAGATGGGGCTCCAGCACTCTACGGCCAAGCCCTCTCATCCGAACTAGATGCCCAGTGACCCTATACGTGCACACTGCACAGATTGCCGTCCACCTCGCCCCGTCCCAAAAATACATTCTCCCTCCGTGAGCCGTATAGTGCACAGCAGATTAGGTCGTGTGCTGAGCCTCCTGAGTCCTGAACCTCGAAATGAACTCTAACGCTTCCAACACCTGCTGCAACAAAGAATGTCCTATTCCGGATCGCAAGAAGGCCACGCGGACAGTGTCCATGCCAGCCACTAGTAACATTCCTTCCCTCGTTCTTTCTCCTCCTTGCCGGGCACAGGCATTGGCGGAGCCGTTCCCCACGCCAGCATTCCCGACGGGCTGTCGATGTCAATTGGCTTGGCGCAGCAGATCTTGACACCGAGAAATTCGAGCCCGCTGCTAGCCACTGGCCTTATCGGGGAGAGCATCAAAACTAACGAATTCAGCTCTCATGTGCAGTGAAGTGTAAATGCAGAAGTTATCTCGACTCTTGACTCCAAGAGATCCTGCTGGTTGCAGAAGGTTCGCTGCTCGCGTGTCTGTATCATCTGGTCTGATGCTCCGTTGACGGTGCCCAGGCTCTCGCTATCGCGTCCCTTGTACAGACTCCAACAGGGCTCGACCTGGACCGCACCGCAGCAGATATACGTAGTGCCATAACCATACGAGTACACCGCAGCAGCATCTTCACTACTATTTGCTGGCTTCCTGCCTCTACTGCTCACCTCACCTCACCTCACCTCACCTCACCTAGACCTGCCCCCAAGCACCCTAACCTGATCCTGCCATTGTCTGTTCCCGCCAATAAAGCCGCACTCCCTCACGCAGCAGCGCAGCGCATTAACGTAGGGCCCCCTACGCCCTAGGCGACTCTGCAGGCGTGCGGTCCCCCATCTGGTTAGGCCGGCTGCGCGGCGGTGTCTGCTCTGGCTCCCTTTAACTTCCCGGGATCCCTCCCTCCCTCCTTTTCCTTGGCACCAGTACATCACTCCCCTTTGCACAAGATCGACCGAAGCATCTCAACCCATCGTGTGCTCGACTGCTCCATCTGAACGCCTCTCCTTCTTCCGCCACTTCCTCACGATACTTCGGCTTCGACTCCACACTGCAACACTGCGGTGCTTCATCTGAAGTACAGTGCCAAGGCCGCCGTAAAGCTTATCACCGTCTCGCCTCGTCTCTTCTCCCCCGGCACGACCTCATTCACGATGCGCCTCTCCTGGCTACTGTCGCTGCCCGCCGCAGTACTGTCCGTCACCTCGGCCTTGGCCATCGAGCGCCGCGATGCAGACTTCTTCAGCGTGCGGACAACTATGCACAAGGACATGAGCGGGAAGCGCGGCGATCCCAAGGGCAAATATTTTCGTGAGTCTGCCTCGACTGTCGCGTGCTTGACAGGCATCATGAGAGCCTGATCAGCCCCAAGAATTTATGCTAACGGATTGTCTCCTCACAGATGAGAGCGTGTATGTCCCCAAAGAGCTTCCGATATATAATTGAGTAGAGAGGACGTCGTTGCTGACTTTTATTTTAATGAAGGTTCCATCCGCATTATGATGGCAGGTTTGTTGTTCCTCCCCAGACCGGTACCTGAGCCAGCACTGACCGGTCCCGTAGATTCGCAGATAAACAATTAGGGTACCGAGAACGAAAGCAAGCGCTGTCGAATCTTATCCAGACCTACCTGGCGACATTTGCAGATATCGGGGTCGAGACATGGCTCATGCACGGCACGCTGCTGGGCTGGTGGTGGAACCGGAAGGTAGGAGACGAGATTCCTTCAGGATGGGCTCAACTAATTCCTTCTAGATCCTGCCGTGGGATTCCGATTCCGATGTCCAGGTTTCTGAAGCCTCGATGCATTACCTGGCGTCATACTACAACATGTCCGTCTTCCACTACAGGACTCCACGGATACCGGAAGGGAGGGACTACATGTTGGAGGTCAACCCGCATTATGTCAACCGAGAGCAGACCGATAAATTGAATGTGATTGATGCGAGATGGGTGGATACTACGAGTGGATTGTTTATCGACATCACGACTGCAAGATACAATTACACCCATCCAGCAGGCGAGGGCATGTTGAGCTGCAAGGATGGCCATGAATACCGGGTAAGCATCTGCATACATGGGAATTTGGCGGAAAGTCGCTGACCATATCAGGACACATATATCTTCCCATTGCGAGACACATTTTTCGAAGGGGCGCCTGCCAAAATTCCCTTTGCATACAAGGAGCTTTTGGAGGCTGAGTATAAGCAGAAGGCACTGACATTGACCGACTTCGAAGGGTAAGCTACAATTCCCTTTTCAATAGGACAGCTCACTAATTACGCAGGCATCATTTCGATGAAGAAAAACTCGAATGGATCCCCGTCCCCAAGAAACTCGATCCCAAAAAGGAGGCCGCGAGGATAAAGCTCGAGGAAGAGAAGGCGAAGAAGGAAGAAGAGAAGAAGAAGCAAGAAGAGGAAGAGAAGGCGAAACAAGAGGCGGCGAAGCAGGCGACGATTGCGAAAGCAACGGAAGACATCAAGCGTGCTGAAGAGCAGAAGAAACTCTTGCCGGCACCAGTACCTGTACCGCTCACGAAAGGAGAGACCGCGAACGCACCGCCGAATACTCCAGACACACGAGTTGAGCCTCCGATCTCGAAACAACCCACTACCTCGCCTGCGGACGAGAAGATAGAGGCGGCCCTGAAGACGGCCGAGGAGAAGAGGAAAGTGGCAGAGGCGAAAGCCGCCCAGGCTGAGGAGAAGAGGACAGCCGAAGCAGAGAAAGTGAAGAAGAGCTCTCCGTGAGACCTAGCAGAAAATCACGACACACCTAGAACACGAGGAGCGTCAGCTCTCGAGGACGAAGCCGGGACTTAAAAGGCGAAGAGCACATCCTGGGATCAGAAGACTTTCACCAGGCCGTCGAAGAGCCCGACAAATCCACCACTTTCCTATCTCCTTTCTCCACGACCAAAAATTCTCGGCGTTCTCATCTCCTTCACCACACCACCCTCAGAACCCCTCGACAAACCTCGCTCCGCTGTACATACTCCGCTCACCTCGTCATACCAGACATTTCGAACATCCACTATCTCAGATAAATATCCAGGCGGAAATCTAAATCTGAGAGGGTCGATACACTTTTAAGCAAGTAAGATCAGGACTGGACTGGACTGGCTAGGCAGCTTGCATTTTCCGGCGTCAGCGACATCAAAAATTGAAATCAAAGTCTATTTGATTTGTTTGGCTTGCAATTTGTGGGGTTTTTTGTTTGTAAGATTTTTTATATTTGTGAAGTGGGTTTGTGGGTGTATGGTATGGTATTGGTACTGCATAGCGAGCGGGATGGCGTTGGGTGCTACGTGCATGGTTTCTTGGTGTGGGTAGGTTAGATGGTTGGTGGGTTTGGAGTTGAGGTGAGAAGAGAAGGAGAGATTTAGGGGAGGAGAAGTGGGTGATAGATGGTGGGAGGATGTAGGACAAGATTGGCAGGATAGGATAGGATACGTAATTGGAGACAAGTTCGCAAGATTTACATCTACATCCACTTTTCGTGCAAATGCGTGAGGGCAGTGAATTGTGGTCTCTTTACGTACTTCAACCTGTCCTCTCTGACTTAAGTTCCCCTCCTACGCAACTCACCCTCGGCCATCCTCGCTTTCCTTCCATCCTTCAACCTCCACTCTATCACTCTATCAACTTGTGAACAACAGAGCAAACATCACGCAAGTACCAAACAAGGCGTAAGAAAGGAAGGAGAATCAATAGCTTCTTTGCTTTGCTATTTCGTATGGAGGAAGAGAAGGGAGAAGGTGCATTTGACTCGAAAACTTGGTAGGCAGGAGAGATCTGAGATCTGAGATCTTGAGGGATGTGCAAGAGACGAGCGTACATCCAAGCGCTCGCTCGATATCCCCGTACACTTCGCACTTACTAGAACAACATACGCACACACACGCACACACAGAAATAAATATTGACACAGAGACGAGCACCTCTTGATTGCTACCAGTCTGGCGCCGTTTCTTCATTTCATTTATTTTTACCCTCTCCTGCCGTAACTTATGATATATTCTGCCCCTCCCTTTCCCTCCCCTCCCCCTCTAGTCCTCATAGCAGTCATAACCATCCCTCATAACCACTTCCTCCGCAATCTCCACTCGTATGCAGCAGCAAGCAGCGCACGCAGTAATGCCATTCCATCCATTAACATATGCCGCAACCCACTCCACTTCTTCAATCTTCATTCTTTCCATACCCGTCCCTCTGCGCGAAACTAAGAAAACGAAAGAACAAAATGAGCCTCCAACGCCGGACATACCCGCTTCCACTTCCTACAACTTCTCACCCTCAATGCGCAACAGTCGTCTCCCTCAGCCCACTCGGTCCCTTCTGGCCTCTCCTGCCCAGCAGCGTGGCCCCCTCAAGATTCAGCTCGAACGCACCTTTACGATTCCTCACCTGCTGCTTCGCCGCAGCCGTCACCGCCGCGCTATGCTGGCCGTAACCCTTCTGCACCGGTGCCGGCGCCTTCACCGACGCGCCCAGGTTGGTGTTCCGGAGGCTCTGCTCCACGGCGTGGACGTCGGCGGCTGTTGCGGCGGGCTTGGGGACCTTGGCTGGGATGCCGCTGTCGTCTTCGTACTCCTCGTCTTCTTCAAGGAAGTCGTCTTCGGCGTTCAGGCCGTTCATGGCTGCGGCGCCGCGGTAGCCTTGCTTGAAGTTCTTGCGGCGCTTGCCTTCTTCTTCTTGGCGGTGCACGGCGTAGCCGACGTCGAAGACCTCGCGCAGGTTGACGGCGCCTGGAGAGCGGAAGTCCATGCGTTTCGAACCTGGGGATTCGAGGGCCGAGGCGTCGAAGGCTCGCAATTGCTTTTGGCGTTCAACGGCTGGGGTGGCCAGAGGGGGAGCGTCGAAGGCGGGATATGTTGGTTCATCGTGACCCTTGATCCATGGGTGGTCAAGGAACTGTCGGATGGTGTATCTTCTGTTGGGATCAACAGTGAGGAGATGAGAAACCAAGTCTTGAGCTGGCTTAGAGATGTCGTCCCACCATGGCGATAGGAAGGTGTATTGTCCTTTGGCAACCTTTTCCGTGAGTACCTGGATACTCTCGTCGTAGAATGGAGGGAAGCCGCAAAGTAATGTGTAAAGAACACAGCCCATTGCCCACATGTCGACACTCTTCGAATATCGCTCATCTTTGACAATTTCTGGTGCTGTGTAACCAACTGTTCCGCAAGGTGTCATGGTCTGATTGTCCCAAACAACCTTACTTAAACCGAAATCGGCAATCTTGATCTTTCCAATTCCACCACCTCCAACACCCCTGATGAACTCTCCTTCATCAGCCTTATCTTCATCTTCTGGTCCTTTTGGCTTCGGGTTCTTAGTCGGAACAAACGGAATTGGAGAGAATAATAAGTTCTCAGGCTTGATATCTCTGTCATGACGTCAGTGAAGACCACCAAAATGCAGCAAAAGACAAACCTGTGAACAACACCCTTCTCCTCGTGCAAATACTCTAATGCCTCGGCAACCTGAGTAATAACATGTCTAGAAAGGTCTTCGCTGAAGTATGTAAGACGAACAATTTGATGGAACAACTCTCCTCCCGGTGCCAACTCCAATATGATATAATAGTACTGTCTCGACTCTGAGAAATCGACGAGCTTGACAATATTGGGATGGTCCAATTGCCGCATAATCTGAACTTCCTTCAAGATATTTGCTCTCTGCACCCATACGTCAGCAATCGGTCCAAGCCACTTTTAGCATTTTCCCAATAAAAGCAGTCCTGTAGAAGATAAGAAAGGTTAATGCGCACCTCCACGACCTTGGGTTGCTTCTTGAAATCCGGATGCAGGTGAGCATCTCCCTACGTGACCCATAGATGTTGGCAAGAGGTCTTTTCAAAAGCAGAAGACAACTGATGAAGAAGAAACGCCAAGGAGATGTTGACTCTGTCGTGTCAAATACTTACCTGATTCGAGTTCATCTCGAACTTGCGGACGACCTTGATAGCCACCTCTCCGACTTCTCCGTCCAGATCGCGTGCACGGTAGACATTGCTGAACGCGCCATCGCCCATCTTCTCTACCAGCTGCCATCGCTCGAGTCCTGGGTATCTCGGCAGTTTGCCTTTGCTCTCGTTCTCTTCCGCAACTATCCGCTTCAGCTCCTCCTGGTCGATCTTCTTGTTACCTTTCTTCTGGTGCTTCTCAGCCTGGTGCGCTGCCGCATTGTGGGCCTGCGCTCCTCGGTTTCTGTTGTCCAGATCTGCCGCCGAGAATGCGTCTCCGCCTGGGACTTGGTGTGCTTGGTGCGCCATCACGTTCGGGTCAGTGTTGGCGTAGTTGTTCGGGGGAGGAGCATAGTCGTGATTGCGATTCTGGTGGACGTTGACGGGCGAGATATGTGTCGTTGGGTCGTCTTGGGGTTGATTTGCCGTTCTTCCTTGCTTCCCTGCGAAGATTGTAAGCAACGACATGATTCAGTTCGGCCGCAGCGGGGTAGGCGGAGGGGAAGTTTCACGAACCGTGGCGGATGAGGTTTTTGATGGACTGTGACAGAGACATTGTATTAGAAATCTATGTTCCTTCCGATAAGGGGACCGGGCGAGTGCGTGAGAGGGAAGGAGCCGTTGAAACGAATGGAAACGTGCAGGAGGGACGAGGATGAAGTGGGCAACGGCAGCAACGACGTAATACGCGAGCAGGGATTTGGGAGAGCAACAATAATATCAGCACTCTAGAGGTCGGACTTGTGCAGAGAGGGTTTGAACTTTGAAAGATGCTCGGCGTGCTTGAAAACGAGAACGGAGAAGATCTTCCTCTGCTCTTCTGGCTGGCTGTTGAGTGGATGATAAACAGAATATGTCTGCTGGAGGGCAGAGCTAGCCAAGTCTCGGACGGCGAGTTCTTGGTTCAGCGCCGGGAGGGTATTTTGGGTTGGGTCCCAGTCCCAGTCCCAGTGTGATGAGCAAGCACATCGGTGGTGGAGTACTTTGCCCGGGTGGCTGCCACTGGCTGCTCTCCCCACGTCATCGCGCCTAGCCCACAAGCGAGAAAACCTCGTCATTCCAGCAACTTGCAGCCCCCGACTGGAAATGAGCTCGCGATCAAGGTGACGGCCCACGATGTGCAGCCAGGAGCTCCTTGTCCGAGTCCGAGCCTGAGCCCAGCGAGACTCTCAGAGCAATGCCGTTGCGCTGCCAGCCGGGAGAGAGGTCATTCTCGCTGGTGCTCGCTGCTGGACGTCCGGCTGCATCTGGACCACCCCCTAATCGCTTGATAGGGTTCAAGGGACTGCCAGGATGAAAGTTAAAATGCACCGTGATGACTACGGCGTTGCTGCAGACGGCAGTACAAGATCTAGACTGCCTGCAACTGTGCAGCCGAACCGTCTGATAACTCTCAGACGCAGATGCATTGGTGGTGCACTTGCTAGGAGTATTTCGAATAAGGGCCTGTACTCACGGAGAACATCTTGCTATGCAGGGCTGCCACTCAGCCAAGGTTGCACCGGTTTCTGATAGGTCTGTTTCCTGCTTGGTGGCTCGATGCTCCAATGCTTTTCAAGGACGCAGAGATCAGAGCCTTGCTTCGTCGTGCAAGGAATTACGAGGGGGTAAGCGTTGAGTCGTGTAGTTGTTTGATCTCAGCCAAGACGGCTAGCACAACTGTGGCCAGATAATAAATTAAGTAATCGCCGTGTTAGAAAGACACAAAAAGTTCGACCTCGTTGACATTTTAAATCTGAAGATTTTTGTCGCAAGAGCAGTATTTGTGTTGACGAAGTGGAAAGCGGATGCTTCGGCGCTTTATTCGCCTTCCCATTAGTCTTGATGCAATGCTCTCTAATTACATGTGTTAGTTCCCACACTCCCGAGTCATTGGCCTCCACTTGAGTGTCAATTTGTCAAACTCACGATGGCGGCCAGAAAATCCAAGAATGGAGAAGTAATTATACGCACCTAGTAAGTAGGAGGTGGAGATGATGGGCTGCAGAACAACAGATTGATAGGCATGATGAACCTCTAAGCAGCTCTCCGCTACATTTCAGATAATCCTCAAGCCAGCACGGGATCTACACCATTCATCGTCATCTAAAGGCCTCATCTTCAGCCTCTGGAACAAGGAAATACAAGCCTGCATGAACTGAATGTACCCTGCCCTGCGCCGCAGCACTTACCCTCTCTCCAAGTACCAGTACCAACTCCCTCAACGCCACACGCTACCACACAATGTGGCACACATTCCAACGAGCCGCGATCAATGTCTTCTAATAACGCCAACAGGATCATTCCATACGTCAGAACCCGTCACGAGCAAGGGGTCACCAGACCCTGAAAACATAAATTGATGCCACCACAGAAGATTATCAGCCTCTCCATGGAGAGCGATGCATCTCGTCGTCATCCCGGGGCGCTTAGATCTGATTTTCAAGCAAAGGGGCAAAGATCTGCTCTCCATCCATGCCAATGATGTACAATCACGTGATATGCTTATAACGTCTTTTGCTTCTTGCTGCTTTGCTGATTCTAGGTTCGAAGCAAGAGAGATGATGACAGAAATTCCAGAAGCTCATGGAAGGACTTCTTGTTACTGGGAAAACAGCCAGTGTCTAACACAAGAGCCGGGAATCCCGAGCGCGCTCTCCGAGCGGCCGTTCTCGGCCTGTCGGTACCAGACTCTCAGGTAGAGCAGAAGCATCATCGGAGACTGAACACTTGATACAATGACACTGACAGATATGTTTCCATCCGATGAAGCCCAATTGTTTTGTCCAATCTTGGGGTTTTGGTGGAGCTGGGGAAGCGTCCCAGAGAGCTGGTGCCGCTGGTCTCGCATATCTGGTCCGAGATGGGCCAGACAGCTTCAGATAGCGGAGAATTGTTTTTATGAGGTCAGAATGTGGAAGGGAGGAACTTCGCTTTATGGTGAAGGCTGGACTACAGCCTTGACTCGATAGTTGTGGGGTAAGGATTGGTGCTGAATCAGGTAGGTCGAGACTGGGGGAAGCGGAAGAGGACGGGAGGGTTAGGCGTGAAAGATGTAGACTTAGAGGTGCTTAAGCTTTGAACAGAATTGGATCAAGTATGAAATATACTCTCCTGCCCAGCCTGCTTACAGTAGAAACAGAACAATATCAGGCTTGATATTCAAGACTTAAGTACTATGAAATGAACCACGAGATGCGATGCTGCTCTACCTTCAAGAGGAATTTAATGCTGGAATGCCCCATGACTGAAATGATATAAGATGTGCTATTCTCCCATCATCGATTACCAGATCTCTGGGAGGAAAGGAAACAATGCAAAATGAGGAATACTGCAACAAAACGCCATCCTACAAAACCCATGTCCATCATCCAGACTCGCGCTCAACCCCATACGAAAGCGGATCAAATCAAGCCTGCTCTTGCAGCCTCTCCACCGCCGTCATTCATGACTTCTTCCATCCTCGCCTTACCTCTGCCAATTCCACCCTCACCAACGCCCATCCGCCTTGCTACATACCTCTGGGCCACTACTCCAGTCCCCAACGTAAGAACCTCCTCCACCCACTCTGCAACCCACTCTCTGGGATCAACACCACCACTCTCAATGATCTCAGCAATCTCCTCTGGCAGGTATGGATTTTGATAAGCTTCGTGCTCTCCGCCAAAGAAGCCACTCTTCTGCTGTGTTGGAGAAGTAGGTGAAGCAGGTGTCAATGGAGACGGAGCATCGAGCCATCGAATCCACTTCGCTGGTACTGATTGCGTAACTGTATAGAATGTGATGCTGTGAACGGGGTCGTGAAGGTAGATGGCGAATGATATCAGCTCATCAGGTTTCTCTTTCTCTTCAACCACACCTCCCTCCTCCTTCTCCTTCGCGGGTCCTTGGAAGAGGTCTTCTGGTGCTTCGTGGGAAATTGCTTGAACAGCGAAGAAGATATCGCTGCTGCGGACGGGATTGCTCTCGCTCAGGTTCTCAGTTGCTCGCTGAGCAGCTGCTTCAAGTCCTCCGTGTGAAGAGAAGTACTCGTTTGCATAGGCCTCAGCACTGACTCTAACGAGCTTGGTGCCTTCGATAAGACCTTTGACTGCACCTAAGTCGCGGTGTTCGTTTGCTTGACGCCACCAGGGGCCATCACTCCAACCCGCGCTACCTCCTGTGTAGCCGGCTTCAGAGTTACGATGTGCGGTAGACTCATGTCCGCGTTGGATAACCAGCAGATCCCCGCCTTCAACTTGTGCCATTACGCGGGAGAATGTAGAGTAGATGAGGGGATCGAGGGAAGGGTAACCAATGAAGTCATGGGTGATGTGTATTTGGAGACGTTCGTGGGATGAGATGGGTGGTGCAAGGGTGTGAAGGATGTTGGTAAAGGTTGGGAGGGCTCTTGAGCGTAGTTCACCACCTTGAGTTATTAGCTAGATAATTGGCATTGCGACAGCTGTCTTACCGAATCCTTGCAGAACTCCAATGTTGCCTTTGACTTGCTCGGCCCATCGCTTGGCCTCCTCATTATGTTGGATCTCCTTGACGGCTGCCTCAGCAGTTTTGACAGCAGCACTCGCTGTTGCAAAGATGCCACCCCACCAGCCACCTCCGGAGGATGTTGAAACAGCTGGTTCAACAGGCTCAGCTGGTTGGGCAACAGGAGCTTTCCTCTCTGCTTCTTGTAAATCACTGCTCGTGGCCGAGGGAGTGAAGCTTGTGTGGTATGACCGAGTGCTCTCTGCGGACTTTCTGGGACCAGATGCCTTCTCCTCACTGTTTCGGGAAGAACCCGGGGGAGGAGTCGCAGTCGAGCGCTTTACTGATTGAATGCGAGGAGTGTGTGGTCTACTTGGGGGTTGTTGCGCTCCTAGGTTCTCTAACTCGGCCAGCAAGTCCTGCTCTGACTGGGAGGAAGCTGCCTTTGTTGACTTAGAAGCTCCCTTGACGGGTGTGGGAGCTTCGTCCTCAATTCCCTCGAGCAATTTATTCAATTCATCGTCGGTGGGGGCGGCCTTGGACTTCTTGGTAGCCATCTTGAGCTGCGGTCTGTGTCATAGAACGAATGAAATAAGTGTGAGGTTATTCGGAGCAACAGTAACAGAGGCCTAGCATGTCCAATTACGCTGTGCTGCCCTGCCCCAGGCAGGCCAATTCGTGTCTGCACTAAAGCTACTTAGCGCGGCCTCTGATTGGCTAGGGTGGTGGGCGCCTGAGCCACACCTGAATCAAAGGTCACCAAAGTCGGAGCGAGAATAGTAACCCGTCAATCCATCAACAATATCAACGCCCTCGCACAAACGTTGCTATTGTTGCTCGCCCATTCAGTCCTTCGATTGTTCTTCCTTTCTCTCACCCAGATGCCATTCTCGATCTTTCCTGCTTCGCGCACTCTCTTCTGCAAAACTCTTCCACATCGCATTTTGTCGTGAGACACCGTCAGAAAACTGTTCTTACACTCCCCTGGAGGACTACAGGACAACACAACCGATCGTTCTTACGAAGCAACAACTTCTACAAAAACTCTGCGTCACTGACTCTCATCATGGGTCGAACCAAATCCCCAGTCCTCAATACGCGTGCTCCCCCAAAACCTGTTGACGGCGCGCGGGCGTCGGAAGCCATGGAGACACCTTCAGGATCGTTCTCTTCCGCCAACAATTCATCTACTTGCCCGACCTGCAATTCTGTATTTCATGAAATGTCTACTACGGTATGTTTCCATCGAGAACAAGTTTTCCATCGCAGTATTCACAATTCTGACTTGATCCAGGACTTCAATAATCACGTGGCTTCGTGCACCAGACCAAGCATCACTGGAAGCGCCAAGTCCGAGAGTACTCTATCTCCCCCGCCTCAATCGCCAAGTCTTGATACATCAAAGTCCACTGCTATTAAAAAACGACGAGTTGAAGGCAATTCTCGGTCTGTTGTTGAGGCTGGTGATGGCGTTGGCGATTCACTCGGTCAAGCTCAAAATCAAGCTATCGACCAGCCCCTCTCTGAACAAAACAATTCCACTTCCGAAAAAGTCCAACAACCCACCATCAATGAGAATTCCAACCAAATCCAAGACGAGGAAAACTCCAATGCAGCCATTATGACCCAAAATCCTGCCCAAGTGAATAACGGAAACGGTCTCACCCTGCCTACCATTACTCCTTATGTCGCTGATACATTTGATCTGTATCTGTATGAGGTCAAAGAAAACGATAGGAAAGACGGCCAGGGAGCTGATTTGAAAGACGATGAAAATGGCTCTGAAGATCCCAAAGCCTCTGATGAGTTGAAAACTGCTGGAGAGCAAGACGACTTGGCCGACCCCGTTACCCCAAACAACGAAGTCGATTCAACCCAGCTTATTGAAGAGGATACCTATAGCGCCGGTACTCCTCGTCGCAAGCCTGC
This sequence comes from Hyaloscypha variabilis F, assembly GCA_002865655.1. Taxonomy (NCBI): domain Eukaryota; kingdom Fungi; phylum Ascomycota; class Leotiomycetes; order Helotiales; family Hyaloscyphaceae; genus Hyaloscypha; species Hyaloscypha variabilis. The sequence continues at coordinate 1,817,022 of KZ613948.1, read as the reverse complement.
AGCCGGACCTGCCACTCCTCGAAACATTGAAGACGATATCTACGGTGCTGATACTCCACGCCCTGAGCCGGCTACTTCCCAGACGGTCGAAGAAGATATCTACGATGCCGAATCTCCACCTGCTGAAACTCCCACGCCTTTCGCTACTGGTGAAAATGCTGGAGAATTCAGTGTCAATGGAGCCGAAGCTATCAAAGCATCCGAGGCCTTGAGTGGTGCTCTTCTTGGAGCAGCAGCTGATGTCAGCACATTGGTTGTTCCTGCCAAGTCCACCGACGATGGCGCAACTGCTCCACAGCCATCTGAACTTGACAGCGCAGATATTCCTCGACTGTCTCAGAATGTTATCAATTCCGAAGATCAAGCTGCTTCTGAAGCCGCTTCTCAAATTGCAGGCGACAAAGAAGAACCCGATATCGTTACGTTTAAGTACAAGACATTCACGCCAGCCGTCGAGTTCGAAGGATTTCTCAAAGGTCCCGAACACATGTCTTATGATGAGTTGTATCGTCGTACTGCTATAGTTGCGGACGCTCTGAAGGCCTACGAAGAAGAGTTTGACGTTGTCAACCAGGAGATTTATAATCATGAGCAGAACAAAGCCTTCGAGAAGGAAATTGCTGATGAGCAGAAGAAGGGCAAAGAGGACAAGAAAAAAGTCAACAACAAGGACGCGTCTGCCGTTGAAGACGATGCCTTGACTGAATTATATGAACAATATGAGGCACAATTGAAGTTTAGAGGCAACAAGTGGCTCACATTCCTAGCCGATTTTGAGGAGGAAGGTGGTGATCCGAACGATCTCGATCGTCTCAAGAAGCTTCACGAACCTGCATTCACCAGTTCCCTGGCGAAGAGGAAGCGCACAGTTCAGAAGGAAGCAGCAAAGCCGCAAAAGGTCGAACTTGTCAATGGAGACCTGCCCATGCTATCGAAGAAAGACCGCGAGCCTCATTTCAAGCGACGCAAGATCATTCAAGATCGTGTCGTGTTCGACGAGAAAAAGCAGTCGGACGTTTATCAACAACCCTACAATGCGAAGATGACCGGTAATCAAAAGCTCTTGGACCGAAATGCCACAAACTTGGAAGAAGTCGAGCTGAACGAGAATGGTCGCCCGAAGAGAAGCACTGCCAAGCGTGCATTCTATGATACAGAGCAGAGTGATACAGCCCCCGACACAGAACCTGAGAACCTCCCAGCCAAGCGTGCTCGAAGACAGAGAGTTGTGGATGATGGCATCCCATCTCCTGGTCGTCCTGGCACCATATTCGAGTCTCGCGATGGTACACCTGCTAGAGTGTTTCCATCTGGAAAGAGAGTTGGTCGTCCACCAGGATCTAAGACTAAGAACCCAGGTGGCAAGGCTACTACTCAATCCAAACTTAATACCGTTCAAGTCGCAGAGCCATCTGGGTCCGAGGCAGATGATGGTCAAGCCAAGAACGATCCCGCTGAGTTTCAAGCTCAAGAGCTTGAGCCCGCAGAAGAAGAGCAACTCCATGCTGCTGCTAAATCTCTCGTCGCTCAAACTGTGGTAGAGGCAAATGCCACCGCAGGAGGACCAGTCAAAAAGAAGCATGCTGGAGGTCGGCCCAAGAAGAATATCGCAATCGAGGATCCTTTCGATGAACTATCGAATGCTCCAGCCGATGAGGTTTTCATCGCCCCAAAGCCTAAGAACAAAGGCGGACGCCCCAGAAAGCATCCAGCTCCCGCAGGTGGAGCCAGAGCTCGAGGCGGTCGTGTCAAGAAGCAAACTGCCGTTGAACAAACTGCTGTTCAAGTCGGCGAGGAAGAGGAAGTTATCCAATCCACGGAGCATGACAACGAGTCAATGTTTCCATCAACGAATACATCAAGACCAACTACATCGTCATCTGGCGGTACTGACGGAACTTTTGGTGGACGCCACACTCGTCGTACCACGCGCGGAAAGTCCCAGGCTCAAAGCGCATCCGTCAACCTCGATGACCAGCTTGGCGCCCCAGGTCCTTCTGTCTCAACAAATGGCAGAGGAAAGCGCAATAAACGTACTATTGCCGAAGATAACCAGTCCGCCCAACCCATTGAGTCGGCTATGCAGAGTGGCGATAGTGAAGGTGAGAATATCGTTGTCGATACCTACCGCCCCGATCTCCTTGAGGAATTTTCACCACCAAAGAAGCCTATTCGAAAGGCCGTCCGTGCCAAGAAAGGCAAGGTCACTACCCAATCCGCCCCCCAACCTATCGCACCCCAAGAAGTCACACCCGAGCAAACTGGCGAGGCTTCAAATAATACTACCGGCAGACCAAAGCGCAAGAGAGCCGCTGCTCTTCCTCCATCATCTATTGACCCTGACCAACTCGGCGATTACCTCTCTGACGACGACGGTGAAACTCCCCCACCATCCAAGAGACGCAACGCGCGAGGAGGCCGAAAGGGTAGGCCGGCCAAGCGTGAGCAGACAACTGACCTTGACACTGGCGTTGAAGGCGACAGTTCCGTACCTCCATCGAGAAAGCGAGCTGTTCGCGCAGTTACGAAGAGAAACGCTATCAAGCAAGAGATGGCGTCCGAGGAGTCAAGTGGTGACAGCCAAGCCCCACAACCTCCCAAGACCCGCAAGTCACGCACCAATACATTGATCGTCGCAGAAGGTGCTGGTCCTGTGGCAATTGCAGATGGCAGCATGGAAGGATATATTGGCGGAGAAGCTGCTGCACCCACACCGAAGAAGCGCCCTGTCTCAAGAGGCAAGCAGGCTGCTAGAGATGTTGAGATTGTTGGAGAAAACATTGTGCCAAAGAAGCGCAAATTACCAGCAGCCAACAAGGGCAAAGGTGTCGCATTAGGAGACATCATCGACCCTATCACTATCAAGAATGAGGGGATTGAAGTTCAAGACGGCAACGAGAATGCTGATCTTGAATTCGGTGGTCACGATATGGGCGATGCGGAATCAGCACCCCCAGCAAAGAAGCGCAAGCGTGTAGTCAAAGGCAAAGCTACGAAGACAGAGTCAACAGGTGATGACGATTTTGAGGACAGCGAGGACTACACTGGCATGGACCCAGCTGAGGCCGAGCTGCTACGCAAGAAGAAGAGAAAGAGCAAGAAGCTCGCTGCTGCTACGAAGGCACGATGGGCCAATGGCACGATGAAGGGACCGATGGAGAAGCGCAAGGCAACCAACGCTGCGAAGAAGGCGGCAAAATTGGCTGGCAAGACTGGAGTTGAGGGTGCCATCGACCTAGCTGATCCAGTCGCTGTTGCTGGACCTTCTGCAGAGCCAGCTGCAGATGTTGTGATGGGCGGAATGGGAGGAGATGGTGCTGGAGATAACATAGGACCAAGCACTGGGACTCAGTGGAAGGTCTTCCAAGGAGATGTTGGTGGACCTGTCATGGGTGAGACAATGGCACCAGCCCGCGTGAGCAGTCGAGTTCGAAAGCCCACCAGCCGTGCAATGGGCCTGGATGGCGCCGACGACTATTCTGATGAGGAAGGTTCGTTCAAGGAGAGCGAATATGACCGCTTCCAACAATTGTCTTCACCAAAGGGCGGTTTCAATCTGATCAAGCGCGCTCGCAAGTCATACATCGGCTTGGATGATGAGGACAGCTTTTAATTGATCCGCTTGTATATGCTCGCGAGTCGTACATGGGCTTGGATGATGAGGACGGCCTTTAATTGATCAACGTGTATATAGATCATGAAGTAGAATGCGCTACAGCGTGAACCAGAAAATCAAAACATAATTAAAAATTATCTCCAAGTCCCTTCTCGGGTAATATACTTCAAATGTTCTTGAGCCACCGGAAAATCATGATATCCCGAAATATCCTGATTACTTTACAACAATAAGAGCCTCTCACTTCTAGCAATCCTCTCAGTATTCCTAAGCAGCCAAGAACATCCCGAAACCTTGCAGCTGTTCCACCTGAACTCGAACCTCTCACCCTCAGCACTTCACTGAATGTTTCCGATCAATCGAGACTCATGAAATCCGAAAAACTCGTAGCTATTCCACCGAACTTGAATTCTGCATTTCCAAGACTTCCCTTGAAAGGTCCTCGAGATCTCCGGTCTTTCATTTTGCAAGACTGTTTTGTACACAACTAAAGGGACCCAAATTCACATGGAAGATTCATATTACAGCGGCTTCTTTTACATCGAAGAACAGATGGGGTCATGGCTTTCTGAAATATTTTCGTCGTACCTCCAGAAAATGTTTCTATGACATCCTGAGAGTCTCCTCAACGACCCTTTGACCCGCAAGAACATGTTTCCATCACCTTTGGAGTCCCCCGAATATTCTGCATATAGCCTACGTCTTTCGTCCCATTGATATCTCCTGAGTCTCCTCTGTATATCTCAATAACTTCCATCGGATGACCCTAACCGTCTGCAGTCCAGAACTCGCAGTCCCCTTCCATCCAGTCTTTGGCCAGAAGAGTTATAATGGAAACCCGAGCGAACACGAGCGAACTTCTTGCTATGTTCCTGGACCTTCTCAAGAACCAGCAGATGACCCTCAACTTCAATATTTCCAGCCTCTGACACTGTTGAAGATGAAAGATGCAAAGGCAGCAGATTAGTGTTCAGAGGATTTCCCAGCTGTCCAGCGTAGATGTTTCCAAGCTGAGTTGGGCTCGACTACTCATGCCAGTAGATTTCCAGTGTTACCGAAGAGTTGATCAATGGCTACTCTTAGATCCCTTGAATTCGCCACGATGTTCCTTCTTTATTTCAGCAATGGCGTGCGCAGTTGAGGGGAATGTGTTCGACCTTGATATCAGCTGCAGCAGTCAAGGGCTTCCGCTCTTCTGCCATCATTTTCGGGATGAACGGAGGTTTTCAACATGGTCACGTCTCGCCAGGTTCACTTGATGCCGAAACCATGCCCGTACTTTCGCCAACGTACTCAAGCTCTTCCCTCGCAGCAAGCCAATGAAAGACATAAACAGCTCTCTATTCCCAGTCGGGCCATTCGAAGTCCGACCTACGATGCTTGTCAAAGCAATTCGCAATCCAAGCCACAACCACAGCAGCGCCCATCAGCGCCGGCCCAACCAATAATGGATTCCCAGCCAGCTTGGGATCAGTTGTGAACGGCATCAACAAGGCAGCACAAGCCACCAAGGAAAATTCACAGACAATCGCAAAGATCATCTCAGCAAACACGCGACCTTGCAACACACACCTGAATTCGAGGATGGGCTCGGTGAGAAGAAGCCGATTTTGTCGGGTATGTAGGATATTCGATTGGAACCAGTAACATTTGGTGACGAGTGCGAGATGGATGGGATTCAGGGTATCGGGGGTTAGTTATTTGGGGGCCGCGGGCTATCGTGATGGTGTTCAAAATGCTGCTGACAAGGTTGCGAGGCATTGTGAAAACGGGTTTAGGTGAGGGTGTAGACTTATTGCTAGGGTGGAGGGAAGCTGAGCCACCGACGACGAGGTACAGGAGACGTTGATGTTTTCGCGATATCAATGCGCCAAGGACGGATTATGCGAGCTTTGGGGGAGAAATGTTGATGGGGGATCTTGAATTAACTATTGTAGCTCACTAAAATCTGGAAGTGCCATACCTACCTGAATTCGCTACTATGGAACCAAACCTCTCGTGAGACCGGTGTGCTCGTACGGTACTTGGAGGTGAATGACCATGGAACATTATTACTTTCTACAATTGTTGCAAAGGTTCTGGGACAATGTGCGTACTCAGAGCAGTTGTCGAGAATCTGAATGTTCCAAGATTCTTAGAACATTTTATGGATAGTAAATTGAATAAAGAGGGTTTGGTGATGAACGCATGATACTCAGCAAAACTCATTTTGGATGGCAAGTCACTGCTTCATGGGTAGGAGAATGAGGAAATGCATTGACGCAATTGCTCAATTTTTATGAAACAGCCAATCTCATATCGGAATCTCGATATGAGCAATCTCCCTTTCCACCTTTGGACCTGAGCAGCTGCTACTTTAGCAGAAGCCATGAGGTAGCAAGCTTGAGCTGACGGTGAGTATTAAGCACAGCATGAGTCTTGAGAACTTACTAGGTAAGCCATGATATCAATTAAAGAGCCATTGTAGTATCCCGCGGGAGAGGGCTCATTTCGGCTCCCTTAAGGCCCGGCGATGCTCTCCTTGTCTTGTCTCTATCGCCGGGTCCCAATTTAGCCCCACATGGAGTACCCGGAAGTATTTGTGGGTCTGCGATGATTTGACAGTGTAAGAGCTCGCGGCATTGCTCTGCGTACACCCACCCCGCACCCTACTAAATTAAGTGATTTATCAACACCCACAAATTAATTAATACTTATATATATATATTATATAATTCTAAGTGTTTAATATACAGTTTGCATGCCCTTTGCATTAATTACGTCTTCAATCTTGCACGTGAGCCTGTAAGTTAGATATCGCTAATCTTCAGGCTTTACCTCGTTCTATAACTCTTATAAAACCTCCTTTATATCCTCTATCGTCGTCGGCATAGCTTCCAGTTTATTTATCTCTTCTTTCATCTATCTCTAGATCTTCTCAATTAGGTTCAAGTTAGGTGAGGATAGTGGCTAATTAAGCCCTTTTATCCCCCGATTTAAACGCTATAGTTTTGCCTTCCCTTAGTGCACTTTTGATCCATCCTCTATAAATATAAACTCCGCCTTCTGTTCCTTAGTTAAGGAGTCGTAGTACGGCCTAATAACCTCGTCAAGTACTTGTCGTATATACGCTTGACTACAAATCCCTCTCCGTCCCTTTTCCTTTACTAAAAACACTAAAGGGCTCTTCCAGTCCTAGTCAATTACACCCTATACTATAACGCTCACTCTCCTACTCCTATAAACGGACTGAATATACGTCTGATAATTCTTCTCCTCTAGCCGGCGTGTGACGTATATCCTCCCTCGCTTTCTAGTCTTAAAGGTTGCCTCATCACTCTATAAAATAGTTGACCATCGCTTAACGCTCTACTACCGATATTCTAAGTAAAATGCTACCCTTTTTGCCGCCTGTTCTTTGGAAATAAAAGGCCTCCGGCAAGTAATATAGCGACGGTACCCTATAGCTTTTAAAGCACGTCGGAGAGTAGTTATAGACGCCTTGATCCGACACTCCCTAATGAGTTGAGAGTAAGGCATATATCGATTCGTCTAACTTAAGGAAATGAAGTGAAGAACGCGCTTAAGATCTGTAGTAGATATAAGCTTCTTCTTTATCGCCTTTCCCTTTTGTCCTCGTTTAGATGCTTGTGCCTTTATAATACGTTGAATTGACGAGCGCGCAAGACCGGTTTCCTTCCGTATTTGACCGTAGGACATGCCCTAGCGTTTCATTGATCTGATTGCCCCTCGCTCGGGAGTTTTCCACTCTATACCGGCCTTATGCTCTCTTAGAGCAGGTGAGGATAAGATTTTTTCGACCATTTTGATATAGTAACGCGTAGAGAAGGAGGAGAAGTGAGTCTGACGCGTTCAGGAGACGTGGCGTTGTATTAGGTGCCCAAAAGGGGGTGGTCAATTTCGCTAATATCACGTGTACGCAGAGCAATGCCGCGAGCTCTTACTAAAGGCGAGGGAACCTGCATACTACGACAATGTTTATCTGTAGTCTTGCATCGAAACTCCTTCAAATACTGAACACTGGCTCAGTTAGCTCTCTCCTACAAGCTAAACTCCAATAGCCGGCGTGTTTTACAAAAATTGGCAGAAGAAAATCCTTTCCACCCATGCAACTCGGGAAGGGAGGATCAAATGCACTGTAAATATTACTTATTTCAACTGCTGGCGAGTCAAGAAAAGATCTACATTGAGCCCCAGGAATACTTCTAGCCTATTTCTTAGCTTTCTCGTACTGGTTCCATCTTGATCTCTTGGCGTTCAACACTTACCTCTCTTACCCGAGCAAATCCTGAGCGAGCCTGAATATGTCCACGTGTTGACTTGCAAACCACAATCTAGCTTCGATTTGATTCGTTTACTACTTTGCTGCGTTTTCCCTGGTCTTCTATTTTGCAGCTTACTTCCTTTACTCTATTTCCACGAAGCCCATTAAGTCCATTGGCTTGCAAGAACAGCTTGGAGTTCCGTAAAACATCCTTCCCACAATCCTTTTCCCTGAGAGAAGTACTCCAACACCATTGGGATAGGAATTTTCAAAACCAAGCCCAGGAATCCGGTAAATCTGCACTTGGGTTTCGGGAGATCTCCCGCGGAAAAGATAAAGTCGAAATGTCGAAAGGGCATTGTACCCAGGGCAACGAACTAAGCAGAGTGTATTTCCAGCGATCCAGGCATGATTGTGCCTACTCGCATTGTCGTGAGATAGGCCTAGAATTTTGGCAAGTTTGGAGGCTTGCCGTAAGCGGTCGTCTTGGCTTTGGCCAGTAGACGACTCAAGACTTTCAAGTAAAGGTGCGACGTCCTCTTCGAAGTTCGCTCCGCCTATGTTCAACTCGGACGTAAAGTGAAAGACTCTTTTGATCGCCATTAGGAAGCCAGTTGCTTTGCAACCATGCCATGCCAAAATACAATCCACAATATTTAGAAGTTGTTCGATCACATCCATACCGTAAAATCCGAAGTTTCGCATCTGTTCGATAGCACCGGTATGTTCTAGACATGGTCTAATGGCATTGTTGCGTATAATGACAGGGTAATGCGGTGCCGAAGTCTGGGACCCTAATTCATTCCCTGGTAGTGCAATCATCTTCTCGTGCCCTACGAGCCAAGTGTACCCCACTACTTCCGCTTCCTCAAAGGAACTAAAGCCCGGGACAAGTAGCAGCGGGGTATAATCCCCAGCTTCGAGACACTTCCAAGCTACAAAAAGGCATGCCAAATCTGCCTCTTTTGGGATCTTCAATGCTAAATCCATGTGGGATCCTATATCAAGGAATCCACAAATGGCGAGAAACCGATCTCGATGTATAGAACACTGTTTACCGGCGATTATTGAGAATGCTTCTGCATATGTCAAGCTCGCAGGTCGCCTCCGCCGATAAATCTGCACTTTAAAGCGACTAGATACTCCATTAAGCCCTTCGGAGAATCTTAGGAGATGCTCCTTGGTTTTCATGAAGCTCCAGAGTTCATGGAATGTACCCTTGTCCCGCTCCCAGTCGGCGTAGAAGATTTGGAAATCGCTCGTAAGTAGGTGCGCTTTTTCACACGAGATATATTCGAGAACGACCCACATCCGCTTAAACCAGCGGGACCGATAGAAAGAACGAAGGATTTTGGATACTTCTTCATCATTATCCTTGTTGCTGAGCAGTGACTGAACGCTCGAAAATGGGAATTCATCCAAATGCACAAGACACGCCCAAGAAGCTGCGTAAATCGTTGGTATCAGGAGAAGAAGGTTTTCTTTGATTGCCTGACTCCATTGCGGGACGCTGAAATAATCGTGCCAAACTTCAACCCTACCTATAACAGGGCTTAGGGTTTCTACTGTGGCAAATATAATCTTGCAGAGGGTCTCGACGACTCTTATCGATGCTATCGGGGTAGACGTTCCAGATCCATTAGCAATGGCGATTTCTTCGTGCCAGGCATGGGATACAGTCAGATATTTGACATTCTCCCGCTGTAAACACTGAGCGTGTCTATTGTACACACGAAAATGTACGTGTGTCAGATGCTCAAATGCTGGCTCAATCGACACTGTTCTGATAGTCGGCGATCCGTTTTCGACGAATTGATTCTTGCAGACCGCGCATGGTGTGTCCGCGCAATTATTCCAAAAGAATTGCAAGACGTCTGATGGCTTGAGTTTTACAAATCGATCCTCAAGATGAAAGAAAATTAAAGAGCGATCCAAGTTTTTAATATGAACTTGCACATTGTCGATTGCTTTCCTTGTGCTGTCCAATGTCTCTACCAAAGAATCTTTTGCTTTTATGTGTTGTTCGGTGGCGTACTCCCAGAGCCTCTCCCAGCCATTGTTATCAGTTCCGTCTGCTGTCTTATTTTCTTCTTCTGCCTCCTCTTCTGCCTCCTCTTCTGCCTCCTCTTCTGCCTCTTCGCTTTGATTACTGTGCACTTCGTCGGCGTCAACGCGATTCCAGGATCCATCCTCTCCGCGTGCTAAAACATTCGAAACGCCTTCTTCAATGTAGATCATAACATCGTCATGATTGAAATCGACAGGCAGTACAGGATGGGACGGACCCTGATTCGGGTTATAGGTCTCTGCCATGACTAGCCACTCCTTCTAGGCGATCTGATGATATGTAGCTGCGTTCTGTATTTTAAGTATTGGAAGATTAAGATGGGTGATGGATGGTTTGGAAAACACTTTGAAAGAAAGGAAGCAAGGCTCACTTTGAGATCCAGGTCGGGTCTCTGGAGTTAGCGGTGGCTATGCAACGCTAGGTCTTTGAGGTGGTACAGTACATGACACTTTCCCCAATAGCTGCCCAGAGAGATGCCACGTGTCTCGGGCTTCACACTAGGCATATTTTGTTCTCATCGAGGAATTCTTGCTAAACTAAATTTTTCAGCGAGCTTGGGCAAGTTGCCTCTAGGGTATAGGCCCTATAACTAGCTTATAGGGGCTAACAGGGCTAACAGAGCTGATAGGGCTGTGTCGCATGAATTTTTACCGGAACTTCTATGGCACTAATATAACTCGTAACCGTCGCTAGGCGAAAGGGGTCTTTTCAAGCCCCTCGTTTGAAGTTATTTATTCCAAGTAAACATTTGAGCAAGTTGATCAGGCCTGAGCAAACATAAGCGGAAGCTAAGCTGGCCTGAGCCGAGCCTGAGCAATGGTGGCGTTGCTCACTTGCGACACAGGGTTAGGAAGTGGACACATTTCCGTAGTATAACAGCAAGTCGGGAAACTACGGAGAAGGCATCTGCAAGATCTTTGGTATCCTAGTCCTTCATCTGCATCAGCTCCTTCGAAATCCTGTATTTAATTGCTTCCTTTATTTCTACAACAGCTATCCTGGAACTGCGACCCAAACCATTCTCCCAAGTATCCTTCAAGAAACATCATTGTAGACCAGATATTCGCTACCCAACAACAGTACCAGCCAAGGCACCGGACGGGCTGTTTATGAGCTTTCACGTATGATCAGTCTTCATTGTTGGTTGTGATGATGGTGGTGGCTGCTTCTCGCACGGTCTGTGCAGAATATACAGCATGTTGAGTTACGATTCGGCGACGGAGCCACTGGATTCATTCGAAGAGGGTGCTCGGGTTGTCTGTCCACATAATGAACAGATATATGATCATCAAGTACGCCGTTTTGAACAGATTGGTAGGGTTGGCCAAGATCGTAATGAATCATCGATGCTCGCTTGGGAGAGGCGGTAGCTTCTTCGGATGTATTCCTATTTCCGTTCATTTGGGCCATGGTCTGATCGGTCGAGGTGTCTTCAATGCTTCCCAGATCGTCCAGACGGATTTCACCAGTTCCAGTCGTAGTGCCGTTCAGACCATTCTCGATATTCTGGGTATCATTTTGCCTGCCTGTGGATGGACCAAATAGTCTTCTAGGAGATGTGCAAGTACCCGAGGTTTGGCGCTGCTTCTTGACGGCGATGCTGAAGAGCACGACAATGACGATGAGGATTAACCTAGGTTATCGTTAGTGGGATGTCTATAATTATTGGAACTGGGTCTGAACATACCAGCCAAGTCCGCTGAGAACGAGTAAAGCGATCAGAAGATGGTCAGTGGATGTAACTGGCACTGCAGCAACCATGTGCCAAAACGTAACGGTATACCACAACAAAATGGCCGAATCGGGCAGCAGGATGGCATAATAGCTGTAGGATAATGGACGCTGCTCAGCAACCAGATGGCAAACTTGAATGAGCATGGTGATAACTCCCTGGGAGTATCAGCATTGGTCTTCTGATTTGGAGTTCTGATCTCAAGATGTATGAGTGGTTGCTTACCTGAGTCATCCCCGTCCAACATACGGCGGGGAGCTCTTCAACAGCTGACAACACGCCACACACTGTTAGGCCGAGTGCGAGGACCAGAAGGAGTATTGGTAACGAGATGTACCATGAAGGATGAGCTGCCATCTTCACGATGAGCAACAGTTCGAAGCCAGGTACAGCTAATCTGGGGCGTGGGGCGTAGTGTATCTGCAGAGGCTGAGAGTTGCCAATGAAGGAGGACAGTGGGTCTCTGGGAAGACGAGGTTGCCGTCGACAACGTTGACCGTGGTAGTGATCCGATGGCGAATCTAGCAAGGAATGCTTCGTCTTGACACTGCAGCGATTGACGGAGAAATTGGGATTTCAGCAACGGTACGAAGTGACTGTAGGCGTCTGGACAACTGATGGAGAAAGAGTGGTGCGTTTTTGAAAAGGCGAGAGCGACGCACGATATTGAGCTCGGTAGCAACTTGAGCTCGCAAAGTTGGAGAGGAACGCTTGGCTGTTCCGTCGTTTTTCCGAACAAAACTGCAACCATCTCGAAATCGAAAATTTAAAGCACTAGAAAGCAGAAACCCTTTCTCGAAGACCAGACAGCATCGAATTTATAAAATCGTTAAGCTCGCAGAGTTGGGAAGGAATGCTTGGATGTTCTGTCGTTTTCTGAACAAAACTGCAACTATCTCAATTGAAATCTAGAAACACAAGAAACTAGAAAGCCTTCCTCGAAGACTAGACGCTATCAGCTCGTATATTAAACACGAATTTATATCGTCAATGCTGTTCCTTAGAAAAGGATCGAATTTAGGTCGGGATCAAGCTTACGAACCTCTACACCTCGGATTTCACAAGGTAGTGAAGGTTTAGTGGAAGACAAAGTAGTTCTATCATCGACCTCCAAGGCTCAAATGCGTACACGGGCGGACAGCGTATCTACTATTAAACTTAGCAGCTATCTGAAACGAAGCAGTCCTAGCCTTCGATAGAAGTAGACTATTTAGGTGGAAGGAGAATTCGACTAGTCTGCCCTTGAGAGACCCTAGCTCGGAATAGATCAGTTCGAATCCTCACAAAACTTGTGTTAATTAGAACTCCGGGTTCATATTCCCGGTTCACACAAACCCGGATTAGACAATCCCGGTTCACATATACCCGGATAGACACTCTCGGTTCACATATACCCGGATAGACACTCTTGGTTCATAAATACCCGGGATAGACACTCTCGGTTCAGATTTACCCGGCAGATACTCCCGGTTCCCGCAGACCCCAGTTAGACACTCCCCGTTGACGCGTACCCAGGGTAGACACTCCCAGCTCATATTCACTTGGGCAGACACGCCTGGTTCACGCATACTAGGGACAGACACTCCCAGCTCAGATATACCTAGGTCAACACTCCCAGTTCACACATAACCTCTGGATCCTCATTAGATCTCCACTAATCAGAGCACCCTGAATCCCTATAATAGTCACTAAATCGAGCCTCCTTGTCACTTGAACGCAAGGGATAGGACTTAGACTTAGACAGCCTCTAGAAGGCTAGTCCTCGAAGATACATGGCCAAGACACAGCCAAGACACGACCAGAACATGACCAGAACACGCACGGCCAGGACATGGATACAAGGGCTCTTTTAGGAGCATAAAGCAGAACAGCTACCTCATCGCCCAGGCTTCGTGTACATTCAGAACCATATAGGCCACCTTGTTCCTAGACAGGGCTGCTCAAACGTAGCAATAACCTAGTACTATTCCGCAAATTCCAAAAAGCCTATCCCTAACATAGCCGACATAGTGTACTCCAAGCGCTCCTGGAAGATGGACGCGACTCTGATTGCAGTTCAAAGAAATTGAATATGGCAGAGTCTCCCATTATACTCGACAGCACTGTAAAGCGGCTCTTCTAGCATATAGAAACATAGGACAATAGTCTGGCGAACACTATTGCTGAAGGCTCAACTTGGAGCACTGCGCGCACTCTAGCTGAGACTGTTCAATGAGCTTTCATGCTCTGGATTCAAGCACTTGCTCTCTATCCTGCGCGTGCGGCGGCGCAGTTGGGCCTGCACATGGTCTGGCAAGACTATTTCAAGTGATGAAGAAGATGATGGAAGAAGCCTTCATGTGACGTTGATTGAAGAGTAAGGTAAGCTTTCCTGTCCATAAACTAGAGTCGATAGGCTAACCATATTATTGGCTAAATGTCGGCGTTTGTCGGCGCCGACTGCCAATAGCTGTCTTCTCCCTGCCTTCCCCCTTTGTTACATCATTCAGACGATAACGATAACAGACATGAGCAATTTGTCAACCGCCGTCGTCCCTCAATTTCAAGCTGAGGTGTCTAGCATTCATCCGCCATGAGTTCCATCATTACATTTGGTCCCAAGGACCAAGCATGGCATTATTCTCAATCAGCAAGGACATATGACCTCTCTGGAGGGGCGGGGAAGAAGTTGACTATGAAAACAACTGAGGGCCCGAAGGAGACAACAATTACAATTGCGCCGGAATCGACAGCTCTTGTGATTGTTGACATGTAGGTGTTGGGGAGAACCCATTTCTTATTCTGGCCTGTCTTATGATTCTCTTCTAAGACAATGTCGCCTGCCGAAACGACCCCCATTTGAGAAAATGCTAACTCCCCTGTTTACTAAGGCAGAATTTCTTCCTTGATTCAAAGTGTATGGATCATCCACATGGCTTGAGTGCTGTAGAACCAACAATCAAGGTCATTGAGAAGTGCAGAAAAGAAGGAATACAAGTGGGATGCTCAAACACTATACTGAAGGATGAGCTGACGATTTCTAGATCATCTGGCTAAACTGGGGTTTAATAGACGAAGACATGGCCACCCTGCCAGCAGCTGTAAATCGGGGCTTTATGTCTGATACCCTTCAAGCCACAACTGATCTTCGAAGACCATGGACAGGACTTGGATCCGATCTAGGAGAAGACAAAGGACGTTGTCTCTTTGCTGGAACATGGAATGCAGATATCTATCCTCCTCTCAAGGAACAGGTTCGGCCAGGTGATCTCCACTGTGCCAAGAACCGCATGTCCGGGCTTTGGTCCCCAGAGCAACCGCTCTGGAAGACGCTAAAAGCCGAGAAGAAGAATACAATTCTTTTTACAGGCGTCAACACGGACCAGTGCGTCCTTGGGACTTTCGTGGACGGGTATAACGCGGGATGGAATTGCGTGTTGGTTGACAACTGCTGCGGCACGACAACGGAAGGCGGGAAAGAGATAACATTCCACAACGTTGCTGTGAGTCTTTAATGCCTAATCAATCTTGAGAAGAAGCTACGCTGATGTCATTGCCTAGACCTCGTATGGTTTTATCACTGATAGTGCGAGTCTGCTCACCGCCAAGGCGGGGTAGCCGCTTGAATACGAGATGCTCGAGGATGAATAATCTTGATGTAGTATCGTGATGTGGTATCGTATGTCTCATTTTGCTCTCGTATATACGTCCCGTGAGCATGCTGCTCGGAATTCCCCCATCTTTCTTCTTATCGTGCCTGTTCTTCTCGTATGTACTCTTCTCTACCTCATTCTCATGGCAACCGTTTATGCAATCTCGCCCCGCTGTATGTAAAACCCCACCATCAAAACATCTTCCCGCTCCCAAAACGCCAACAAATGCCTCAAGCTATTGAATGCAGACTCCATAACGCAATGCTATTGACACGCCCACATATCCTCAAGCTCCTTGGACATTCACATCTCCTCTGCAGACCCCGTAGCTACAGCATGCTTCAGGTCCCAGCTCGCCAATGAGGACTTGATCTCGTATTCTCTGTTTAAAAGTCAGACTTCAATCCAGGATAACGATGAGATGGAGGAATGGGACATACATCTGTACAAGGCACAGGCGTAGCAGTCACCATCGAAAACGTGCTGATAACCACCATCCCTATGGCGAAGAAACTCGAACTCGGCCGCATTTTGTCCTGATTCCCACTTTTCTCCACCCTCCCTCTTTAAAATCGGATGAACTGAACTCTAAAGTCCAAAGAAAGGGAGACCCCAGGGGAGGAACGATGTTTTGTAGCTCGGTGCAGTCACTTGTTTGATGCCAGTTTCGAGAGAATGTCACCTCTCGTTTCGAGTGCGCAGGTGAGGCGAATTGTTTGGCTGCAGATGTTTGAAACTCGGTGCCGGCTGGAAGAATATCTGTTTGGAGTGCTCAAACGTAGCGAATGACTTTCTTGTTCTTTCTCAAACGAAGGGAGGCCTTTTGATCTTTAGGCAGATACAGAGCGGCGTGCGAGGGGTGGCCTTCTCATATATGTATGGGATCACGATGAGGGGCAAGCGGGTGTGGAACAGTAAGTCGGTGTAATCGCTGGCCATGGCTGCATGCCAGCCACCTCGACAGTCGACACGAATGGGCAGAAAGCATGCCGATGATTGATCGTAGCATTCTCCACAAACACGAAGATCCGAGCTGGCGGGCGAACAGGTGTGGTCTGCCAGCCAAGCCGCGACACGAGTCCGAAGGCTTGGGGAGCGGGTGGGCCAATCGCTGGTTGTGGTTGTGACGCCACAGCAGCGAGAAGCGGCGTGGGCAAGAATAGATGTGGCTGTGCGGAGGGTTTCGACGCAACGAAACGCTGTGCATGTTCGGAAGGCGTGGCTTCGGAGTGTGCGGAGGCGATGGTACGAAGGTACGAAGGTAAGCATATGCTGATTGCCTGTTGTGGTATATGGGACGATAAGTCAGCAGGTTATGATGTGTACCTTAGTTGGGCTTGCTGAAGATTTCTCGGTGCTGCGAAGAGCTCAGGATGCTAATTGATTTCGCTGCAAAGAAGGGAAAAGAGGGCCATGGTGTGATTCGGGAAGCTCGGCATCTTTCGACGAACAAGTGTGCTTTGGGTATTGCATTGCATAACTGGGTAGTATTGAGCGGCTGCAGAGATGCCAGAAAAGATAGGTACCTCACGGAAGTGCAATCACGTGATGAGGTTTTCTTGCTTCAGCAACGGAGGAGTAGAGATAGCAAGTGTGCATCCTCTATCTTCGAGTGCAGTGGAAGATCGAGGGCAGTGCTCATGTTTGATTGTCGCTCTCATAATCTATCTTCATCCCACGCTTTTGAATGCTATTCAGCACCTAGGCACTTGATGTTATGTGCACGATCACGTGGCATCCGTGAGAACCTGTGGAATAGGCATCACGTCTCTTGATCTCCATTGATGGAGAAATCGTACTATGGGAACGGGGTCGGCAGTACCAGTCTCTCGTCTTGTTGTTTGTTCAAATAACTTGAAAGGTTGCAATAGCTCCTGGCGAAACCTCCAGCCATCCCTATCCAAACACTTCACATACTCAGAGCAACAAGCACTTCATATCACTTGAGAGGTTTATCACCAGCATCGCGATCACCCGAGTCAACTAATCCTCTTGGTATAACAGAGTCTATTGGTAAGAAACAGGTGGATTCTCGACCTTTGTTGGTGGAATACGCGAAGGGGTATCTCTCAATATGAACATGCAAAGCAACCAGGCCGCTACCTATTCACAAATAACTATCCTCTTTCTCTCCCCGAAATTGCAACAAGAGCAGCTTGGAAATTGATACTCAAAAGAAAAGAACCATTTTAAACGCCACAAACGCAATAGCCCAACCCAACTTCCAGGATCCACCTCCCCTCAACGACGAGCCAACACTCGGCTTTACCGACACAGTCGTCTGGCTGAATGAATCTGTGCCAGACGGAGGGTATATGACAATGGTCGTCTTGCTCAGACTGGTGATAGCTGGATCAGAAGCGGCCGAAGCCTGGTATGTCGGACCTGCATAATAGCTCTCGCAAAATCCGGTGAGCGAAGCAATTGCAGAATAATACGCGGGATCCGCAGTGCTAGCATAGTTTGCGCAAGAGAGAAGTGGGCCGTCGAAGCCGTTTGGATTGTATACGGTGCCAGAGTAACATGCGCAGGATGCTTGCACGGTGTTAGGCAGGGTTCTGAAGGCTGGTGTTGCGGCGATGCAGGATGCGAGAATGTTGACTACGGATGTGCATGCTGGGTTGTTGACGTCGCCGCCGGTTATTGCAGCCGCTGCTGTGATGGGTCCTGCGCTTGTAGGTTGAGCTGTTTGCTGTGCAGTGGTTGTTGTAATTGAAGCTGGGGCCGAAGCAGGAGTTGTTGTTTGTTGTGCAGTCGTCGCTCCGGTTGTAGCTGCCAACACGTCTCCAATGACGGTGCAGAAGTTCTCCATGGATTGGTAGGTAGTGTAATCGGTTGGATCTGTCGTGTTGACATATTCGGCGCAGGTGCTGACCACTCCGTCAAAGTATTGAGGTACCCATACTGTGGTCGTGCCAGAGAAGCTGTAGCAGAGGCATGGAGCTTTGCTTGCGGGCGAGAAGTTGGAGAAACCTGGGCTGACGGATTCGCAGAAGTTGAATATGGAGGGGATGATGGAACATGCTGCTGGAGGGTTCTCTGCTTGGCGTTGAAACAGTTGTATCGGCATATTGGCTTGAACGAGGAGGGCGTGCAGGAGGGAAATCAGCACAAGGAAGAGCGCCATTGAAGGATTGGACTCGAGGTAGGCAGTAGTATTTTTACACGCAAGTACGGAGACCAATGTCGCGAAAAGAAGCAGGGGAAACGAGGCTGAACGAAACGTAAAGATATCTTGGAGCCTTGGATAACTAGATTTATAGCACCACCTCGCAATTCTCGCATGGACTGACGCGGGTACGTCACCTTCATTCTACTTGACATTGAATTAAGTTTAATGAAAATGAAATGCAAACTTGCTTAAAGTCTCTTGTTTCCCCAAGTATCTCTTTTTTCATCTCAACTCAACATATTGACCAAGAGTCATTGCAAACAGATTTCGTTTGGCCGTACCCATCGTTGTTCTTCAGTTGCAAGGCAATGAAGATATCGCTGGAGAATGTCTTCGATCACTTTCAAAGTCCATGAATACTAGCGTGCTTCAGTTCCTGAAATGAAATCATGTGGCTCCTTCTCCAAGCCAATCCACTTGCTGTATTTCGTTTGATATCTGCACGAGGCTTTCTTCCAACGCAACTTCCATGCAAGAAACTACACCAATGTGGAGAATTGGATAAATTAATCGATATATGGCTGGCTGTCAAGAAAAGTGCCGGATCCAGTTGCCTGATAACGGGTTCTGGCAGTGAGTATCCAGATTTCTACCTCCTTAGCTAAACATTGCCTGTTTCCTTTACAACATCCCGCATTCCAGCACGCAAGATCCTGACTCTGGACACAGGCTTCAGCTGCTGGATCCCATTGTGGGAAGATGACGTGGTCCCGTGTTTGCATCTCTCTGAGAGACACCTCGGAATGCGATATATCAATCCCCAAATCCCCATCAGTTTCCCATCATCGGCTCAGATCTCAAAAACCACTCACTAAACCAAAACGCTAGAGGTACACATCTCTGCGAATCAACCACTTCTCAAGTGCTTCAATCGCCCCTTCGAAAGCTGCCCGAACGTCACCAAGACGATGCCGCCTAATCAGATGACCCAAGGCGATGTTTCTCGCATCCAATCGAGCCAAGTAAGTTATCATTCTCTCTAAGAATCATCATGGAACTTCCTAACAGTCTCATTCAAAGGCCATGGCCGGAGGCGACATGTCCTCCAACGGCTTCGCCTCACGTGGCCAATCTGCTGGTGATCGAAATGCCAACGCCAGCGCAGGCAACAATGGTGCATCTGGCCGTGGCAATGGTGGTTCTGGAGGTGGAGGTGGAAAAGCAGGTGCTGGAAATAGTGGTGGTCCTGCTGGAAAGAAGTAGAAATTGATGTTATTTCGAGGGAGGTTATGGAAGCTTGGGTGTTTGAGCTCAAGAGATGAGTATGCATTGGAAGGATCTGGGTTTCGGGGGAGAAGGGATACGGCCATTGACACTGTCTTGTCAGGCAACTTTTGGGGAATACTGCTATCACTCTTTTGCAGTAATGAAGATTGGAACTGGTGTGTCAGATACCACTGGAGAATACTACTATCATTCATTTAATGCAGTTATTCTTGACCAACCTTGTTGTTTGCAAGAACTGTGACTTCGAATCTCATGGAACGCGAATCAAGAAAGAGAGATAACTTACTTGAACGATGAACTGTATTATGCTTTTATCGTAGTAAACTTGTCGAGGGGTGTTACTTGCGATTGAAAATCAGCAGCCAATTCCAAGAAGAGATCTTCGAGCAAACGAAATCTATTTTTCAGACCATGTCATCTCTTGATCATCCATCGTCTATTTTTCCTTTTCCGTCCTTTTTGACCCTTGGATCTCGCCCTTGTCACCGCTTCTTCCCACGAACTGCACTCACGCCAAAGCAATGCACTCAATCTCAATCGGCACACCCTTCGGCAGCTGATAAACCGCAACACAGCTCCTCGCAGGCTTATGCTTGAAAAACTTCTCATACACCCCATTCATCTCGACAAAATTATCCATCGTCGTCAGAAACACGTTAACCTTGACGACCTTCTCGATTGAGGAACCTCCGGCGGTGAGGACGGCAGACAAGTTCTGGATGCAGAGCTCGGTCATGGCGGCGATGGTCGAGGATTCGAGGGTCAGGATTTCGCCGGTCGGTGTGCAGGGTATTTGGCCCGAGCAATATATTGTGGAGGAGGTGGCTATTGCTTGGGACTGGGAAGATTAGAAGGGATCGAGTGGGATTGGGAGGGAAGGTACGTAGGGTCCTGCTGCTGTTTGGGAGTCAGTAAATATTTTTTGGCGGTCTCGAATAATGGGGGGAATTGGAGCTTACGAAATGCAGCATCTTTAGTGAAGACTGGTTTGAAGTCTGCCATTGTAGTCTGATTGTTTTGCGAAGGGAAGTGGAATCTTGTACTCGAGTTTCGTGAATTTGGTGAGTTGTGTTTTCTGCTCAAGACTTCTGATTTTTAAGGGGTGAAGATTGAAGGTGGGGTTGGCGGGGTAGAAAATAGGTCCACATATTTAGCCGATGTTCTGCCGGGCGGACTCGCTTCTTACGAGCCTTCTTCAACGTCGTCCTAACTTTCCCAACACCAGATAGAAACGACCACGGCACCTACGAATCAGCTGTCATGTCGAGAAGACTTCTCAAACGATATTAGGGTCGAATGCCCGGTCGGACACCGAGTGCGGGCCCTCAAACTCCCTACGTGCGTGCGATGGGACTTCCTATAGCGAAATTGGGGGGCGGCACTGCCTTGGAGGAGGGGCGACACCACGGAACTCCCAACCCACACTGCTCGAGTTTGAGCAAGCTAAAATACACACGAAATACATTGAATATGGGTTGAAGATCTGGTTATATTCATAATCATCAAAGATATCTTGGAGTAACAAGGAAAACTACGGATTCCGAACGAGACAAGCACAAAGTCAAAAGGCGTCAGCGAGTCCAACCCCAAACGCCAGGTCCCCCACACAGCTTGCAGCACACTACCACCGAGGCTTCAGTGCCATTTCTCGCCATATCTCCCCCGATGAACTCGACCATGCTTCACTCCATTCACACTTCGCATGTACGTCTTGGCCGATTCGACTGAGTTGATTAGCTGTGTTGTTCTGCTGATGGCCCTGAAGGCTTCTTACGCTGGACGTTCATCTTTAGATGTACGGATTTGTTGCAGTTTGTATCATTACAGGTGCAGACCGACTGTTTTTCTTGGGCATCCATCCGCAAATGGACGAGCTTGCTGCAGTCTGTATCGTCACAGGTACAAAATGCTGTTCCGGTGAGGTCGGGCAGGTCTGGAGTTGGCAGTCTCGTGATCCTAGGAGTTGGAGGTGGACCTTGAAATGTTGGCTGGGGTGCGTCTGGAACTGCTGGCGGGACACGAGCAGCTTTGTCGTTTGGGGTTTGGTTTTTCGTTTGTCGAGTACTTTTGGATCCTGTTGTTCTGATTTCGACGGCCGATTTATTTGCTCTCCTTTTCGACGAAGAGTTTGCTGCAGGAACCTGGCATGGTTTCTGACTTGATGGAATATCCGCTTGCGGCCTCCCAGATGGTGCGGACTGCTGCCTTGGGACGTAAGTCTGGCATCTCGAGTCCGGCCCAGGAACAGTGTTCGGGCCACTTGGACGAACACCTTGTGGTGGCTGTACCGGCGGTGAGTACATCTTTGCTGAGGTATTTGCCACAGATTCAGAACCTGCAGTTGCAGTCGAAGGAATCTGTGACAATGATGGATTAGCGAAAAAGCCCGCCTGGGAGACGCGTTCTCTTGGAAGGAGGCGGCGTTGGTGGCCTCACCGATGGAACTTTGGGTGCCTTTTCGTTGTCTATCACTGTTTCGTCCCACCGAACCGTTTTATTCGAATTACGTCTCTTCAGAAAAGCGGAAGTCAGCTTTATTAGAGCCTTTTTGGGGAGCGAGTCATGTGACTGTTCTCCTGGTACTGGCTGTTGTTGTGGTTGTTGGGGATGTGGTCCCGCTGTCCTTTGAACACCGGTTTGCTGTGGTGCGGTGTGGGAAGATTGGCTTACAGGCATGGCTTCCATAAGCGTGGGGCTGCAGTGTCGATGAGCTCGAAATCTCGTCGATGGGCTTGGAACAAGTGTTTGAGATGATATTTATGTTCGAGAATGATGAAAGAGATGTTTTATGTCGATGGATTTGATGGAACACTCACGGGCAATGAGTTGTTGATGACTCTCTGTGAATGGGTGATGCCTTGGCGAGTGCCCTTCCAACCATCAAGCGATACGAGCGGGATCGAGGGTACCGAGTATCATTCACTTGAGGAAGCCCTCAGAGGAGTCTGAATCGCCCAAAACAAATCGGAAAGAGTTTGTTGAGGATGTATCGGTCGATTCTGATCGATCGCACGCACGAGGAGAAGTTTGTAAGAAGGATGGTGTGGGTTGGGGGGTCGACGCTTCTTATGGGCGGGGGTGGCCAATCAGACCCCGCGGAATTTTCTGCACCCGTCCCCCTCGATTGGACCTTAGCCACATGTCATCACACCTTTCATGCAAATGAGGCAACCCCCTGGAGGCCTCCTCAGAGTGCACATCCCATTCAAACAGACAGTTCACGAATCCATTCACGAACTTTCGGGGAAGTCTGAGGTGGTCCGTGCACATATCCAGGACTTTGATATTGAATTATATCGTCCAGCTGAGCTTGCTCTCCACAATACAACAGAGCAAGCTCTCCTCAACCAGATATTCTACTTCGGATAGCTTGTATTTCCCTTTGAATTCTAGAACAATGTACGCTGAGTGCCTAGGAGGCACTTGCTTCCTATTGCTCTTCAAGGCGCTCCTCAAGTAGACTCAAGTGACGTTTATACGAAAGCCCAAGTTTCTAGCGCAGAATCATCTCAGCATCATTTATGAACCATCAAAGCACTATTCAGCCCAGCCTCATTGTCAGATTCGTCGTTGAAGACTCAGGTGCTTTTGGTTTCAATGCTGCTCTCAGTACCGGGTGCCAAGGCTGCCTCTAGCCTTGCTGGCTTTTCTCAACTGCGCGTACCTTATACCAATAGATACTGCTACTCTGTAATTTTGGTATCATGTAGCGTTTTTCTCTACTTCACTTGGACCTCAACATTACCCAAACCTGTTTGGGTTTTGTCAATCTAAATTTGTTGCGTCCAGGTTCAGGACTTTGATCACGTGGTGGCTCACTTTCGGCAAGGAATCTCAGTCAACTCCCGAGCCTTGTACTCTGCAGTCCAGGTAAGACCAACGCTCTCTTTGTTTCAGGCAACTGCGTAGTACGAAGTTCCGGCCTTCTCCAACGCAGAAAGCCTTTTTGTCAACCAATCACGCCTCGCTTCTCTCTACTCACCCGGCTTAATAATCAGCCCCAGCTCTGCAATCACCCTCCGCGCCGCCTGTAGTCCACCATCGTAGTACACTGCTCCCACAATGGCTCGCATTGCTCTCGCAGCTGTTCTTGAAGGGTCCTCCCGCGAAGCATCATCCTTCATCAAGAATAATATGTTCTTCCGCTTGGTCGGTCGCAGAGGCTTTTTCCTTCTTACAAACTTCTCTATCTTCGATTTCCAGCAGACGTACGCCAAATTTTTCCTCCCAATCAATTTTTCGAGGATATTGAACACATCACCTATTCTTCATCAGCTTCACGTCCTTAATTCGTGAACGGAAGACATACCATCAGGAATTTTGAAGAGATAGCATTGATCCGTCAGCACCAACTTCATTACCATCTCTCCCACATTCGCCAGCCCTTTATTACCATTCGAGAAGTGTCGATGGCTTTTGCCAACGCAATTTACTCCCGACCCCGGACTCTCAAGTGCCTCTTCCAGCAGATCAGGGTTCGTAAATTCATACTGTAGGATGACTTGGATAGCGAGAAGCCACTGTGACGCTCCGCTCCCAACAGTCGACCAGATTCCTCGTATTAAGGTAGGCTCTGTTCGATGACCTCCGGATTCTTGGTGCGAAGGCCACACTCGCTCGGCCACGGCTGTGCCGGCACCGGTGGATTCTGGCTTGTCTCCGAGACCTCCTTCGGGCTTTGAGTAGGAGGTGAGGGTCGGGCTGGATGGGGCGGGGTTTGGGGAATGTAGAGAGTATTTGGAGCTTGAGACGGAATACTTGCTAACTAAGGATGGGGAGCGAGGCCGTTCCCAGGAGTCTGTTGAGCTGGGTCGTCCGGGATGGGGAGGATCTTCACTGCTCATATCTTGGTAAGCTTCGAAGTTGTCTGGTCTCTGTGGTCCGGACATTTTGTTGGTGCGGTTCGGGCCACATTCGCTGAGGAAGGTTCGGATTGTCAGTATTAATGGCTTCCTGCCCCGAAATATTTTTCATTTAGCCTATGATCTGCACGTGCTTGTTATTCAGATGGAACGGGAGAACAATGAAGCACAATTTTCTGGAATGGTAAGTGATTGAAAACTGCCCAGACAGCTAAAGAGCACTTCACGGAATTCACAACGTGACAGGGACCCGATTCATAATTATTAGTCTATGCGTATCTATGTAAGGAAATGTGGCGTGATAAGGCTCTGACATTTAGTGTGTCAAGAGTGTCTGCCTTCTTCCATTTTGGTTTTCATCGTCGCGTGGGTTAGTCTAGATAGTCATTGCAGTCGACCTTGTCACCTGACTTGTCTTTACTTCCCTTTCTGAGAAACTTCTTCCTGGTTATCCCACGGACATATCTGTCAGGATCGAGGCGTAAGCTGTACCACTCTTTGGAATATCCCGAGTTCTCGCTTCGAGCTTTTTCTTGCTTGCGTTTGATCTTCTCTTGCCGAGGCGACGCCTCCTGATCACCGTAGCATTTTGGGAAAGCCATTTTGATGAGATGTGGAGTTTGTATGTGGATTGCTTCCTTGGCTGTCGAGTGTACGAAGTTCAGTTGGTATTTATGATAGTTTGAAGTCAAGCTGTCAAGGTTGATAGTGAGAGAAGCCAGGACGAAAGGGGAATACCTTTCCACATATAGAAGGTGAAGTGCCTACTGTTCTGGATTAGAAATCCATCTTGTCAAATCGGTAACTTCCCTTTGTGCCTTCGATCAAAGCATAACCTTCTGACTCGTTGTTTCCTGCCGTTGAAGTCAAGGCTCGAGGTTAGACTTGACGAATTCGACAGCCACAAGACAAAGAAATTCAACGTCATATTCGAAGACAAACTCCATCCTCCGGCTGAAATGAATTTGTTTTGACTATACTTCACCATTCTCAAAGCCTGAAAACTTCTGAAGTACAAAGTCTTTGTTAGGGTGTTCCGTGTTGGTGAGTCGTGGTTGGAATGAAACAAAATCTACTTGAGAAGACAAATTGCCAATCCCTGGCTCGGGTCGGATCATATGCTACTGAGCCAACTTGAAGAACTTATTCAAATTGTTTCGTTTCCTGATCTCAAGCTGAGCAAGTTCTCCATGGCGTCCCTTAGTTCGGATCACGTTATGTACCATCATGTGATAAACGCATAAGAAGCGATAAGGGAGAACCTTGCCGTTTGCATGTCCACAGAAACATTTCCTTGTCTAAAACTTCTGGAAGGCCGCTAGAACACTCAGGTGGAGTGTACAAGAGCATGTTACAAAAAAGTGGGTGCCGTTAGTTGCGGATCTTCCTTTACCGTGTAACCCAAAACGTTTCGCCTCAGAGTTGTTACCCATCACCTGGCACGATCTGATCTTATCACCTCATCTGCCTTCAACCGATCGGGACTGATCACCCCAGATGTTTCAATACGAACGATCATTGGCTCTTCGCTTTGACATCGACGTACGTACATCCCTGGCAGATCACCCGGCTCTGGCCGAGAGCAGACTGCCAAATTGGAGAACAGAACCCAGACAAAGTCCACTCTCAGTCCACCTTCAGTCCACTAAACTCCCTCGAAGTTTGATGCACTCCAAGTCTAAATCGTTTAAGCATAAGGAAAGAAACAAACACCTTTCTTGGCTTCCAAATTCTAGAAACACGTCTGTTGTTTTCGAGTTTGACTTCTCCCGATTGAGAATACTTGGGTGACTTAGTATGATCATTCCTCGCCTGCTCTTTCCATCTTTCGCTCTGAGTATCACTTAGATGACGAACTTCGCATCAATTGAGCTTTTCTCATCAGTTCTCGCACAGACTTGGGCCGGCCAGGGAACATATCGCTTCGAGCAGACGAAACTTTGTTTAGTTTTGATTTCGCGTCTGATGCAGGATGTCATTGGTTGCATTACATAGCTTCGCGAAAGAGACTATCAACCCATCAGTTGAAGTTCGAATCAACAATGCATAAAGTTTGCGCAAGTTTCTAGGATATCTATTTCTGGAGATGATTCAATTTCCTCATCCTGTTAGGAAGCTTGAGGCTTGCGAGAATTTCCCCAAATTCTACGCTTATCTCCATGCTGAGAAAGATATATAAAGACATCGCTTTTCCCTTGAGTTTGCTTCTCTCATCATCAACAGCAGCCTTTCCATTTTAATATCGACCGGTTCGACCTCACTTCTTATTTCTACTTCTTTCCCAGCTGGTCTGATATCAGTACCAATAAGCTTTTAATCCACCTTCAAATATCAACGAAAGACCTTCATCAATCAATTCGATTCCAACATGCGTTTCTCCACCTCTCTTCTCCTGCTCATCAGCAGCGGCCTCGTCATCACTGCTCCTCTTCCGACTCAGGGCAACCAGGACATCTCTGTCCGGGCTCCTCCTCCAGCTCCAAACAATAATCGCTCGGCTCCTGCTCCGCAGAGCAATGGAAATAGCAACCCGTCCCCGCAACCACAAAATAATGGCAACAATAACGCTGGAAAGCCTTCTGCTCCACCAGCCAACAATGGAAATAATGGGAATAGCAATGGCAATCTTGAAAACCGCCCTCCGCCTGCACAAAATGGAGGAAACAGCACACCTCAGCCACCGCCACACAACTGAGAGGGTGCGGGACAGCTTGAGCATTGGTCATGTGATGACGTGAATTTCTGTTCTGATTTGGGGAGACGGCTTGGAGAGAGTTGTCAGAAATGGTTTTGAAGTCCTGGGAATGTTCTGGCATGTAAGCTGGAGTGTAGTTAGAATAGATCTTTTTGGTTTAATCTGCTTTTGATGTTGACCTCTGTGTTTGAACGTGACTACGAGCTATTGTGCTCTTGCATTCTCTTCATTTCTACATCTGTGCAACGACAATGCAAGTGAAGGCAAAAGCTGCCTGGACATCAAAGCGCTTTTTCTTCGTCCTCAACCGCGACCACCTTGCGTGGTTCGGAATAATCATATGATTATTTCCAAAGCCGGACTTCATCCATTCTCTTCATTTCACTTATGAGATTCGTCATTTAACGAAGAGGAAATGAAGGTGTATCAATCTCACTCTGTGCCGGATGCTTCACCAACTGTCAGGTGGATCATGTGTAGCTAGTCCAGCTTATTTGGGCTTAGCTTTTACACCTCTTCCTGTCATATTTATAGCCTCTGAGCTCTCCTTTCCGCCTTACTCAATCGATCACTTTTGCTCAGGACTTCCTCATTGTGCATCTAACATAAACTTGGTCAGAAAGTGGTTGTTGCTCGATGATTGTTGAACTCATCCCATCATCCGAGTCGTCAATCGTCACGCCAGTAATTCGTTACGTCTCCCCCTTCCGCCACTTGCCAGTCTTATAACCCCGAGTTCTTCCGAGCAGACCTAATTGAGAAGAAAATTT
The DNA here is from genome assembly GCA_002865655.1 of Hyaloscypha variabilis F. Lineage (NCBI taxonomy): Eukaryota > Fungi > Ascomycota > Leotiomycetes > Helotiales > Hyaloscyphaceae > Hyaloscypha > Hyaloscypha variabilis. The sequence goes on along the minus strand of KZ613948.1, from coordinate 1,788,984 downwards.
CTAGAAGTTCTCAAAAATATGAAATTGAAGCTAGCAAAAGCTTGTTCCAGCCCAAGTGGATCTCGGTTGTGGCAGAGTATCGTTCTCCAACTCAAGATGTCTGAGAAGTCGTCATCATCACGTGCCACAATTTGATCTTATCTCTTGATTCGGCACCGAAAGCTCGGTCCCTTACGAACGCGTAGGTTTGTGTGAGGCTCTGACAAGCTGTTTGAGGAAGGCTGACAGGAACAGCCTTGATCGTGGACGAATGTCCTTAAGAAGCCAAAGTCCACTTTCCATCCACCTTGTACCCAATCATCTCACCCTCCCTAGGTCAAGATTGGTTAAGCATATTATGAACATTATCCCTGAGTATATTGTCCCAGATTTGTTTCTTTTCTCTTCAGCGTTTTGCGTCTCCGTCTCTTCTTTCCTATCCACATAATGCTTTCTCGTCTGAACGGGTTGCCTTCTCTTTCAATGCGTTGATATCATCGTTTGTTCTTTCCCGGATGATCATCGTTTCTCATTTGAACTTCGTCCATTCTATTCGCTGTTTGATATCTCTGTTTGATGTCCTTGAGCAGATTATTTTTAGTATCTGGCAGGTGCCACAACCGCTGGCTTCTGTGCCAACTTATTCCTCGCAACACGAATTAATCTTCTCAAAAGGAAGTAGATGACGAGTTCCATGTTCAATTGGTTTCTGATCGTCCATCTGGCTCGACGCTTGGACGATTGTCAAGCTTTCTGGCCGACCCCGAGTTTCGAGTGTCAATCAATGGAGAATGACAACATCAGATGGGAACATCAAACAACGATCACTTGCGCGTCAGTTCGAGAAGAATGCCATTCGGGATGGAACACTGAGCTGTTTTTGCTCAGCTCCCCTTTCAAAAGGCTCTTGCGAGTAAAGTCTCGAACTCTAAACCCCTCAAGCTTCCCACGGGAAGATATAAAGAGGCCCAGCCCAGCTATCAACAATATTCAATCATCATCAAGACCTGGCTGTCTCCCCTAATCATCACTTCAATTCACATTCGTTCAGCTAGTCTGACGTGATAATACCCTCTCTTCTAAGTTATATTCCTAAGCCTTTATTACCAAAATCAAGACTCTCAACTCAACATGCATTTCTCCACCTCAACTCTTCTTTTCCTCCTTGGAAGCGGCCTGGTGCTAGCTGCTCCTCTCCCAACCTCCGATCTGACCGAACTTTCTCTCAGAGAAGCTTTGGCAGCTCCTCCACCACCACCACCCAAAGGCGGAGCCAACAATGGCCCTAATGCCAATGGCGCCAATCGTCCTCCTCCACCGCACGTTCGAGATGTCGAAATCGAGCTCGAAGAGCGTGCTGCCCCGCCGCCTCCAAAGCCCAACGCCAATGGCCCGAACGGAAATGGAAATGCGAATGGGGCCAACCGTCCTCCTCCCCCGCCACATGCTCGAGATGTCGATGAGGATCTTGAGGAACGAGCTCCCCCACCCCCTCCAAAGCCCAACGCCAATGGCCCGAACGGAAATGGGAATGGAAATGCGAATGGGGCCAACCGTCCTCCTCCCCCGCCACATGCTCGAGATGTTGATGAGAATCTCGAGAAACGAGCTCCCCCGCCCCCTCCAAAGCCCAGTACTAATGGAAATACGAACGGGGCCAATCCTCCTCCTCCTCCCCCGCCACATGCTCGAGATATTGATGAGAATCTCGAGAAACGAGCTCCCCCACCCCCTCCAAAGCCCAGCACCAATGGAAATGCGAACGGGGCCAATCCTCCTCCTCCTCCTCCCCCACCACACGCTTAGGAAGGCTAGTGTAACTGGTTGACGGGGGTGTCTGAAGGATCGAGAGGCGATAAAGAGATGGCGCTGGCGTCGGTGCTAGGGAGAAAGCTGGGTTCGGAGTTGAGTGGTCGGCTGGCTGACTGCTTGTTGGATGGGGTGTTGAGAACAGCTAGTACGTAGTTGATAGAAATGGGACTGGCAATCTCTTACCTGGTTGATTTTTGCAATTGTGTCAGTGAGACTCGTGATCGATTTGCTTTCCTTGCTTTCCTTGCTTTCCTTCAGACACTGGCACTTGCATTTTATGACACGGCGAGGCTTATTTTCTGTGGTTTGGAATTAGAGACTTACAATCACATTATCTTGTTCAAGCATGCAACAATCATGAAATTAATAGCCTGAAGAGTAGGGTAGCTTGTGACGGCTACCGGTTCATAAAATTAATAGCCTGAAGAGTAGGGTAGCTTGTGACGGCTACCGGTTCATAAAATATTTAGGCGCAGAACACCAAAATCTAGAAGTCATGGGATCAAGTTCCACTGCATAATAATTATCATAATATCATGGAGGGGCTTGAATGCAGGGTGAAGGAGGCCTTGTTGTCATTATATCTTCATTATTATTTTGAGCTAGTTTTACATATAAGTGCTGTGGTATTTTATGGAGCTGGTGATAGAGTTACCACGCGCAGGGGGTCGTTAGTTTATGACAGGGCTAAAACTGCGAATATTGGTGAGGAATGGCGAGGAAGGTGGAAGAGGATCTTCTTTCAAGCAATAGTAAATCTTGGGATAGAGTTGTCGAATCAGAAGAAGTGTTGAGAAAACCCGTCATAAGGGATACTTTCCGAGATCAACAGGTGTCGAGGTGGGCCTGGGAAGAGATTGGCGGCGGGAAAGGTAGGATGGTAGAGGTAGAATAGGTGAGAGGGCGAAAGTTGAAGGTGACGAGGTAATAGTGAATCGGATTGGAAAGCGAGAAGTTTTGAAGTAAAGAGTGCGAGAGGGATTGAGATGCTTACGTGGGTCTCGGATTGGAGATCTAAATTAGGTAAGTGGTTAGAGTGAGGAAGAAACTGAGGCCGAACTTCAAATTTAAAGTTCACAATTGCTATGAGGATAGGAAGGGGTTTGGAGGTTTTGGTTTGGTGATGGGAGGAGTTCGGAAGCTGCAAAGGTAAAGTTGAGCGAGGGCCCAAAAAACTTGTGATTGAGAAGCGACTTCCTCGTGTGCCTCGCTCATTATCTTCACAGGTCGGAAAGCTGATCGTGGTGCTGTGTAGCAAAGAGGTATCATATTTAATATATACAAACATCCCCTCCACATCTCCCTCCCCACTCAATCAGTCCCCGAAAAGCTAATAGCTGTGCTCGTCTGTCCCGCCGCCGCCTTATCAAGCGCCACATTCGCTGCCAACTTAGTCTGCTGCCCAGCCAGCTCACTCTGACTTGCCGTATTGCCCTGCGCCACCTCAATCTGAATCCTCAGAATATCTGTCTGCAGCTTTAACACTTTATTCTTGATCTTGCCGTTCTGGAGTGCAGTGCCGGCTGTGGTGCCGGTTCCGCCAGCGGCGGTTATCGCATCGTCGAAGCCGCCTGCGTTGACTTCTGCGTCTTCGGCAATCTGTGCTGCAGACGAGATGATGGCGAGATCTGAGGCGGCAACGCCTGCTAGGTCGGAGGTGTCGATCTGAGGGGAGTGTTAGTGAGGGCGATAAACAGGGAGGAAAGTGTTGACGTACGGGGAATGCAGCAGCGACTTCCGCCAGCGCATTGCCTGAAACACCGCCTGAGATGTTAAATTCATCGTAGGTCTGGACTTTGAGGACACCAGCTGCAGAAGATCTCTTGGTGAGCTGGATCGGTGCGGCCAAGGCGCTGGTGAGCGAGAGAAGGGCGGTAAATGTGGTTGAGAAATGCATGATGAATATGCTTGTGTGTTTGTTCGGCCTATGAAAAAGAGTGGCGGGTATTAAAATGTGTATGTTTTGGTTACGTTTGGTTTTGAAAAGAGAAAACAAGCGTTTAAAGATCGGCAACAGCCCAGCTGTGAATAGAAAGAATGGTATAAACAGAAGGCGAATGTGATACCGTACCAAAAAGAGGAGAGGGAGAACAAGTTGTATAAACTTATCTGATCCTGATGGATCCGATATGATTAGATTCAATGCGCTTACTCCCATCTCACTAAGATCAGACGCCCCGTCAGGTAGGTTTTCAACTTTATTTCAAAACAGCACGTTTTTTTCGAATATCCCACGAATGGGAGGATGGGATGGTGAGGGGAGATGGCGCCACGTTCGTCGCGACTTGCGAAGGCGGGTATTTTTGGAACTAGCAGGGTTGAAGGGTGTGAAATGGCATGAGCAGTTTGGATGGTTTGGAGACGTTGGGGGTTTGAGGCTGCTCGAGCTTATCAGATCATTGTTTGACAGGGGCTAAGCGAAAATCTGGAGGCGAGAAAGGGGGCGTCACGTGCCAAGCCCCCGTTTCCGGATTATCACAAAGCTTGGACGCTCATGATTGCTCGAGCTAAGACGATCAAGCCTCAACGATCGACTGGTGATACAAGTTGGTGGCGAAATGTTCCCTAGAAAGCTTCAAATCAAGCCTTCTCACGCCGTTTCCCGCCCAATTCCCGCCTTGTATCGCGACAAAGCACGATCCCTACTTTCCTTGTGATCCACAATTCGCTCTGGGTATCCTTTCTTTTTCGCTTCATTCCCCTTCCCTCTTCCGTAAGGGTCGTGAATTGCATTTCCCTTAATTCCTTCAAGCTCGGGAACCCACTTCCGAATATATTCTCCGTTGGCATCGAACTTCTCGCTCTGTAACAACGGATTAAATATACGGAAGTATGGTTGTGGATCCACTCCAGTCGAAGCGCTGAAACCCCAGCCGCCGTTGTTGGAGGCAAAGTCTCCATCAATCAGATGTTCCATGAAGTATCGCTCTCCCATCCTCCAATCGAGGAGGAGGTGCTTGGCTAGGAAAGAACCAACGATCATTCGACATCGATTATGCATGTAACCACAGTGATTGAGCTGCCGCATTGCTGCATCGACGATAGGATATCCAGTTCTGCCCTCACACCAGGCCTTGAAGTGTTCATCATTATATTCCCAATCGATATTCGTGTACTCGGGCTTGAAGGGGGTATTCATACTGACGGAAATTAGCAGAAGCTACAGGAGCGTAATTTAGAACTTACCAAACGTATGGCCAGTGTGCCAGGATATGTTTATAGAAATCTCTCCATGCGACCTCACTAATCCAGGTTTGAATGCCTTGGTTTCCACTATTTAACTTCTTCGTATTGTTCCGATCCCGTGCAGTCCGAATGCAGGTCCTCGAGCTCAATGTCCCACTGGCGAGGTGCACACTCAGCGATGAGGTTGCACTTTTTGCGGGGAAGTTTCGGTGATCAGAGTAATTGACGATACGCGCGTCGCAGAACTTTTCCAGTCGTTCATGTGCTTCGTGCTCTCCTGGCGGCCACATTGATCGGAACCTCTTCTTTTCCTCCTCCGTCAACTTCTTGTTTTCCGGCGCACTGGGAATCTTGCTCTCGAAAAGCTTCGCGTACTTCTTTCTTGCACCCTCGGGATTCTTCCCTGGCTCGTCGAATAGATCCAGCTGGTCTGGGTGATCGTGAAGGTAAGCAACCCAAGCTCTGAACCAGGGAGTATAGACCGAGTATTGTCTTCCGGTTCCGCTTGTCAGCTCTCCAGGGGAGACCACACATGTGTCGGGTACAACATCCATCGCGATTCCCCTCTCCAAGCACGCTCTCACTAAGCTGGCCTCCCGCCTCAACTCATCAACTTCGTATTCCACGGTGGCAAAGATATGGCTGGCGCCCCACTCTCCCAGCAATTCCAATATCCGTTCAGGAACCTTCTTCCGCTTCTCCACAGTCTCGACGTAGAGCGGGATATCCAGCTTGGCGAGATCCGACTTCAAGACTTCCAATGTCCGGAGTATAAAATCTACGCGAACAGGGGCAGTCAAATGAGCCTCAAAGTCCTGCGGGCTGACAATGTACATCGCAATCAACGGAACCCCCTTCTCCTTCGCCTTTTCGCTGGCCAGATGCAATGACTTGTTATCCTTCGTCCTCAAATCGCACTTGAACCAATGAACGACCACATCCTTGACCTGGATCTTTTCCCGCTCTACTCGTGTCTCCGAAAGCGCAGAATTGAGGAGCTCAATTGGACGTGTGATCTCGTCGTTATTGTAAGCCAGAGCTCGCGCGTTGGACATTTCGTGCGGGTAGTATTTGCGGAGGACGATGCCATTCTCCTCTGCCTCTTGGGCCTTTGGGTGCGGTTCTCGGAGAGGGTCGCTAGAGCCATTGGGCTTAGATTTCTTGGCCCCATTTGTAGATGGCTCTGCGGGTGCTGAAGCTTTGCGCTTCCCATTAACCGCGGCTGTCTTTGGAGGCATGGCGACGAAATGAGAGGTCGAGAAGGTGCTTTTAGAAATTCGGAATTGCTGAGAAAGAAATCGAGGGTTTTGGGGGATGTGGAACGAAATCCTGTATGCGAAGCTTCTAGTCCAGAATCGAAATACAAGCATCAATTGATGGTAGCTAGCCGCAAGGATGTAGTTGAAAATAGAAAAACACATTGGAGATCTGGAAGCTGAAGCGCGTCAAGCGGAGAATATCCATGATGTCAGCGATCGAAGCTACTGTGATGCGCGTCGCCAATCGGCGCTTGCTTCCCCCATGCATTTCCCCCTTGGTCTGTGCATCCTCGAGGAACAAGCGTATTCGAGATCTAAAATGAATAAGTTCTCCTTCGTGGAAGAGAAAGAAGCAAGCTGCTAGGATTTTTTGGGAAGATAATCTTTTCATTTCCATTATGAATCTATTCTAGAAGGCTCCAACAACACGATCTCACGTTCATTACAGCTGCCGAGGAGAGTTTGGGGTTTTGGGTGCTGTTGAAGTCAATTTGGGCTGTGAAAGACGCAGAGTAAAGCATACATCGCTTGAAGGTGCTTAAAATTGGTAGGCGGTCAATCTAAGCGACCGTTCTGCTAGTTTTGTTGCACATCGCACAGAAAATGAGGCCCGAAAGAAATATATATTCGAAATACTCGCCAAAAAGACGAGGAAACCAAACAGTCACGTGTCGACACAAACATGGCAAAGTGATTGGAATCCTTCTGAGATGCCGCTAATTAGCCAAAACACCCGGGCTGAGCTCAGAAATCAGTTTCTTCCTTTTAATATGATAAGTTCTCCCTTCTTTTGCTACAAAATGGTGTTTTTATATCAGGACTATTCCTGCATCCATTTTCGGCATAGCTCCTTCTAGATCCAGGGATGTCTTGGCGGGCTTGCAACCTCACTTCATCAACTTCATTTCCCATGATACCGCAAGAACCAACAACAGTACATAATTTAATGGTTGCGTGATGATTTAATCGGAATTAGGCAGAATTCTTTTGTGTCTTGCCTGCCTCTTCCTCTCCGCTCTTCTCCTACCACTCACTGTCTGCTCGAATTGGAACCACTCAAAAGGAGTCCTTCCCATCGAAAGTCCCAACGCAAACCCTGAGCATCGAGCCTACAGCTTCCGCTGAAATTCGGTAGCTCTTGAGCTCCAATATCACAATACGACCAAACCAGCCCTGCTAAGAAACATAGCGCTGGGCTTGCGGTTCAAGGGTCGGCCCTTACATGTCTGGATAGAGGAACTGCCATCACGGAATGATAAGCTCATTTCTGCCAAATTACAGGAGTTCAATGATGTATTAACCAATGCCACCGGAACTGGGTGTTATGACAGGCGGGTAGAATCTTTGCACGGTTATGGTCTTCGTTCCCGTTTCTGCTTCAATTTTGCACTCGAATCACTGAAGTCTGTGGAACTGTTCTTTGCATTTGACATTCCTTGAATTCCCGAAACTATTAGCACAGAAGAGATGCGTGATCGATAAACCTCTACTATGCATGTCATTCCCCGCCTACCATGTAGGCCGAACAATTTTGGACCGTCTTGAAGATTCCATAATCTCTCGAAGACCTTCCAAATGGTCAAGTAGGAGTACTCTAACATTTCGCTGCATGAACCGATGGATGCCATGAAAAGCATCCCGTTATAAAGGATAAACTGCTTGACGAGAGATCGTGGGAAGAGTGTAAGGCGAACCTCAAAGTCATGAGCAAAACAAAGCCCATCTAATCGATTCCTCCCTCTTCCAACACCACAACCAATTTCGATCCAAACACTTAGTTGTTGATCACAGTTGTAAGGACCAACGGCACCTGGCAAGGATCCTTTGAATATGTTGTTTGAAGGCCTTGCCAAACAGCCGGTTGTCCTCCAGGCAACCCAGCACCGGCAGTCAACCTATCCAATTCGGTTTTCATCTTCATCGCCGCGGCAACATTCGAGAACACAACCGTCGCATTCCCGCCGTTGTACAACCAAACCAACTGTACGTTCTCCTCCCCTGCAATCTTGTTACACAAGTTCGTCAAATGTCGCTCCCCAAAGACGAAGAAGAAGGCTTTCTTGACCATTGTAAGACGTCGGCTGGCGCAGATTTTCGGATCAGCCATAGCCTTGATGACCTCATCAGCTGGGAAAGGATCCCCACGGACGGCTTCCATGATGAACCTGAATCGTTCCGGCCTGCTTTCAGCCCTCTCTTTCATAAGCACTTGATGGAACAGCTCGGCGTCCTTAGCATATTGGAAAACCACACCTGCGTATCTTGACTGTTCCACCTCATCGAAACCAAAGACGATCTGGACGAGCGGACCTTCCTGCACGCCATTGGAGATATCTTGCAGTGTCAAGTTATTGGGGAGGTTGAGTAAGAAGACAACGCGCATTTGCTCGGATTGAGACTCCTGATTATCGGCGTAACGTTCAGTACGCACAACGCTTGGAATCCGCCCAACTGATCGGAGACGCCCGGATGCGGATCGAGTTGAGTGCAATTCGACGATGCTGGTGGTGGGATTGGCGGCGCTTGCGATGTTAGCCCAGGATGTTGCCAGAGGGATGAATGGCGCCGGCTGAGAAGGAGCGTGAGCAATTTCCTCCTCTGTGTCGGAAGATGCTTGGATTCTAATGATAACCTCACTTCTAGAAAGCCCTGCAGGCTCTTTCAGAGCAACGGCTGCGTTGGAAGCGGGATTGAACTCGGAATCTTTGAGCGAAGGCGTGTCCTCCTTGAGAAGCGCAGCCGATCCTGCTTTAGCAGTAGGTGTCGTGTACTCAGCGAGAAGTAGTATGTTTTCTTTCATCTTCCCTTTTGGATCCTTGTTCGAAGCATGAGATGGGTGACCGTGTGCAACGTCTTCCCCAAGGTCATGGAGAGGCGTGTACGGAGGCGTTGGTAGCTGAGCAGATGATCGACGTGTCAACAAGTGAACAGTCCGCCCTGGGGCAATGGCCATCGAAGTCTTCAAGGACTGTCCATGAAACATCATCCAATGCATCCCAGTCAACAGTTTCTCCGCATCCGCAGCCGTCGCCATGATCGCCCATCGAAACGTATGCTCACTGGTAAGGGATATCAGGCACGGAGCTTTCTCCATCGCGCCGAAGTTTGCGACAAGTCTTGCAAAAGCTTCGTTCTGCCACCCATGAAATAACCCTTTGATGTAGACGGCGCGATTTTCCTGTTGTTCTTGTTTGTATGCGGCAGGGATGCCAGGGATGCAACGGTCGACGTCAAGGAAATCCGCCGTAATCCACGTATCGCGGCCGCCGAATTTCTCGCGCAGGATATTGTCCAGGAGCTCCATTTGAGGCGCGGGAGAAAATGCAATGTCTTGTGCCATGGCGGAGGTGTTTGGATTTTGCAGCAAGTTGGTGGTTGTTCTTGCTTTGTTCTCTGCTGTTGAACTTTCTCGAATCGCGCTAAATTCTGGTTATCCCAAGTCTCTGGGTGCGTCAAAGAACCTTCATACTCCGCAATTCATTATGGGTTATATGGAGAACAAATTGAACTTTTCAGGATTCCTAAGATGCCTATAAATTTGAACAATGTGATCTTGGAGATAAAAGCTGTTCAAGTCAGGGAAGATAACAAATATCAGACTGTTGCTTGTTTAATTTTGGCCCTAAAAGTAACATCCCTTCCAGCTTCTAGCACTACTTCAAGCTCTAAAATAAACTCCTAGCAAAGTCTATATATAGCATTGTGGGAAAATTAATCTTCTCATGTGGATCTGATATAAATCGTCTCAACTTGATTTATTTCAGCCCCTCAGTGTTACCATCCCGTAGTTGATACCACCCAACGAATTCGCCAACTACATCTCCTTCACCTTCAAGCAAGGTTTGTGGCGGGTTCCTGTTACAAGGCAAAGCTCGAGTTGCGTTGAGCTCACCATCCGCAGGGTACTGCAAAAAGCAAGCCACTTCCATCTACAGTTGACATCAACAGTGCAAATCCGCTCCGACCAGCTGCCTGGAAACCTCGAGGAAATTTATGAAGTCCCTGATTTCTCGGCTTGCCTATAAATTTTAGAGTAGCTTCCACGCGTCGACTCACCCTCGCTGAATCAGAATAGCACCCAATATATGCCAAGTTAGTGTACTATTTTGCAGTAAGTTTCTCTCCACCCTCCCTTGTAAGCAATAATCCAGCTTTTATATTGCCAAACTAACGTAGCTAATCCCCCGCCTTGCCCAAAAAAATGTATCCCAAAAAAATTATGTACTGCCCTGTCTCTGTTGAGCTTAACCAAAATGGTGCTCCACAGAAATGAAGCAAAAGCAACTGCGGACCGCAGTGACGCATACATCTCAGAGTATGTTGCTCCTTGTCCACCCTCCTACGGGAGGTAGGCCACGTGCCATCCAAGCGAGAGGGGGTTCGACAGACTGATTTTCTCTTGGCGACGCTTGAGCCTGTTGAGGTACATTTCGAAGAGTTCGAACTCCAGGCAGACCACTGGTAGTTACGGTAGCCAATCCACTTTGCCAGCCCCATTTTTTGCCCTGTGATTATTTCTAGTCCTATGTTCTCGCCTTTCTTTGTTTCATTCCAGCTCACTCTAACTCATGTTTTAGCCACCTCCTTCTCGATTTTGTACATTAAATCCCTTCACGTTTATTATTTAGTGACTGCCTCTTCGAGACCACAAATATTACGAATCGGTAATCTCCGTGCCATGCTTCCCTAGCAATGATATTTTGATCGCCGTCCAACTTTTAATTTTTCTAAAAAAATTTACAGAAGACGCAAATACCCATCAGATCAATGTGACTGTGATTCTCCTGAGCTCTATCAGTACATATGCATGATGCACAAACGAATACATATGGTGGCGAACAGAACGTGTGGCAAGGAAGGATGCTGCATACTAAAAGAACTTGCGCTCAAATATACCCACAAACTTCTCTGCCATGGCAGACGACAAATCTTTCTCTTTGTTAAGAAAACACACAAAAGAGGGCACTACAAATCCTTACGTCCTAAAGGTTGCCCTCTGTATATTCCGTGACTTAATCTATGGATGGCTGATATTTGCACGGTGCTCCATTTTGCATAATCTCGAATCGTCGCCTTACTCTCCATCGTGTGAACTTTGTTTGGATGACACCCAACACGCGATTCTCTCTCTCAAAGAAGCCAGCTGAAATACATGAGAACACACGCCATCTTAGCCGTGTGAACCAGTTCCAGGTTTCTGGGATGTTGAATGCATTCATTGCTGCGTACTCGAAGTATTTTGGATAAAACCCAGCGAAATCATAGTCAATCAACCAAATCTGGTTGCGGCGATCGAGTATGATGTTTCAAGGAGCAAGGTCATGATGAGTGAGAACCAGTGTCTCGGCTGTCGGTGGAATCCACGCCGTGGATGGTATCGGAGGTAAGGAAGCCTTTGCCTTAGCCTTCCGAATAGAGACGAAATCGATCCAGAATCTAAAGAATGATGTGATGTTTGACGGAGCAGATCTATCAGGTATGCGATAGCTATCTTCAAGCCAGAACGACTTGCATTCTCCGCTGACTTCAGATCCTGCATACTGGGACGTTACTGATCTGAGCTGACGTATAAAACCACGCAGCTGAAAGGCAAGTCTAATGGTTGTAAACCAGCTTAATTTCGACCATGCTTCTCCTAGCGTGACCCCTTCAATGAGATCCATAATACAATACGCACTATAATCCTTTTTGATTGTTCGTCGTGCAAGGGGAACTCGAATGCCCAAGGCATGAGCTACTTCCATTGCTTTAACGGCATCGTCAAGCACTTCAGGTACGACTTGCTTAGCCACAAGCTTTGGGGACAAGACAAATACGTTTGGCGCCAGGACTGGAGATTTGTCAATTAAAGTAGAAAGCTCGATATCAGAGTAGCTGAATAGCGACTTTTCGTCGAAACCCGATGACATGACGAGCGTAGCAACAATCCCTGACACATGCTAGTTTTACACACTGACACGTTACCCCACAGATAAGCGGGAAGTGAAGACGTCAGAGCGCCTGGAGAATCAACTTACTAGAATGAGTGCGGATGGTCAGCATAGTCGTTCGCGATAATACCGATTTGAGGAATCAGGGACCGAGACTTGAGTTGCATATGGAGGTAGGAGACCGCGCAGCGCAAAAGATTTTTCGCTCTTGTTGCCTGAGGATGAGAAGCGTCCACGGGCCAAACCGCCATGCCTCTCAACGGCCCCTCCCAATATTTTTCCACAAGAACGACGCGGATTCATCAAACTTGTTCTCGACTTGACACTGGCATACTTTAGTCATATCCCAACTAAGCCTGAAATACTTGCTGGCGCGAGCTTAAGCTTTCGTGAGAAGTCACACCCACTTCTGCTGAATGACTAAACCCAGCTGGATTTCACTGAAAAGCTTGTGACTCTCCGGATTACATTATATCTGAAAATTTCTTGTGGGTGGTGCGTCTAGCAGCCCACACCGACTGCTATTAAGTGACACAAGGACCTTAGGACCTTTCGAGACTCACTGTAAGTCACATGCCAGATATAAGGTGATAATGTTGAAGGAATAGCATGGCGTAGGAAAAACCATAAAGGTGAAAGTGATCGAATGTTGCGCTTTGGCTCAACGTCTGAAATGCAAGCCAAAACGGCGCACACATTAAAGAAAGAGGATCCTGCAGCGAAGAGCATCAGAGAATTGCAAGCACTTGCTTTTGTGATAAGTGATTTGCAACAAAGCTCGTAGTACTCGATGATTCCCATGATATCAGAAAATGCTAGCATTGGTGAGAACTATGTAGCAAGTTGCTGTTAGTGGCCTATCTCTTTTGAAACTTAAGAATGTAGAAATCGAATAAAGCCTTGGGGATGAATGAGTCTCTCGCTTCTTTCAATCATCCTGGAGGTCGTCAAGATTATCTTCGCCATCTTCTTCTTCATCGCTCAGCCCAGCCTGGAAGTTGTCAAGATTATATTCGCCATCTTCTTCTTCATCGCTCATCCCATCCGCAGCACAAGTGGGTTCATCCCAAGCGTCAGCGATTGGGTCAAATCCAGGGTTATTCTCATACGCGTCCTCCAAATATACGTCGCTATGATCGCCTTGGTGATGAATAGATTCGTAATAGTCACCAGGCTGGTTTAGTCCGTACTTGACTACCATTATGCTGAGCTTCGGGCGAACCCAGTCAGGATGTTTGCGTTTCTCTGCAGCAAAGTGGTCCGTTACAATCCATTTCATATCACTCGCGTCGTCCCAATGATCGACATTATGGAAAGCGGTACTGAAGTGTACATTTCCTGGTTGGCGCACGTAGCCTCTCGACATAGCTTCTAACGCCTGTTTTTCCATGCGTGATAGCTGCCGGCTAAGCTGACGAGCTTCACTCTCAGCCGGGCTCTCATGAGGAGCAACCTCCACCGGACTGGGACTCTCTTCACCTTCGATATCTTCAACCCCGCTATCTCGGCTCAAGTCATCCTCTTCATCAGCGTCTCGCCCAGCTTCAGAGTCCGTGGAGTCACCATAAAGGTCCCCCTCTCCATCTTCACCCAGTGCCAGTATGAAATGGGTCAGATTTTCAAGCTTCCGCAAAACCGCTGTAGGCCCAAGGCACACTGTGGGGAATTCGATGGCAGCTTGTTCCAACCCATTGTACACCTCGCTGGACCATGCAATCTTACGGAGTCTGTTCGTATGCTCTGTGTTGAGAAAGAAGGCACGTCGTGGCTTCCGCAATGTAAACACTGGGTCGCTGATGAAAACCGTATCTTCCTCCAGATCCACAAAAGTATCGAAAGCCCTGGTATATCCCTTCAGTGCCTCCTTTCGTGCCTCTCTCGAAACCTTGATTATAGATGGAAGTCCTCCACAGCCGTCCTTGCATGCATGCCATGTGCTTGTGGTTGGTTCGTAGATGACCTGGATTACTCGACGTCGAAGAGGGGCAGCTGCGGCCCAGATGAAACATCTCAATTCTTTTGGTAATTTGGGGAAGATAGTAAAAGCTGTTGCAGCTGTAGGCTGTGGATTGGATGCCATGGCTGGCTCGTGGCGATGGGCGAGATATCTTTCACTGAATTGTTTGTTGCAGAGAAGAGAAGTTCCCAATTGTTTTCGTAGCGACGGCGGCAGCGGTTCAGCCTTGCTCGCACGTGACGAGGCGCCTAGACCCACCTCCCAGGTTAGAACTAACCAGATTGGTCGGCCAAAAGCCGAGCGGCCGAAGATCCGCTCTTTCCCCGGACAACATTTTCGACTTTGCCAACTTCAATTCTGGTTACACCAAAGGATACACAGCGACAAGTTCGACCGGTTCCCTTGGCTGGCATCTCCTGTCTCAATTGATTCCTTCAGTCATAAGTGTCTGCTCTACCGACCTATTGGTCTCGCTTCAGCATCGCATCTCGAACCCGTCTCGAAGTTCAAAGCCGACGCGGCCGCAACACCACCCCCGCATTGACCGCACCTCCTAAGTACACAATGTCGATGTATGAAAGTCCTCCAGATGGCCATGGCAATGACAATGGCATGCACGAGATGGGGATCGGCAAAGCGCCGCAAGCTTGCATGTCATGCCGCAAGCAGAAGCGAAAATGCAGCAAGACACTTCCAGCTTGTGATCTCTGCCAAAGGATGAACAGACACTGCGACTACTCCAATGCTGCCCCTCCCCCGTCCTCGGATGACTTCAATGCTCTCCGGCAGAAGCTTATGGAGCTTGAGTCACGGTTGAATGGAGGTGGCATGAATCCACAAATGTCGCCCTATGCAACACCATCCTCCACCACAATGCCCACTTCCGATAACCTTGGTCCTCCTGTACCTGCATACACACCTCCACAAGAAGTTCCCTGGCAAGGCATACAGAACAGATTTCCCGCTATTGCCTTTCTTGATAGTGATAATTTCAAAGTTGGAGGGTACGTTAATTTCCTTTTGGCTTGAACAAAAGACAAAACTGACATGCTACCTTTCTCGCAGAATCGTTGTCCCAAAGCCATCTCTGGAAATACCAGTTGTAAGTATTGAAAGCATTAATCCTTCGCTCCCATCTCTCGGTCTAGTTCAGATAACGAGAAGTCGTCATCCCAAATCTTTCTCGTCATCTGAAGTTCCCCTTATTTTGATCTTTGAATTCTGCTTCACTTTAGTCTCATTGGCGCTAACACGATTAAAGGATGTTCTGGAGCTCTTGGGTGATGCGGGAGCTATTCAAGCAACAATTTCTGAATACTTTGCCACTATTCACAAATGGATGCCCATCTTTTCGCAAAAACGACTCACTCGAAACATGGCGAACCCCCTCTGGGAGGCTGGTCCCGATCTTGCACTTTTGTTCCTTTGCATGAAACTCATTATCTCGAGACCACATGACGGCATTCAAAGCTCCCAACACCCCGTCTATGTATCAGCCAAACGCTTCATCACCCTACTAGAAGCAAGCGGTGCAGCAACTTTACTCATGCTCCAAGCCAATATTCTGGTTGCATGGTATGAGTACGGACAAGCAATTTATCCAGCTGCTTATATGACTGCTGGATGGTGCGTTCGCTATGGCAATATGTTGGGTATCAATGGCAATAAACATGCACTTGATTTACTTGGTCGAGTAGTACGAAGACCATCCCTCTTCTCGAACAAAGACTGACTACGGCTTTAGGGAACATGGACTGAGCAAGAAGAGCGACAGCGTACATGGTGGGGTGTTCTCATTGTAAACAGGTAAAGATATCTTGATGTCAAGAAGGAGTGTCTGCTTATACCCCGTAGGATTGTTTCCCTTGGGAGTCAATCATATGTGCTCAATTCCCAAGAGCCGAAGAATGATGATACGTTGCCAGTCAATGAAGCTGCGTGGGTAAGTTTGCACAGCCCCTATCATGAGAGGTTAAGTATCTAACATTTCTACTAGGAGACTGGTGAAATGACTGCTGCGAGACAAGCTTTAGTTGGCAGCCCAATTAGCGAGCCGGTCACTTCGTTCCCACGCTTGTGCCAGGCAATCATTATGATGGGAAAGGTGCTTGTTCACAATTACGGAGATGAGATTGTTACCGAAACAGAGCAGTTCACAGCTGCAAGTAATCTATACACAGATGCTTCAGCACTTTCAAGACAGATCTCGGAGGAAGCAGATGCTGAGCAGGACTTCTTCGGCTATGCCAGCGCAATTGCAGTTACGTACAGCACCCTATGTACCCTCTGTGACGGGTACTCCTGTCCCAAAGGAACATGCAAGTCAACTGGAAAAGAATCATCATCGATGCAGATTCAGGCGATTGAAGGTCTAAAGACTGTATCAAGCACAATTGTCAATTTCGTCAACCACATCAATGCCAACACGCCGCTCGGACAGGACCTAGATAGAATCAGCCCCATCATCATGGACGCGTTGTATTCTGCTGCCGCCAATTATGCGTGGATGGTTCGAGAAAGTGGAGACGATGTTTACCAGAGTTCTTTGGACAACATCAGACTTTGTTTGAGGAAGCTTGGAGCTCGGTGGAGAAATGCGGCAGAATACTTGCGTATTCTGGAGGCACAAGAGTTTTCTTATGCCATTGGTGGCGCTTCATAAACCGGCTGAGATATGGTGAAGGCGTTCGGCGATCATGGCGTAGCATGGCATGGTGATTACAGGCGAGGTTATCACGACACCTACCCACATTAATCCTCTATGCTTCGGGCAGCTCTTTCCACGGATATTACCAAATTAGAGAATAAAAGCAAGCGTTAATCTTATTCTGTTTCTCTCCATTCGAACTTGATTTTTGGGTCAAGGCACCTCGAGAGCATAAGTTGCGCAATATCGTTATCGTTTATTCTGCTTTTTCATTTTCAAACTATTGCTTTGAAGCTTCTACTCTATCGATCGTCTATTAACAGCGTTTGTACATGATGCGTCTCCCATCTCAAGAAATCACCAAGATCATGTCCCAAGTTGAAGCCCATTGGGATAACATCGTTATCTTTACTCGGGCTGGGGACCACAAGATCTAACATCGGGCTTGGCGGTAAGCTCTCAGCAAACGACTGCCTTCTTTGCGCCTCGTTCGCATTCCCAGGTCTGGAACCGTCTACAACCACAATTTTCTCTGTATCAACGATCCTTTTCAAAGATTCGTTTTGTCTCGGCGACTTTCTCATCTCCAGGGCTTCAGCACGCTCAGTATCCTCCCTCCGCTTCCTCCTCATCGAACTTTCCCGTCCTCGCCGTTTCGAGGTCAAGGTTTCATCCCCAACCATCCTACCCCAGCCCTGATACGCAAACCCCGCCCACCACACCACAATATCATCCACCTCCCTCTCCATCTCCTCTAGCTCAGCCCTCTCCCTCTCTTCCCTATCCTCAGGCTCTGAAAACCCATCAATCCCACCCGTTCCCGAAATCGCCATCTGGAACGCCGTCCAATCCAGCGCTTCCTCATCTGACTTCAAATTCGGCTCTCGGTACGGGATCGGGACGCGGATCGTGCCGTGGCGGAAAAGGGGCGAGGTGAGTGTGAAGGGGGTGCAGGGGAGGTAGATGTATTTCTCTTGTTCTCTTTCTTCTGCTTTTTCTGGTAAAGATCTAGTTTGGAGGATCGAGGGGACGGAGCTGAAGCGTTCGAACGGTGAGAGTGTCAGGGGAGAGACTTCTGGGATTGTGGGGAGGTGGGGGATATTGCCTGATGTGGAGGGACGACGGGAAATGCGGGGTGGAGTGGGGAAGGTTATCTCGTTGATGGTCATTCCTGCTTCGTTGTCTGTGAATTGCACTTTTCGTGCTTGCGGTCTTGATGGGCGTTTTGGATGGCGTTTTGGTATTGCTGGTGGTGGAAGGACGGGGCTTGGGATGGGAGGGATTTCATCTTGCGCGGCATCAAGGCGACTGGAGAGATTTTCGAGGCAGAATGGCTCGGTTGGTGTGTCGATGTTGTCTTCTGCTTCGGTGCCGCGGGCTGAATCTGCGGATTCTCGATGCTCGTGGGAAAGTCGGATGCTTTCTTGAAGTTTTTGACGTCTCCCTGGTGTCAACATTTCATCGACCTCAGTTCGAAATATCTTCCCGCTGAACACATCCACCATGTTCGTTGTAACATCGCCTAGAGTCCATCTCGACGGCGTATTTGCAGGCGGTGGGGGAGATCGCAACGCTCTACCCAGCAGATTTCTTTTCGGAGGCTTCTTCTTCTTCTTGGCAACAGACATGGATCGCAGTGCCTGAGTTTTGAGAGGGGGCACCGACGATCTCGGATGCTTTCTTAAGATACCACTGGCCAATGAAGTATTGCGTGCCACAGGTACCTCGTCGTCATACCAGCCCCGAGTCGCGGCCTTCGCATCAGCCAACGCATTCCCAACAGCTTGAAATGCTGCATCTGTCTCTCGAATCAATTGCTCGACGTTGTCTGTGAAGTCTTCCATCTCCGAGTCGTATGTGTATTTGAGGCTTTGTGTTGGAGTTTTGTCCTCATTTGGAGCTTCGAGAGCGAGAGCGCCAATGAGGTCGAAGGTTGACCCCGCTGCAATTGTCGCTGTTGGATTTCCTTTCTGCCCTGATTTGGAGATACTCGATGCAGGTGATCTTGATGGAGATTCTGAGAAGATGAGGCGCCATGCTTGCGCATCGTCTGAAGCTTTGCCTGGAGACAATGGAGGGAGATAAAGAATCTCGGGGTGATTCGACACTGCCACTTCTCTTGACAAAGGGGGCTCGATCGAGGCCGGATTTAAAGCGCAATCGCAGCTGCACAAAGAGGTCGCAGAAGAATGCGCAGTGGCGCTTGTTGTGCGATTATGGTATGTGCGTAACGTCGCCTGGCTGTTGCTTCTTCGAAGCGCGTTGTCAATGGATGGACTCTGAGAAATCCATGAGAGTCTCTTGGTCGAGTTTGTAGGTAGTTTTCTGTCTGTGAAACGAAGATCCTCGAAACTGTTGCGCGAAGGGTCATGGATTGGAGGCTTCCGGTGATGGGAGATAAATCGTTTGATTCGCAACATCTTGCTTGAAGTTCATTCGAAGCTTACAGAACGAGCGTGTTTGAAAGAATTTGAACGGAATAAGAGGCCATGAGCCAGTGAGAGGTTGCGATCTCGTGACGATATAGAAATATTTGGAAGCAGTAACATGCGTTTGTTTTGGTATGACATTACTGAAGACAACACCTGGGAGTGACTGAGGGCGCGGAAGATATGAGGCTGCTGGGAGCTTAAGACGCAGGTCCACTTCACTTGATATGTGGTAGCACAGATCTGAGCAATCCGGGAATGCAGCTGAAAACAGTTGGAAACCCGCCGGCATCTCCATTCGCGTGCTTGACAGCGTGCATCGCGGACACTTACTTGGGCCTAAGGATGGTGCCGCAATCGAATCTAGAGGCAGCGAACGAGCATCCAGAATAGATGGTGGGCAAGCCACCAGGAGAGAGTTTGTACGCCATTCTAAGCATTATGTGGGATTTGGTCAACACTGGATACAGCTCGCTCCGGCACTCCTGAAGGACGTCATGCATGGCGCTCTTTAAGACGAGACTGGCACTGCAACAGGTGGTTAGGAAAGTGAGCTATCACTTCGCCCGTCAAACAATCGCATCAAAATACTGGTTAGAATCCCAAGAAGGTTTGTAGAACACGGGGGAATTGCAGTCTTGGGCACCTCTATCGTCTCGCTTCTTCCATGTGTGGCCCAGGGGAACACAGTGGCCGGCCCGATACATGCAGGATGCTCGTGAAAGAGGGATAGTCACGAAATTGTTCCCAACGGCTACCTGCACTACATCCGCTGAATAGAACGCTCACTTCAGAAAACATGAAGCTGGGAGAATCCGCTTGGATACTTCATACGAGACCTACGAATGCCGCAGGGGACATGAGATCCAGTTCCAAGTTCCTGATTGACGGGTAAAACACCCTATGGCAGCAGGGACATGGGGCTCTCCAAATGCATCTTTGTAGATCTTGCGGAAAGCAGCAGTGCAGATTCTGTGTCATGAGGTGCTGCATAGAAAGCAACTTCCCGCGCGAGACCAAACTCTCGTCGAGTCCTCTGCGATGCTGCATCCTCCGAGAAGTCGGTTGTCGGAGAAAGCATTCTGGGAGATTGACTGAATCCCGCAGGAACGTCAGCTTGAGACCCATGGTGTCAATGTTGTTCCATGGTGCATGTTGACCACGCTGGGATGAGATGAAGTGACGTTGTTCAGACGAAGTCGCTTGCTCAAAATAACTTGACCCCTGATATAGTCACGTGCTTGTCTTTTCCTTGCAGGCTTGAGTTGAGAGTTTTCACTCCGCTTGTACACAGGTGTCGCTCAACGTGGCAATGGTCCTCAGATTTTGTTTCGAATCAGCCACATCTTACATGTCTAGAACAAGGCCCTCAGAAGCTCAGCAGCAACGCCAGTCACGTGCGCTGCTTGTTGACGTGGATTTGCAGGTAAGACATCACCAGTATTCTCTTTGGAACCCCATCGACATGTCTCATCAAAACAAAAAACGTTGAGCACTTGAACACTCGATATGCATGATGGGTTGACCACTTTGCATGTCTGTGAGTATATTCCAATGTTTGGGACGAAACTCTTGAACACTTTTGGCATGTCTTGGAGGGAAAGGATTACTGGCGAATATTGAAAGAAGAGGTCTATAATTTGCTCTTGAACTATGGAACCAAAGCTTTAAAGCTTGATCTATTCAACTGGTGTCTAGTTTCGAATGTAAAGCCTTCTAGTGTAAGGTATGCGTGGCAGCCAAGCCCTCCGAATCCCAACCCAAACTCCTCCCCAAATGCACCCATTTGTACAGTGTGTCGTCGGTAGGTACGCATGGTATCTCTGAACATAAATCCTGGCGCGCTAGGACGCCAACAAATCGAACGTGTCTCGAAATCGACGAGAATATCGGGGTATCAAATGCCTCCATCATCATATCTCATGATTCGTTGCACTCAGTCGCCAGTCTCCCTCACCCCTCTGTCCAATACTATCCCTTAAAATACAGGAGATTTCTCGTCGGACCTTTTGTACAGTCTCAGCAGCCGTCGTCTCTCGGTTGAACTCCAGCCTTTTCCCCACCATATCCTTTCACCTCGCGCGATGCAGCGTTGCATTGTCATCAAAACGAGGATCATTCCTTAACGGCGTTTCGAGCATGAGTCCAGGATCACGCTTGACCATTGCCGTGGTAGTTGTTGTTTGGATGAATGATGACGATGCATGAGTTGGCGTATGCTTGTAGTTTGATGGTGTCTCGGTGCTTTCCGATCGCTTCGATTGGCGCTCTGGTGGACCTCTGAAGATGCTTGATATCCGAGAGGAGAGAGAGGAGGAGGCGATGGAGGATTCGCGATGGTGCTCGGGAACTGAGTGGTCTTCTTTCTCATTGTCTTTCTCGTTCTCATTTGAGAACATTGAAAAGAACTTCATCGTCAGGTGAGAGTATGGAGATTGCTGATGAGGGATATCCGCTTCCGTGGCGTTCTACTTATACAGAAAGGCCGAGAGATAGGTGAGAGTGAGCCGGCTTCTTGTTGGCACGCAGATTGATGACAGGCTTCGGCAAATTGTCTATGTCGATCGGGTGTCGATTGATAAGTGAAACAGAAATGAGGGTAAGATATGCAAGAACGCGTTCAAGGGTTGATATCGCCGTCTAGACAAAACCACACGACGTAGATTCCGAAGGTTCAAGAGAAGCAAATATGACCACTGGAAGAGAAGGGGTCTGTATTTATATCTCACCTGCATGAAGTTCACTAGTTCAGAGAGTATGAGTTCAGGCTCCGAGCTCCAGAGCCTCACTCGACAACTAGAATAACTTGAGGGTGTGTGGGGACTGGCCCGGAGCTGCTAACATTTCAGGACTTGAAATTCTGAAAGAGCGTGGCATCCAGGACCCAATCGACTGATCGAGAAGGGTGTGAGCTCGCCGACGACGCAGAAAGCCTTTCGGGCTGACCAAAGCGACCCATTGAACCCGTCCGCAGCAAGCCACAAAGAGGGTCCAGGGGTTGACGTTGCCGTTTTTAGGGCGGGGTTGACGAGCTTGCTCGGAGCTGAAGACGGGACCACCTGGTTTGGATCCGAAGTGGACCTACAAGAAGAAATCAACAAGTTACGGATTTGGACGCCCAATGAGCAGGATCGCGTCTCCATTGGAGGTCCCCAGATTCCTACGAAATGAAGATCTCGCCTATCTCCCAGAAAATATCAGTGTCTCCTGTGACTGCGGAAAAAGTAAAAGCCGAGCTGAGAATTGTCTTGTCCAGATCCATCGGATTTCTTTTGACATCGAAGCACACCACAATGATGCCAAAACCCGTTTCTGGCGGGTAGGCGATCACGACTTGGAGGGGCCACCCGCAAGCCGCCCACATCCCAAAGGGGAGCGAAATGCAGCCCCCAAGTCACCGTTCTGTGAGACTTCGCCGCACCTGGACCGTGACAACAAGAGGGCTGAAATATTGGCTGAAGCGCTGGGCAATAATTCGTCTATTTCAGCGCCATCAACCCTGCATTAGGACGCTCGTCGCCTCCATGCACACCGACTTGAAGACCGCGGCATCTGGATCATTTCTTGATAGAATTTCAAGATTTGCCGTGTATTGATTGCGCAAGTCTTGGCTGGAATCCGAATCATAGCAACGGGAGAGTGTCGTAGGTGGCAAGTGTTGACGAGGTGAGGGCATAGGGTTCACGAACCTGGAGATTGGAGGTTGAGATACAGTAATCATCGGACCTCCGAGCTGTCTCGCAGTTGTAATTGCTTCGACCCCTTCCAGCTTGCAAGCACGCTCATCTTTCTTGAACCCACGTTGCCACGTCAAAGCACAGCCAGCTACATCTCAGCTTACTGCCATAAGATTGCAGTCGCGTGAGGTCGGCAGATGCCGTTCCAATGTCTCTCGGTGAAGAAACCGCAATGAGATTACTTGCCGCGAACTATCACGCATCAAAAGGTCGAGCCCCACCAGCTCCAGCAGACACGTAATTGACGCAATCTGTCGTGGGAGAGATTGAAAATAGGAACGGGTTATCGTTGCTTGATGGGTAGATCGGCCGCCTATCTCGGGGACCCCTATTTAGAAATTTGTTCTGCCAGATTTGCGAGTCGGAATGTCTTGGATTATTGGATAGCCAGGCTTCCTACCGAAACAGTGACTTCTGATCAATATCGGGTTCTCCGGCCGGTACAGATACTCGAAGTAGACGTCTTATGACCAGAATTATAGACAAGGTACTCGTATAGTCGTACTTCTATTTGCAGCTTTGCGGCCTGCCCCGCAGCCCAGCTCTTCGTTCATCCCGCCCACGTGGTAGCGAGCCTCATTTTAGCACTTGAAGCCCCTCAAACAATTTGTTGGCGTTGCAGCATTCTTGAAGAAACTCCACCTTCGAAATTCGTGATGATATGAGGGAAATAAAGTGCTTGTTGGGTCTGTCGACGCTTGACAAGCATTTACGAAGCCTCCTTTGTGATCCGCTAATGCTCCGGTAAAGCATATTTTTCTTCACCGAAAATCACTCGAGTCAAACGTCTGATGCTTTCGAGACCAGCCTACTGGCATGAAAGCACTGGCTTTCCCAACGCCTCCGGCATCCTCGTCATCAGATTTAGCTAAAATGAATGGGGATACCCGAGCACTAACGGCAGGAAGTGTTAGCGGCGTGCACTTGCAGCAAGAAACGCCACATGCCACATCTCTCACAAACCAGCCCCCGAACATTGAGCTGTTCGTGATCTTAACTAACACGAACCTACTAGGTAGAGACTTACCGCCTGCAGCGGCTGCAATTCGACGATGAATAGCTTGGCCCTATTTCACTTGTCTCATATGCATCAAGACCTCAATGACAGAACTCTTTCAATATTTGCTGCTGCCGGTCCAAGCTCAAATCCGACTGCTTTGGATTCGGCTCGACCCTCGCCACAGTGCGTTTCGTTTTGAGCTTTGAGATTACCCACAAAGCGAGGCACCGAGCTATTACGCCCTCTCCTATGACTGGGGTGCATCTCACGCAACTAAACGAATTCTGTGCAATGGGCGATCCCTGGAGATAAGAGCAAATCTGTACAAGGCTCTGTACAAAATATATGCTCCTCACGTCTCCACTAAAACCTTCTGGGTGACCTCGAAGCTCTATGGGCGTCGAATCCGCAAGAGAAAACAGAAGATCCGGACGCGGAGTTTGCAGGATCCGCCTGTGTCGACGAGATTCCCCATTTGGATCGACGCTATCTGTATCAATCAACAAGATAATGAGGAGAAAGACCACCAAGTACAGCATATGGGAGAGATCTACAGGAACGCGAAGCTTGTAGTAGTCTGGCTTGGACCATCCAAAGACAATAGCAACCTTGCTATGCAGTCCATTCCGGCTCTCTCTCGGACAATGAGAACTATACCCTTTGAAATCCCGAATACCGAGCTACACTCCTATGATCTGCCTCGAGAAAGAAATCCTATTTGGCTTGCACTGGGTTATTTGTTCCAGCGCGAATGGTTTCGGCGTCTTTGGACCTTTCAGGAAGTGGCTCTTGCCAAAGAGATATTGTTCGTTTGTGGAAGAAAGACTGTAGAATGGGATCCCTTTGCCTCCGCAGCTGAAGAGTTATATCGACTTGGATTGATTCGAATGTGCTTGAACTACCAAGGTTTAGAGGTCTATGAGGATGGTTTCGCCTCAATAATCAATCTGAGCATCGCGAGAAGAGCACTTGCGGCACCTGCGGAATATGGAGTCCCGCACACTACGTACATTCTAGGTATTTTGGATCAGAAACAAGTGACTGATCCTCGAGATAAGATATACGGTATGCTAGGTTTGGTGGAGAAGGCCCTCAGAGAGGCTATCCCTATCTCATACGACAGTGACCAGACTGAAGGCGCTTTCAAAGCATATACTGATTGTGCTAAAGCTTGCATCAAGGAAGAGAGTCCTTGCTATCTTCAGATTTTGCAGTTGGTTTCAGGTCGCGCCAGAGATCTAAAACTCCCCACTTGGGTTCCTAATTTCATGTCCACTCGAGGAGTTCTGAGGGCTTTTGGCGACCATCTCCATGCTGGACAGATACCTGGCCAATCCATGCCCCGTTCCGCCAAGATAAAATCCAATATCTTATACTTAGCTGGGTTTTGTGTCGACATTGTGGCGGAGGTCATTGAAGAAGATTTTCCATTCTCTGGGCACCCGGAGGATCTCATTTCCATGAATCGGAAGCTTTTGGAATGGGAGGCAAATTGTCTCGAGTTGGCTAGGAGAACATACCGAGACTCCCCTCAATCTGAGGTTACGGACGGCATTCCGCTAGGCCACCTGTTTACTTTGACTTCTAATACTCGCGCCCGAGCATCTGAAGCAGATGACGAGAAACTTTTACATGCGTATCAAGATAACTTGCTCCACACACGCAGTGTTGCCGAAGAAAGAAAGAACCGATCTCCACGGCCGGGAAGCAAAAACAGTTTCTATGAGGTTTGGAGTCAAATCGTACATGCATGCGGAGGCAGGCAATATTTTAGTACCGAAGGAGGTCGCACCGGTCTTGGACCACCAGAGATAATGGCTGGAGACACTGTTTGCGTGATCTATGATGCTCAAACCTTATTCTTGCTTCGTCCGATGGTGAAAGAAGACGGAGAAGAAGGTTGGTTTTTCGTGGGCGATGCGTACGTATATGGAATGATGGATCTGAGGGAAACTCTAAAGGGTAAGAGAGGTGAGGATCAAATTTTCAAGATATTTTGAGCCTCTGTGCACTGAGAGTTCTTGGAAAGAGAAGACGACTTATACCCGCGTCTATGGAGAACCCAGTTCGATCCAGAAGAGAAAGCGAGCCAAGGCCTCAAGATGCGAGATATGAATGCATAGGCAAGCCAAACCTATTGTGTGGCTAGGCAAAGAGGATGAGTCTGACAGAGAGAGGTTTGATTTCTCAATTAGCTCTCGAAATTCTTTGCCCAGTAGGAGGACAGAAGATAAGAGCAACTGCCAAAGTTTCCTCTCCCTGATCTCCATTGTGCAAATAGCTGGCTCTCATGCAGAAAGATTTCAGCTGAAAGCCTCAGATAGAATACGGCAGTGAAAGTTGATGGAATATTATCAAACTCTTAGCTGGGCTGGAGGCGCAGGATACCCCGCATCTAGATGCATTTGAAGCAGGAACTATACTCCTTCTCTTTCTCCATTTTCTCTTTCATCTATGCATTTTTCTTGCGAGCCAACTGAATACTTTTCAGCTGCGTCCAGCTATTGAGAAATGGCGACCATGGCCGTTATCTCGACAGCATTGTTCAATTAACATGCAGGAGGTAGTGTGAAACTTTTGAACGAAACTCAAACGGTTCCTCGTGCAGACGATGTCCAGAGGATTCTCACTTGCTCTTCTCTCTCGTTGTCTCCAGTTCTTCGCAACAGACATAAGCTCAGCTGCTCTGGAAATCATTGGACTTCCAACAAGCTAGTCACGAAATGTGACAGGCCAACAATTTCGTCTTCAAACTAGAATTCTCAATTACAAATCAGAAGTGTCGACCCCAGTGGAGCTGAAACTGGTCGGCCGGCCGGGCACTTGCAACATGAGATTATAAAACGTCAACAGAAGACCGGTCGTATTTACGGGAAGAGAACTCCTCGCGTGCTCTTTGGCACTGACTGACTCGTGGCGACTTGTCATGATCTCCGCTTCTTCTTTTCTATTCTCCGGTCTTTTCACAAGCCCCTCCAATCAACAACTTTTTATCCAAGAACTCATGGAGCTCTCCCTGTTAGCAACTTGCCACTTTGCGATGGAGGTCGGATGTCATTCCGTAAAAAGCCAAAGCCAAGCGAGACGAAGCGGCAGAGGAGATTTTTTTTAGCCTCGGCACCTCAGCTCGTCCAGCCCTCCTGCAGAGTCCAGACAAACAGACATCCACAAACACGGAACACCAATGAGGCCCTCTCTGCCGGCCGTTACACACTTGCAAGTTGCGGCACGTAAGCTTTTTCGGACATACCTTGCATGCGTGACGGCGTTTAGGGAATTGGTTAGTAATCTGGCAATGGGGTAGACTCGAGAGCTGTTGATGGAATGCCGTCGTCTCTTAACTGCATCGTCATAGCGGACAGCCTCGCCGTACTTTCCGTACCTATATATTGCTCTGCGTCCACTAACAATCTAGACACTCACCTGTTCTAGCAAGATCAAATCCAAAGCGAGCTCTTAGCAGATCAATTGACCAACCGCAACCATGGTCCAGAACAAAGCCGTTATCTTCAAGTCGGTGCCAAATGGGCTGCCCGTCCCAGGCAAAGACCTCGTCGTCGAGGCCCGCGAATTTGACCTCGAGCAGTCTCCTCCCGAAGGCGGCGTCACGACCAAGAACCTCTATGCCTCCTTCGACCCCTACCAGCGCGGCAAGATGCGCGCCCCAGAGAAGAAGTCCTACTCTCCTCCCTACACCCTCGGCGAGCCAATCGGAAACGCTGTCATTGCCAAGATCCTCAAGTCCTCGAACCCGAAGTTCAGTGCCGGAGACCTCGTCGTGGGCTTCTTCAGCTTCGAAGAATACTCGGTGGTTGGAAAGGCGGCTGCAGATTCGCTGAGGAAGATTGAGAACCCGTACAACCTCGATTTGAAGAACTTCCTAGGAGCTTTGGGCATGCCGGGCTTGACCGCATACTCTTCCTACTATGACATTGGCCAGCCGAAGAAGGGAGAGACGATCTTCATCTCTGCTGCCTCTGGTGCTGTTGGGCAAATCGTTGGACAACTGGCGAAGCATGATGGCCTCAAAGTCATTGGCTCAGTCGGCACGGACGAGAAGCTTGATTACATATTGAAGGATTTGAACTTCGACGGAGGATTCAACTACAAGAAGGAGAAGCCAGCTAATGCTCTGAAACGCCTCGCACCCAACGGAATCGATATCTACTACGAGAACGTCGGCGGAGAACAACTAGAGGCTGCAATTGATAGCTTGAACACATTTGGCAGGATCATTGCTTGTGGAATGGTTTCGGAATACAACACACCAGAATCAGAGAGGCACGGTATCAAGAACCTCATGCAGATTGTTGCTAAGCGATTGACGATCCGAGGCTTCATCGTTGGAGACGAGAACATGGGTCCGAAATACAGGACGGCTCGTGACGAGAATATTGCGAAGTGGTTGCACGAGGGATCGTTCAAGGCTAAGTCGAGCGTCACTGATGGCATTGATAATGCTCCAGAGGGTTTTGTTGGTATGCTTCAAGGCAAGAACTTCGGGAAGGCTGTCCTGAAGATTGCGGATCCGGAAGTAAGTCCAACCAGTTCGAGCTTAGTTTGAGTTAGATGCTAACCAATCGTAGTAAGTGTTCTAGGGTAGGAAGCTATTGCGTTGTTTTAGCAGTTATTAGACTTCGCTTCATCTGATGAATGAGCGGCCAATTGCAAATATCGAATTGTTTTCCACATTGATTCCTGAAGTGAGATTTGCAATGTGCTCATTCTAGCTTAAAGCTATATGTTTCCAGTTTGCCCCCAGAACAAGGATCCATTCACGGACCCAGAAGTGTGATCTCATAACAAGTACGCCATTCCCAATTCGTATGCTGCATATTTCATAGCTTTCTATTCAAGCAATTGTATTACCAGCCCTCTACACCCTTCAACCTTAATCTCATCCCGTTCGTCGGCTTTGCTGTGATCGCGCCACCAGCAATAGGCACTTCATTCTTATCCGCCATCTCCATAGCAAACGTCCCAACAAACGCAGCTATTAGTGCTTTCAACTCGCTCTTAGCAAACTTCTCCCCAATGCAACTCCTCGGCCCATGCAAGAAAGTAAGATTGCTATAATTACTCCTCACACCACCAGTGTTGTTCGCCTTG
Organism: Hyaloscypha variabilis F; assembly: GCA_002865655.1. NCBI lineage: Eukaryota > Fungi > Ascomycota > Leotiomycetes > Helotiales > Hyaloscyphaceae > Hyaloscypha > Hyaloscypha variabilis. The sequence goes on along the minus strand of KZ613948.1, from coordinate 1,759,939 downwards.
CCGGTGCTGGGATCTATCCAGCGCTCTGGGACGAACTCTGCTGCTTGGTCTCCCCACAGAAGAGGCGAGCGGTTGATGGCCCATGGCGAGATGTACAATTTGGTGCCTTTGGGGATCTGTTGTGTGAGGATGGCGGTTTCTCGGATGGCGACGCGCATGGTGATGGGGACTGTTGGGTAGAGGCGGAGAATTTCGTTGCAGACTGCGGTGAGGTACGGGAGTGATTCGAGAACGGTGGCAATGTCGATGTTCGAGTTCGAAGTTGTTGATGGAGAGGGAAGGTTGCTTCGAATCTCGTCTCGGAGGCGGGTTTGGATTTCGGGGTGTTTGGCGAGAAGGTACGATCCCCATGTGAATGCGGAGGAGGTTGTTTCGTGGCTAGATATCTCAATCAGTCTTGGGAACTGGGACGTGTATTGTTGAAAAGCTTACCCGGCTGCTAGGAACGTCAATATTTCGTCCACCAACATTTCGTCAGAAAAGTTGTTTGATTTGATCAGGAGTGACAGGATGTCAACTGGCTGTTCCTTTGATGTTTTCGCCAGTTCTGTCTTATCCCACAGGAGCTGACGACAAATTCTTCTCAGTGAAGCTGCCGTTTCGTCTAGCATTCGGTTGAGTTTCCATGGGAGCGCAGCAAGCAGGCTTCGAGGAAGCATCAGCGCCATTGCGAAGTAGAAGCCCTTCTCATAACTCGGCTCAAGGATTGCCTGGTAGTTGTTGATCAATTCATCTTCGGCGCTGTATAACGAGTTGAATTGTCGACCAAGACCTGCGACGCCAATGATGTCCATCGCTACTTTGTTCGACCACTGGTTGATGTCCAATACTCCTTCAACATGCTTTAGCAGACGACTGAACGATTCATCTGTGGGCGAAGGGTTCTCGTATAACTCTGCTGCCAATCGACCGACCAGATCACCTGCCTTCGACCAAAACACTGGCACTAGATCTCTGATGTGTCGGAAGCTGAATGCTGGAATAAGATGTTTTCGCTGGAACTTGTGATTATCTCCCTCGGCAACGATCAGGCCGTCTCCAAGAACTATCCGGATTATATTGCGGATTTCTGAGGGCTTCTCAAAGTCGTAGCTTTTGTGGACCAGAACCTCTGCTAGTGTTGATGGATCAGTTACAAGAAGGTCTAGGCTGTTCATTATACCGGGGACTATGATGAGGCCATCATTCGGTATCTCGGTCATGAACCTGAGGAAGGTGTCTCCGCCTGGCCTCTTAAACGTTATCGTTGGGTGTCCGATGAGGGGAATGACGCCAGACTAGATTGTTCGAGTCAATACAGTGATATACGTTACTGTGAAGGTTTCTTACCGTCACTGTAGGAATGTTTCGAAGTGGACTCCCCCATTTCGGGTATATGAAAGCTTCCCAGACCCCCCAAAAGACAAACACGAGAATGGTAATTATGAAGAAGGATTTGGTAAGCTTTGCCTCCTGTAAGAAGACATCAGGAAAGAGAATGACATTCAACAAGCAAAGGGATGCCGACGTCAAGACCAATCTTAGTGGAATCGGCACCGCCATGTCGAAACCAAGCACAAGAGGAGACAGAATATCCGACATGATTGCAGCTCTCGACAGATTTAATAAAAGCACAACAAAACCTCGGAACCAAAGACTCGCTGGGTTTATTTGGGCAAAGGCATGGATTTAAACGAGTAGGCTAGGTTGCGTGGTCTTCTTGAGGCCTTGGCTCAGCGTATCGTGTTCGTGCGTTTTGTTTCATCCTTGTCGGGACTTCCCTGCAACCCCAATTTCGACGGCAATTCCATGCGAAGCTAGGCTCCCTTGGGAATTGCCATGCGATTTCGCTAATCAAGGGATCAGTTTTGCATGGTTCGTTCGAATCGTGGGGTTCGGACGGTGGGGTATAGTTTCCATTGCATTGCGTGCTTCCTGAACACTGCTTGTTGCGAGGGCAGGAGGTCACGTTGCCGAGATGGCACGAACATGTTTTGGCAGGAGTCCCTGTCTAGTTAGTGATGATTGACTTGTAGCATATGAATGGCCTGATGGAGATTGAATGAGGCGCCTAGGACTCTATTCGTGGGTGAGGAAGGAGGTGCATGGTCACGTGCTCCAGAAAGCATTTCGTGGGTCCTCTCCCCAATATGTCTTGGCTCACTATCCAGCACACAATCAAATACAACACAGGCTACTTGCTTTCCACGCTTCGCGAAGCTGCCAGCAGAGATTCAGCTTCAGATATGGGAATTCACTCTTTGTCCGAGGTTAATCACAATTGAAATTATCATATATTACCGCACCGGAAGCCGCCATGTCTCACTGCGGGCATCAATCCACACCATCTTACATGCCTGTCATGCCTCTCGGAAACTAGGAGTTAAGTATTACAAGCTTGTGTCGGATAAAAATTTGAAACCATTCGAAATCACATCCCTACCTAGGAAGAAAAGGCTCGTGTACGTTTATTTGGATAGAGATTTCTTCACTACTACTCTCGACATCCCCTGTTTCGCAAGGAGGGCACCAAAGGATGTGCTGAATCGTATCCGGTATTTTGTTCACCGGCCCTTCCCAGGATAATGGTACGGGAAGAGCGAGGAGCCAATGATGCTCATCAAAGCCATGCCTGAATTAGAGAAATTTGCTATCTTTAATCCAAGCTTGAGCCAGAAGAATGGGGAAAGAAGGAAATTGAATTGGTGAAGGAAGAGAAAATATTGGAGAAATTTCCGAAGATTAAGCTTCTTCCGCAGGCTGAGGCTCCGAAAGAAATCCAGAACGCCTTGGCTATAGAGAACTTTCGGAGTATGAATTGAGAAGCTGTTGCAATGTTTGCAGTTGGCATGTAAAATTATGGTTGCTCACTGACGAGTCAATGCTCAGAAGATGTAAGTACAAAGAAGTTTCATCACTCAACAGAACCAAACTCCATACTATCCACATCAAGTCGGAATCCATTCCTATTGCTTCATAGCTCGTGCCTTAAACACTCCAAAATCCGGATGTCTCAGAGTATCACTGAACACTCCCAGATCAAGGAAATTAAAGTTCCCAAATCTCAAGAACATTATCTGTCTCGTCTATCTCGTCGATGCAGCTCCATCTCCATCTGATTGCCATTAAACACCTTACCTTGGAAATGCTCCAAGCACAAAGCAGCCTGGCTATCTCCCTGCACCGAGCTTTCAAACACGATGAAGTATCCGGTCTCATCAGCACGGATATGCTTCGGAGAAAAGTGAGCATTCTCAACCATGGTTTTCATGCGTTGAAGGCTGCCACGCTGGAGCCAGATGTTGCTGGCGGCGAGAAAGAGGTATGGGTTGTCAACCAATTGGCTCTTGATCGAGCCTGACTCGACTACCATGTCCACATTGAAACCTCTCGGCGTCTCGATAAAAGGATCGTCCATGCCGCGGAGGCGTTGAGAGGGAGGATCGGTGAAGCTTGATGGCAATGGGGAATCGGGAGCCTTGCGTTTGAGGCCTGCTGGGAGAGAGGACGGAGCAGTGAGAAAGGACGAAGCAACGGACCTGTTGTCTGAAGCTTGGGCACGAGAAGGCAGAGCAGGAGATGCTTCATTCATTCCTTGATATCTTGGAGCGAAATCACTCGGCTTGGGTGGTCCGACTCCTCTTGCCTCTCTCAACATCTGATAGCTATTAGCAAAGCAACGGTGGAAGTAATTAAGATAAGAAATAATGTACCTCCAGCTCTTTGAAAGCAGGATACCATTTCTTTCGCTTCTCAAGCTTAGGTGCAACCTCCTGCTCCAGCTTGTCTAGTTTCTCGTCCTTCTCCTTCTGCAGCTTGGCGACGTCGTTCATATATTTCGTCTCGGCTTTTGAAATTGTCACATCACGCTTGTTCCTAGCCTCTTCGTACTTCACGTTGTACTCTGCAAGAATCATGCTATGACGCTCTTTTCCGTTCCGGTCGCTCTCCCGGGGCAGATAATTCTGGCGAAGGATGTGTTCGAGCTCCTCCTCGGAGAGCCGACCCATAGGCTTGGCTCTGCTACGACTTGATTGTTCTTGGTCACGTCGAGCTTCGTCTTCCGAGTGACGATGCGGTGTACTTGGGCGGTGCCTTAGATTCTGTGGAGAGCGCTAATCTTGAGCAGGGGTGGAACGAGGAGGGTGGCGAGATTCTCGATGGGGAGGGTACTTGTCGTCATGCTCTCGAATGCGGTTGAGGATATCGGCTTTGACACCAGACTTTCGTAGACCGCGCCTCTCGCACTGCTGCTTCAGTTCAGAGACTGTCATTTCAATCAATTCATTCCATTTGGCGGCCATGATGGAGCTGATGGTGGAGGTGGGTTGTTCGTGTTGGGTTGTGGTCGAGACGGAGGTCACGTCTTGATATTTGTTGTTGGACGGAGAAGGGAAGTTTCCTGGGAACTTTTGTAAAAGTGAATTTCTTCCTAGCTGATGCGAGACTGAAGGCCTGTTAAAGGGAATGCTGGAAATTTATGGACTCTATGCCAATACTATCTCACCCCAAACATCGTTCAGATCCTAGCCACCGCTATCACTTCAAATCTTATGCTGCAAGAGCTTCTCTCGATGGAAATTGATAAGAACCTCGGAATTATTGATTACAAACCAATAATTTTGGTTCCCATTTCAACGTGTTGGGGTTGCAGAAGATCTTCTACCTTTCAAGTGTATATCGGAAAGTAAACAAGCTTCTCAGTGGGTTTTGTAGTTGAATCAAAATGACCTTGGGATCTCCGCCTGCCACTGTGCCGAGGAAATCATGTACATCCAGAGCCCTCTCTGCAAAAGGACGGCGAATGATGCCTTGCTCCATCCACCCAAGTCTACGTCTCCCCTACTATGCTTAGCAAGGCTAGCCTAACCTCGACGATCGCATCCGAGAGTGTTCGCCCGTTGGATGTCCGTCGACTTCCAGCTCCAACTTCAGCTTCTTAGTTTCCTTGCTGGTTGCACTGGGAGATATCGAGCGCTTCCGGGCAGTGCGACTTGTCTACGGACTGTCAGTTGACATTATAGCATTTGAGCATCCAATCTACCGCAGGAATCGGGGCACTATCAACCTCCATAGCGTCCTCCTCTCCTTCAGTCTTCACTGGCAACCCCTTAACCCTCTTCTCCACACCGAGTAGAGCTTCCTTCCTCTCAATAACCAGAGCCTCTACCCCTGTCCTCTTCTCCGCCGTGGCTTTTGCGATTTGTCTCGTGTGGTAATCGATCTCGGCGTCACTGACAGTAACATGGGCCCACCGCTTGAAGCCAATCTCTTCTTCAATGTACTGTCGTTCCCCAACACCTTCTGGGTCGTTGTACTTATCGAAAATAGAGACATTTGCCCCGCGCTTCTCTACATCATCCTCGACTAGGCGTCTGACAAGGCCGAACTTGTTCCCGACGGCGCTCAACCGTCGATTGGTGCATTCAGCTCTAAGGTCGAAGGTCTCCCACCTATTGTAGTCCATAGTGGGCGGTTGCAAGAAGAGTGAAGGGTGTGGTTCGCGAATGACTGGAGGGGAGCTGGGAAGACTTGGGGATAAACAAATGCGCGAGCTTCGCTTGATACATGTGACTTGGCGAACACACCGGACTCTCGCTGTAGGAATGGCTCTAGGGAAGCTGCTTCTAGTTGTTCTAAAATTTGCTGGCAGTTTTGAAGCTGGTTATCTTTCGGGGATTCGGGATTTCTTATACCTTAGATTATGGAAATTTGGCAGTATGACATGCATCGAAACTACAATCACTTGATCCACTCAGATGAAATTGTTGAAAGAAAGGAGAAAGCCATTGAAGCAAGAGAATTCATTGCAGGATTACCTCACTGCTCGTTGTACCAACTATGCTTGTGTTCCCATCGCCACTTCCCCACAATAAATACAGTCTTCCACTTCGTCACCTATGCATGCCAAATCCTCTTGATAGCTTCCGTAACACCAACATCGTTGGTCTCAAATTCGTACAAGCCAACACCAACCACAACTGTAGCCAATCTCAATCCCCACCAGAATAACACCCTCGTTTTGGGCAATCGCTTCGTGGGAATATAGTCGATAACGATGGACTCGAAACCGATATGTGAATGGATGAGAATCGCAGCACACAGGATAGCATCCGTTGTAGGATTCAATGATCCAGCGGCAAAGGGGGCGATCGTGAGAGGAATAAGGCCGGCAGAGATCAGACGCTCGAAAGTCCAATGGTATGAACCGTGTGACGGGCTTGGGGGAGGTACCGGTGCTGCGTCATTTGCTACGAAATCATTAGCAAAGCTTTGGAGCCCAATGGCAGAATCAAATACCAGTTCCGTCAATCACCTCTGTATCAGATGTCAGCTATCAGGGACATTCGTTAGGATTGAAGCACCGGCTTACGAGGAAGAGGAGGCAGGATTGCTTGTCTCCCGCTTGCGTGGAAGGCAGCAACTCGGACTGCACTTGGCAGAGCATCCTTGACAAAAGCATTTCGTACAGCTGGTCTCGATAGAACGGACGTTGCAGGCTTGTTGATGGCGGGGAAGCTTGCGGACAGCTTTGTCGAGAAGGTACGCTTCGAAGCGGTCGCGAGACAGGTCTGGCGAAGCACTGCGGGTCGAACAATTGAAGCCATCTTCGGTTCCTGCGATCCGCCGATGCACAATGGATGAGGAGAGTTGAAGTTCTGATCTCGAGTGTCGTGCACGACTCTCGGAACGACTCCCTCGGCAAGAGTCGCGCTTACTTAAAATCATCGGGAGCGCTCTGATTGGCTGGCGAAAAGAGCTTCACTCCAAATCTGAACGACATCAAATCCCGGCATTCCACGACCTCAATCCAAGAAACTCCCTCAACCACCGTCACTCACATCCCCATGGCGTCCCGGCGGCTAGCTCTCAACCTTACCCAGGGCTTGCGCAACCGCGCTGCCCTCAATGCCGTCGCCCCCCTGAGAAGAGGCTTTGCGACGCCTGTCGTGAAAAATGGCGTGAAAACGGAATCAACCACGTTGTCCAACGGGCTCACGGTAAGAATGGGAACCTAGAGAGAAAGACGATTCTAATGTAATCAGATTGCTACGGAGCACTCGCCATGGGCACAGACGTCGACTGTCGGGGTGTGGATTGATGCCGGATCTCGAGCGGAAACGGACAAGACCAATGGCACAGCTCACTTCCTGGAACATCTTGCCTTCAAGGTACGACTCAATTAGCACACATGACCCGCAAATGGGCATTAACGATGCTTTTAGGGTACCAGCAACCGAACACAACAGCAATTGGAGCTTGAAATCGAGAACATGGGTGGTCATTTGAACGCCTACACATCTGTATGTTTGGATGATCCGGAACGGCTTGGAAGGATGCTAATACTATCTCCAGCGCGAGAACACCGTATACTATGCCAAGGCATTTAACGCAGATGTACCCGCGACGGTGGACATCCTCTCCGACATCCTCCAAAACTCCAAGCTTGAGCCCCAAGCAATCGAGCGAGAGCGTGACGTTATCTTGAGAGAATCAGAGGAAGTGGACAAGCAACTGGAGGAAGTGGTCTTCGACCACCTGCACGCAACGGCTTTCCAAGGACAACCTTTGGGACGCACAATTTTGGGCCCCGCCGAAAACATCCAAAGCATCCAACGAGACGATTTGGTCGACTATATCAAGACAAACTACACTGCTGATCGTATGGTTCTGGTTGGTTCTGGTGGAGTTCCCCACGCTCAACTGGTCGAGCTTGCTGAGAAGCACTTCTCTGATCTTGCTACGGAGCCTCACACCACCAACGCTGCTGTTTATGCCGCTGCCCAGAAGAGAAAGCCGCAATTCGTCGGCTCTGAGGTCAGAATCCGTGACGATACTATCCCAACTGCAAACATCGCCATTGCTGTGGAAGGTGTGAGCTGGAAGGATGATGATTACTTCACTGCTCTGGTTACACAAGCAATCGTCGGAAACTGGGATAAGGCTATGGGCAATGCTCCTCACATGGGAAGCAAGCTTAGCGCTTTCGTCCATAAGAATGACTTGGCAAATAGCTTCATGAGCTTCTCTACAAGTTACAGTGATACTGGGTAAACATTTTGTCTCTTATCTGGCGGTATATGAGCTAACAACTGCAGTCTCTGGGGTATCTACCTCGTCACCGACAAGCTTACCCGTATCGATGATCTCGTTCACTTCACACTCCGCGAGTGGTCCCGATTATCGTACAACGTTACGGAGGCCGAGGTCGAGCGAGCCAAAGCTCAACTGAAGGCATCAATCCTCCTCTCACTCGACGGCACCACCGCTGTGGCAGAAGATATCGGACGACAAATCATCACAACCGGCCGCCGTATGGGCCCAGAAGAGATCGAGCGCGTCATCGGTGCCATCACAGAGAAGGATGTCATGAGCTTTGCTCAAAGGAAGCTGTGGGATCAAGACGTAGCCGTCAGCGCCGTTGGAAGTATTGAGGGTCTTCTCGATTACAATAGAATCCGCAACGACATGTCGAGAAATGCATAATCGGTGTAGACAGGGGCCGGAGGGCTTGGCGGATGATTAGAGTGTATAGTGCGAGAGTTTGTACACATAGCTTTTACAAGACGTTTCGATCTACTTACATCGAGGCCGGAGGTTTGCTCTACTAACTTTGGGAGCAAATCCACCTTCAGTATGTGTTGGGCGGCTCATTCCCTTGGATCGCAAGCTGAGCAACGGAAGTTGTCCGTTTCCTGCGCTTCTAGCCTTGCGATCCTCGTCCGCCTTTTCGTTGCTAGGCATTCGATATTGAGCTGTGAGGACCTGTTTTGTGTTCGTGCTATGATGATTCTAGCAGTTGTTGTTCTCTGACCATGGTTTTGATCATGTTCAGTCCCAAGTCTCGTACTGTTCTGGCTAACGAACAATTTTGAAATCTGATTCATAGACATTCCAACAACAAAGAAATTTTCGGTGTAGAGAACGAGGCCATGTAGGGTTACAGCGAGCCAGACATTTATATCACGATTGGTGGGTACCATTTCTGAAAGCGGGTATCTAAAACCGAGGTCTAAACTCCAATCGGAACAAGACCTTATCTCTGATTTTCTCGCCCTTGGCGGGCCACTAAGAAATGGAAGCTGAGCTTCAAACGGGTTCCAGAATCTCGTCTCCACCCCGGCGGCTGAGTCTCTGCAGTCTGACTCTGTAACAAGGATCAGAATCCTCTGCTTCCATCCTTCGCGAGCTGCGAGGTGCGATAGGCCTCTTTGTTAAGCGGGCCCGCTTCACGGCCCCCAAATCGATGGAAACATGCGCGCAAGAGGCGCAGACTCGAACACTTTTGATCAGCCACCGCGTGTTGTGAGACTTTAGCTTTAAAATGCTCAAATGGGCATTGGTCTGCGTCATGAAGATCACGCATTTGTGAGACGCCCTTGCTCTGAACGGTGTGCCACACAGCTCCTTCGAGCGCTTTTAACTTGAGGAACAACAAAGGCCCCGCGCCGAGTTGCGCGCGTGAGTGGTCCATGGAGCACTTGGGCCGGGCCGTGGGGCTCTTGGGGGACCATGACAGCCCTATCCAAGCCTATCCAGTGTATCCACATCCAACTCCTCCTCAACCCGCATACGATGGACGGCTAGACCCCTCTTTTGACCATAGACCGTGTCTGTCATTGGTCCCAGCAGAGATCGACAACTGCTTTATTTAGAAGGGATGGGACGACTAGGGGCTGAGCCAACGGCAGGGCTGGAATCTCGGCCTGAGCACTGCGCCGAAATTCCTTTACCATGACCAGCATTTTGGCCGTCTGAGGATGTCAAGCTAGAACTAGTGTTCGGGACCGGCCAAGTAGTGCTTGCCAAGGAGTGGGGAGGCAGGTAGGGCAGGCATCAAGTCCCTAATCTTAAAAGTAGATGCCCTCCACCGCGCCCCCGCGCTCCCGTTTCTCCTTCTCCCGCTTCCCACTTCGAGGTCTGGCACCTACCCCCGGCTATTTACGACTTGAGCTCAAAGGTTTTTGAACCTTTTAATTGTTTACTCAAGATGTCGCTTCCTATACGTATTGTTGCAGCTCTTGCAATTATCTACTCTCAATTTCAACCTGCGGACGCCCTCCTTGAAACCTGCTACAATGCAGCAGGAGTCCCAGACTTTCAGATTTTCCCATGTCAACCGAAGGCCACAGAAAGTTCTTGCTGCAAGGCTGGGGATATATGTTATAGCAATGGACTCTGTGCTCCTGGCCCGACAGAACCGACGGGCATAACACCTTACTTCTTGAATGGATGTACTAATACGTCCTTCTCCGCCCCAGACTGCATACCCAGCTGTCTCACAAGTGAGTTTCACCCTTTACAAACACCATCAAAACAACCTGTGAGTAAGTGACTAATGTTATACAAAAAAAAAGTTAGCGGAAACGGTGTACAAACCTGCCCGAATATCGGCGCAAACCATTTCTGCTGCTACGGCTACAACGGCTGCAACTGCTCAGACCCAAGCGCAGTCTTCACTCTCCAAGCCGGCACCATCGTAACAACCATCAATCCCTCAGCATCATACACCGCCACCGCCGCCGCAAGCTCAACAACCAGCTCAGCAGGAACAACGACCTCCTCCTCAGGCCCCACAGGAACCGGGAGCACCTCACCCACTTCCACCCCAGCAGCAACCCACGGCGTCGCCATCGGCGTAGGAGTCGGCATCGGCACCGTCGCGGTTGCAGCTCTCGCCGGCCTGGGATACTTCTTCTGGCGGCGCCGAAGCTCGCGTGGGAAACCTACGGAACTGTCTGCTGAGCAGTCTCCGCATCCGCCGCCCTTCCAGGAATACTATGCTGATCAGCCCCCCAAGCCGCAGGGGGGATACCCGGGCCAGGGATATCCGTATCAGCAGACGGCGCTGAATGAGTTGCCGTCCGATAGGCAGTATCAGCCGGTTGGCGAGCTGCCGAGTCATCCTTATACTTAGCGAGTTTGTTTGATGTTTTGGGTTTTTGGATGACGGGTTGGAGTAATAGAATATTATGAAATGGGAGCATGGAGTTTTGGTGTTTGACTAGGGTATTCGATGCATATATTTTGATTATTGGTTTGGAGAGGAGGGTTCGAATTAGGTCAGGATGAGATGAAAAGAGAGGATGTTTGAGGCAAGACAGGGTCAGGAAGCGAGGAAGGCAGGCCGAAACACAGCAGCGGGATATCGTAATGCCACGAAGGCTTGGAAAGGAAGGGTGGTTATATTGATGATGAGAGTTCGAATGCAACCTGGTTCGATCACGAATGAATGCGGTGAGGACGTTCCAGGAACCGGCACTCTACTATATGCCTCCTTCCCAAGCTTTTATTCGTCGAGAGAAGAAACACAAAACCTTTCCAACCCGTATCTTGTTTATCTCCTTCTCTTTGTCCATTCCTCTCATATGCTAGCTCTGGATGTGTTAGAGTAGCAAGTTGCTTAAACCACCACTTAGTGAGCGGTGTATTGCTTTCCCTTTCCCTTTTCCTTTCCCTTTTCTCTAACTGCCCAATCCAATACCCCCTTTGTTTTCACAACCAAAAGTTTCTCAGACGTTGGTCTCTTGCATCTGCTTGTTAAGAATATTTATGACCTTTAAAAGGAAGCTTGCAATCAACAACCTCCTTCCATCTATCTCTTTACCCTCTATCCTCATCATTTCCAAACACCACCCATCCAACGAAGGATCCCTCATACCCAACACTACAGTATGGCACAAATACCCGCGTATAAAGTATGAAGTCTCCTTTTAAATAGTATCGTCTCCTTCCTTCTCTCTGTTCCAAGAACAGGAGTCAGCGGAGGTTGCACTACATCCCGTCTTCTTAATTAACTTTCTCTTCTCTCTTTACTGCACAAGCTATCTCTCTAGCCTTCTCTCAACCGCCTTCAATCTCAGCACCAATCATGGGTCACAAATCCCTTTTCCCTTGCGACCTACAGTCAGGAGCAAAGAACCTCCACCTCCACCCCTCACAAGCTCGACGTCACAGTCCCGAAGTTCGCGTCACACAATTGAATGATGCAGATGGCAGCCACAGGCGCTGTGATGACCAATAAGTCGGCGGGGGGGAGCGTGCTGAGACGCGGTGCAGGAATATGTGTTGGCGTGGAGGGAGCTGGGATACAGGTTTTTCAGGATGTTGAGGTGGCCCTCCCTAGAAAAGGTAGTCGGTCCCTCGACTAGATACATCTCGCCGACAGCCGAAACCGTCACCTACACGTGCAGAGTACGACAACACCAGCTCTCCAACCACGTATAACCCTAGGAGCGAGCTGCAAGCACCAGCCATCCCTAGAGTTCCCCACTACAAGGCAGCACACAAACCCTCTGGGTTCTTCACCTAGACTCGCTATTGAACAGGAAGTGATCCTCGAGAGCGTACCGGGTGGCAGATACTATGCACTTATCAATGCGGTTGGCGTTCCAGTTACGAGCGAGCATCTGTATTATATGCGGAAGATGCTCCGGTCCTGTGTTAACAAAGAGAGGGTTAGAGTAGATCGCTCGGGACACTTGTGTTTGGGAGACGGATTAGGATTGCGAAGATGCTTGGGGTTACGCTAATTTTCACAACGGACAGAACTAGTTGTTCAGTTATAGCTACGAGAGCAAGATTTTGGTAACAAGGAAGCTGGAAATCGGGTCTGAAAATTGATCTTGTTGTATTAAGTATAATTCAATTTTTGTGAGTATTTAAAGCTTTGCGCTTATCGACATAACGATAATGGAATCCGCTAATATACAAACTCATACCGTGGGGTAAAAGGCAGCAGGCCCGGCACCAATCGAGAACTCTTGCGGCAGCAAGGTCGGCACATACCAAGGATCCAGCAGGGCATCCCAGTTGATATCCACGTTCACCATTTCTCCTGCCTCAGTGCCCATATTCGCAGCCAGGTCCGAATCTGCCGCCTCGAGCAGCTGAACTTGTTGCTTCTTCTTTGTCATCGAGTCTCTCAGGAGTATCTTCAGGGTATTCACAGCTTCCGTAGAAACATGCGTCTGCAGTTGCCCTGCAATATTCTCCAGAGTGCACATAGCATTCTGAACCTGGGCAAGACTTTCCGAGGTATCGATCGCCAGGAGGACGCACACGTATTGGAAGACGGTGCAGAGGACGTTCCACCAGAACTTGTTCTCTTGTGCAAGCTGGTATGCTGCTTGTGTAGCCACGTTACCGATGCTGATGATTTGCAAGATCTCTCTCTTCTCGGTGGGCCGTTTCAGGAGACGGTGATGCCGATACAGAGACATGGTAAGGTCTGCCTTGGACGTAGAGATGAAGGGGTGATCGTCGGGTATTTGTTGGATCTTTGGAAGCGTGTGTTGGAGATCAGGACCGCCATCTAATGACTCTCGTGGAATGAGCTGGCCCAGCGAGATTAGTAGGGAGGTATAATCGCCCTTGATCAATGAAGGCTGCTTGCAAGTAATGTTGTTGAGAGATGTGCTAGAGCGTCCATATTCATATGAGATCATAGAATTCGCCATCCAAGCTGACCAGAATAGACGTCGAGCTTGTTCACGTCCGCTCTCGTTTGGCACAAATTGCGATGAGGGATCCGTCGTCGTCAACACTACTGCGTCCGTCTCGTGATGAAGACCTGTTGCTTCAGCTAGATGCATGGCAATGTTACTAGCAAGCCATGCCATGTGAGGTCTAGTTGTCGATCTCAGATACAGCGTTCTGAGAACCCACGCGGAAACTTGATCGATAGAAACCCGTCGACTGATCACTGGATCCTCAAGGATACTTTTCGCATGCTGTACAATTTCCAATTCTCGCGGATGTCCTAGAGTAGCAGAAAAGAAAGACCCCAAAGCAATAACCCCCGCAAGGATCGCCTCGAAAGCGGAGTGGCCCGTTGCTTCACTCCAGAACTGATCCGCGGTCCGCGAAAATATTTCCTGGTCCAGTATCCCAAACACCGGATGCACGGTCTCGAAATAGACTTTCAGGTAACCGTTGGACTCCTCTCTCGAAATCAGGTCCTTCAAATTGATATGACTGCTTCCATTCTCTTCTGGTCTGATGCCACAATTCCACGCGAAAGAGTGCACTCGCGGAGGATTAGCCGACTGGAACTCTAACCCCAGATTCCTCGGGAAAGCCATCACGGAATGAAGCCCCATATACCTCGCCTTGACCGGATCCAAGATCCCCTGATCAACAGCCGACTCCGGTGATTCCGGCGTCTCATCGCGTTGTGGTCGTTCTATTTTGGCTGCTTTGTTTGGACTGTGTCCGAACGCGGAAGTTGGCGAGTTCGATGACACGTGAGATGCATGTGACTTGTCGACAAATGGTGCAGAGGGTCCATCGTCAGTGGGGTATTGGCATTGATAGCCGTATGTTGAGCATGCGGAACAGGGGAATTGGACGTCGCATTTTCTTTTGCGTTGCCGGCAGGGAATACAGGCTTTTCGAGCGCGCTGCCGTTTTCGTGGTGATGGCTGGGCATCATTCTGCTTAGCGGTGAAGACGGATTGCGACATTGTCGCTCCGGAATATAGACACTTATAATGACAATACTGAGAACTTGATGTCTAGTTGAGACTTCAATTGTCGGTGATGGTATGCATGCCTTTTTTCGGATTCGTGGAAAGAGCCGTCGCTGTCTAGAAAGAGGAGGTTGGGCCTGCTCGCTAAAACTTGCAGGCATGATAGGGGGCTGAATAAGCACTTTTGCCGGGCTCGCTTACAGGCATCTAATGCGTAAACATGGTCATAATCAAATAAATTTCTCTGCAACCTTGAAGTAGTTCCTATACTACTATTTTACTATATGTCAATCTTCGAATTCCCAATGTCCCAGTTTGGAGAGTTCTCCATGCTTTCGTTCCTCTAAAGCGAGTGTTTAATGTCCCATGCAGAACTCGTACAAATTACCATAAAGATTTCACCCGTCTATCGTTATGTTGTTGTCAATAGATCTATTCTGACTTATATAGCTCTTGCGAGCGGGAATCTAACTAATTTTCAAGAGAATTCTTCTACCTGGACGCCTCTACCTCAACCCCCTTCTCCCTCCTCGCCCTCAAAAAATTGTTCATCCCAAATGCCAAAGCCGTCAGAACACCCAACCCACTAATCCCAATCCCAAAATACAGCGCTCCCCTATAACCCCTCAGCAACCCCTGCTCCCCCGTTCCTCCAACCCTCCCCGCAATAGTCCCCGCCATGCCCAGCCCAATACTAATACTATAATTGATAACCGTATTCACCAGACTCGCCGCCACCCCCTGCTCCTCCCTCCGCATCTTATTACTCAACAGGATTGTCGCAGCCGGGAAACTCATATCCATACCCCATGGCATAACTGCGATAGCGACGAATACCTGCGCCCAGTATATCTGGCCAATGGGTGCGGTAGCAACGAGGATGGTACCGGTCATGAAAGCCAGCATAGCGATGAGCATGACGAATGACGGTGGCACGCGGTGCAAGATCATGCCTGTCGTGAGCGCGGCGATTAAGCCGGATACCGAGGTAGGCACGAAGTAGGCGGATGTTAGCAAGGGAGAGGTGTGCCGCAGCTCCTCGCAGAACTGCCAGAGGTAGAAGACCCAGATTCCGAAGCAGGACCAGCCGGCTGATATGCAGCCTAGTACGAATGCTGTGTCTGTGGATAAGGCGTCGCGTGGGATGAGAGGGAAGGTAGCTCGGGTCTCGATGAAGCCAAAGAGGGAGAGGAAGACGAAGCCGATGATGAGAAGGATGTAGGTGTATGGTGTTGTCCAGCCCACAACTGGCCCTTGATTCCATGCAAAGTTGATGAGGACGAGTGCTGTGATGCCGGTTGTGGCACCCCAACCATCGACTCTTGCCCAGGACGTGATGCCGTCTGTTTTGCTGATTTGCGGGGATGGCGTGTGGGGGATGGCGAAGTAGCCTGCTATAGCGAGCAGGAAGCAGATTATGCCCGTCACCCAGAAAGCCCAGGGCCACCAAACAAGCTGGGCGAAGAGGCTGGAGAATGCAGCGCCTATATTGAAGCCACTGGGTGCTGTAGCGCCAAAGAGACTGAATATCATCTCCTGTCTCCTGCCTGATGGGTACGTCCTTCCCAGAATAGCAATTGCGTTGGGAAGCAAAAATGCGGGACCAATGCCTTGCATTGCCCTGCAGACATCGAAGAATATGGCTCCTTTACCGCCACCTCTCTGTACAAAGACACTGAATCCAGCCATCAAGCTCCAGAAGCCGTACCACAAGAAGCCGGCTATGAAGAAGCGTTTGTGTCCGTATAAATCTCCAAGACGGCCAGCGATTAAGATGAAAGTCCCAACTGTCAGAGAATATGCTGCTGGAATCCAGGATAGCTGACCTGGAGATGTGATGTCGAAGCTATCGCCTATGATGTGTAAAGGGGCGATTGATTGGCCTAGGCCTGCTTGGGTCATGAACTGAGCCATACACAGGACTCCCACAAAGGCAATTTCGCGAGGTAGGGATTCTGGATGTTGCACCCTGCTTTGAGCAGGATACAGTGATGGGGTTCTTGGCTCTTCATTCTTCAATTCCATATCGCTTTCTTCTGGGGATTGTAACCTGCCCTGTTCTGAGATTGAAGGTGACATGACGAAAAGGAGAAGCGAGCGTCACATGAACAACTCCCGTGGTGGTGTGGAAAGGCGTACAGACAACCAGATGAGGAAAGTCAGACGATCAATGTGGGAAATGGGCTGAATTTGAGGAGACTATATGGATCAGTTGAAATTTGACAATAGTGGATAAGGTGTCCACCTCTTTACAAATATTGGTCAATTTGATCCGGTTTACTTAGAGGGATGGGTCTCGTCCGCAGCTCCCGCAATACCCATGCGTCACCACTCTCGCCTCTCCGCAGAATCCGCAGGAAAAAAGTCGCACTTGCGATGACGTTGGGAGAAGGTTTCGGGTGAGCAAATAGGAGAGCGGCTTCTAACTACTGCACGGAGAAAACTCGTCAACTGAGAAATGTTTCGATTGCGCCTCGCTATGCTTGGTTGCTTGCTATGTCGAACATACAATGCTGTTACAGTGAACCAAACTCCAAACCCCGTTGGTATATGCCCTATCAAACCTTTCATCTTATTCCATTCCAAACTCCAAAGTTTTGAAGAAATCCGTCATCTATCAAACTCAAACCTTTTTATCATCTGAATCTTCTCGCTCGAGGCTAAGTCCGTGAATGCCGGTGATGGCTTCCGCGGCCCGATCCGCATGTCTTTCTTCCGTGGCGGCAGGCTTCAGAGCCTCGAGATCGACGACTTCCGTCTGATCGTCTTCGAGAAAATGCTCGTTGCCATCGGCTCCGGGAGTCAAGCCGGAATCTTCCTCTTCTGTTTCATTTCCGTCTGCTTCTAGCATACTGCTAGTCATGTTGTCTTCCTCGTCAACTGAGCCAGACAGAATGGACTCTTCTAATCCGTTTTCTGATTCGTCGATTGAGTCCCTTGAGATATAACTATCTCCCAATTCCTCATTTGCGTCTCCATCCTCGGAGTCGCTACCAACATCTTCTTCCTCTGGTTCCGTTTCGTCGCTTTCGGAGTCACTAAAGGAATCAACTTCCAATACTGGCTCGCGCCAATAAGTGAAATCGGTATACTCCTCCCCACCGCTCTTTACCAGCATATTGACTGGTGGGAAATAATGGTCCACAACTTCACGCATATTGACGTAGCTGTATCTCAGCTTGTTCAAGCTCAGCAGATCCAGGGATACTTCAGCATAACTGTTGATTGTGAAGATGCGGTTGCTGGGTATGCTGACAGAACGGTAGGATAGAGCGTCTGTGAGCCTGTTGCCGAAACCTGCATAGAATGGGGACCGGTTAGGTCCAAAAAGACTCTTGATATCCCGAAGACAAGCCATCTTAAACACCTCCGGCTTGCGAATGTATAATTCTCTTCTCAGAGCAGCGATTGTTCGATCAGGACTCATAATCGTAGGTCCCCGGGGTAACCGATAGCTCTCCTGGGAAACACCGTTGAGATACGCTCGTGTAGTATCGGCTTGTCCAACACCACGGGATGTCAGGTACATGATGTTATACCCGTTGTTCACAATCTCGGTGTAAAGCTTTGCCACACCAATATGTGTCCAGTCACGCCCGATCATGTTGAGCACCTGGCCAAGGGCATCTGACTTTGTAATTGTGCCATCAATATCGGAGATCACAATTGGGACATCGTAACGCCAAAGATACATATAAGCTTGGCAGGTCGCTCTGTTGACAGTGAAGCTCATTGGGTTTGGCCCGGGTTTGAGACCAAGAGCTTTGAGCTGGTCACTTGTGAGGCGTAAGGTCTTAGCATAGTTGCGATTCGGGTCTCCTGCGGTCTCAGGAGGAGTCTTCGGTGGTGTCTGGAGGCCAAGAGCTCCTGAATCGGACTCTGTTCGGCGATGTACGGGAACAATTGGGGTATTGGATTCGCTCTCGGACTCGCTGTGATAGCCCGGGTCTGAAGCAGCATCGCTAGTCAGGACAGCATGACTGGGGATTCCTGCCAGGGTGGCCCGCTGACTGGCTGCTTCCTTTGCTTCTTCGCTACTGTAGATCCATAGATTACTGTTCTCATCTACGCCGATGAGAGCTCCAATATCATAGTTGCCTTCCAGCTCTTCTGATAATATCTTCCTGGCAATAACTTCGGCTCTCAGAGTATCTTCGTCGCTACTCTTGTATCCAGTCATGTCTAGCATTAAATCTCCGGTATCTGTAACCTGGCTCGGAATATTTGCGGAGGAAAGTCGGTTGGAAAGCGCAACTGCTCGTTCGATAGCTTCTCTCGTAGGTAGTGGTGGGGGGCTATGTGATCTATCTGTAAAGTCTTCTGATCGGGCATCCTGTGGTAGGAATGTGGGTGTTAGGGAGCGTGTTTGTCGTTCTCGTTCGGTGCCGTCACTGATTCGTGCAGAAGAGGGAAGAAGTTCGTCAGTATTGGTACGTCCAGCTGCGATACCAGCCCAATCCCCTGAAATGGGCCGTCCTGAAGAGAATTCTGGGGAAGCAGAGAGAGGAGTTAGAGTGCCTGGGAAGAGTTAGACTTGATCTTCTGGCAGGATAGCAATACACATACTCAAATTGCTTGGCCGCCTAGGAGCTGAGGTTGAGAGTACCCCAGTCCCAGGCCTAGTCACACTGCCAGATCTCGACTTCCCACCCACAATATCTAAATCGAGGAAATCGGGTTCGGAGAGGTTCGAAACATTTGACCCTTCTGCTGGCAATGGAGGGCTCGAAGCTGGAGATACCAAAGGAGATGTTTGCATAGCCTCTGGGATGTTATCACTTGTCTCAAAGACAAAGAATGCCTCTCCTCCTTCCCCGATTTTCATGGCATAGTCTTGCTTCTGTCCATTGACTCGGAATTCCACCTTCTTCTCGTATGGCCGTAGGAGGGAGAACTTCCCGAATCGCACATGGAATGGAGAACATGCTAGCGTTCCATCTTCCTGCTCGACAACTATAACATCAATAGCACCGCTAAGGGTCGAAGGGTTGATCGAATTCCATGTTTTCGAGACTGAGCCGCTGATGCTACGCACGTACTGCATGGCAGTTGGAATCTGTTGAGAAGGGCTCCAATTCGGATTATTTTAATGAAAGAGAAGCTCTGCGATTGTGTACGGGTAGAGACTGGAAGATGGGGTATGCTTTAGCTTTGCGCAAATCCTGGGTGACTGGTTGTGGTTGATCAATGTGATGCCGTTGTAAGGAGGTCGGTTTTATGTAGAGAGCAGGGGTCGTAGCTGTCAGCACATGTAGTGTAGGTAGTTGGAAAGTCTATGGATGCAGGAAGGCTGAATAAAGAGAGAATTTGCACTGGTGTCCGGGGAGAGAGAGAGAGAGAGAGAGAGAGAGAGAGAGAGAGAGGAGAGTGAAGGGTTGGTTGACTCGTGTTGAGAGAGCTTGGGATGTGGTTGTTCGCCTTCCCTCAACATCGCTCACGCCGGGTGCACTGACGACACAGCTTTGTCGGGAAGCTCGCTCTCATTTCTGGTCATGCAGCCACGACAACCGCCGTGAAACTCCGCTTTTCTTTTTTAAGCCGAGGTCACGACCCCCCAGTACATCACAAGCGCTTTATTGTTCTTAACCACCTTTGTCTGTTTCTGCCACAGAGGCTCCAGATATTTTTTTTACCTACAGACTTCAAAGCAAGTGCTAAAGACAGGCCTTTCAGGCCCTTTCAGGCTGCGGGCCACTCTTTCAGACGGTTGCGCTCCATTGCTTTTTACCAGGGACCAGGGTATTAAACCCCGCCATGCATGTGAAAGGGAATCACTCTTTCGGAAACGCCAGGAAGCACATGTCAAGAATGCCGTTTCGTTTCGATTATTGTCTCCGAAGTTGATTGGATTTTTTTTACAGGAGGCCACTCAGAAGTCTAGATTTGGTTTCGTTCCCCGAATCCCCAAGCTGACTCCTCCCTCTCCTTATGCTCAAACTCGACTGGTCCTTCCGTTGTATTCATCATAAGCAACGTTACCTTTGGTGGGAGCACCCTTCCTTCTAATTTTTCCCCGAGCGTAAAGGTCGGGTTATCTTTCCTAAAAAAAAATAAAATAAAAAAAAAGGTCGGCCGCATCAAATATATACAACCTTAACGGGCAAGGAGCTCCCTCCACGCCATTCTGTCATTGAGAAATTCGAAGAAGTCTTGGAGGACAATGGTTAGATGCCGTAAGTTTTGGACGAAACGCTTCGGCATCCCTATGTCAAATGTCTCAAAAACTGTCAGTGCCCTCCGCTAATGCGTGTCTCATCACTCGGTTCCAGATGGAGCGATAGGGAAACGAAATCTCTTTCTAGGTCTATGAGAGTACTTTGTGTCTCTCCCAGGTGGGATACAAATTGTAAATGACTTGTAGCCGTCTCCATCTCCGTTTCCGGCTCCGCAGGAAGCAGGGAGAGCTTGCTGAAGTCTTCATAGTCTTTCTGCCATGTATCTGCTTTATCAGTCTTCGTCGTGAAATAATTCCCAGACTTCAAGTCGTGCGCATCTCGGCAGGTGAAGCAGACTCTGGTTCATGGCGATAAAGGTCCCGCGAAGAGGTTTGCGACAGACGCTTTAACCAGGCCCTCAGGTACTATTTATCGTGATTCTCCGAAATTATAGAATGCTTCAACGCTACCTCGTAGACGTATCGAAATGCATGAACTCGGACTGTGCTGGGAGGAGGAGTATTTGCACCGGTATGCTCATTCGCATGAGCAAGGGAAAAAACAGCCCATATCTTAATTCAGACCTCTGTTAGAAGGTCAGCGAACTTACGAAATTCAGTCAAGGATTAGAGGCTTCGAGATCTGGCCATTGTGCTGTTGTTCGGATTTGTACAATGGAAAGTATTTCAATATCAAGGAGTTGTCTTTTCAAGTAAGAAAATGTCAATAGATTGCCGGTATATATATGTCTAGCACTAGCCAGGAAACCGGCCCCAGACTTTGCAGAAGAACGATGACACAGTGAACCAGCTAACCGTTAGCCAAATGGCTCTAATATTTCAATTGAGCCGTTCGAGGAAAGTCCAAGGTATTGGTCTTCACTTGCTCCTGCCCGTTTTGTCTGCCGGCAGTGATCGGCATCTGTGTCCAATTAAACACGCGGATGTTGAATTTTGTATCTCCAATTTTCAGCCCGCCGCTACGATGCGTGGCTGAGCCGACCCAGGATGCTGTTGAGGCCTCAGGTTATGCCGGCCAGCGCCAGCGCAAATCAAACTGGAGGCAAAGCATCTGCGACGAAGCTCGGTATTGTGTGGAAAGCCTTCCATGTTCTCTTCTGGCTCTTTTTTCTCGTATCCCTCGCGGTCATACCTCTCCTAATTCTGTCCGGAGTATCTGCTGGACTCGACACCGTCCAGCACCTGCTACGCCAACTACGCCGCATGAACGCTCTCACGTTCTATAAGGAGCTTTACGCCTGGTTATTGAGCAATGCCACCGCGAGGAATATGTTCTTGATACAGTCGATTGCGACTTGCTACTCCTTGGGTTGGTGCGTATACACTCTTAACTTTGGACGGGTGCGGAAGATACTGACGCTACGACACAGGCTCCTCTGGCGAGCATGGCAGACACTCTGGAAACCCGTCCCCGAGCTCATTAGCACTCTCGGCGTCGAGGTTCCAGATGCTCCTGAGGTGTCCCTAGCAGGCATTCGATCTGACGCGATTACACTTCACTGGTCTCCGCCTGGAGCGAGCAAGCCTGTCATCCGATACGGAATCCAGGTGAATGGAGTCAACGGTAAGCACGAAATCGCATGCAATATGGACAGCTTCTGATATTCTATAGTCGGTGAGTCAACGCGGTCGGAAACCGCAATTACTGTTACAGGATTACGGCCGGGGCACTTCTACAATGTCCGAGTCATCGCCATTGGGTCGAACAATTTCCAGGCGCAAAGTGAGGTGTTACGATTGAGAACGTATGGTCGAGATGGGCGCCCTATCCTTACAAACGGTCGAGTTCCATCGAATCTCTTGCTCGAAGACCACAAGACCGACAACGACGACAATGTTGCCGCGAGTGCAGTGGTTGGAATCGAAGCTGTACCACTTGCAGAGGGCTCTCAAGCAATGGTACGGGAGCCAAGTGCCAGCCATACTAGTCAGAGACGGAATACGGGTGGAAGGAAGCATTCGCCATCAATTGCCGCTGCTGATCAGCCTCCTCTTCCCACCGCCGATTCTAATCAATCCGGGGAGACAATGCATGAATTGACGGAGAAGTTCGAGACTATTCGTGTTGAGACAGAGGATATAATGGCTCAGCAATTGAAAGACAAGGATGAGTTTGATGTGCACATGAAGGATTTGAGCAAGGAGCGGGATGAGAAGAAGCATCTTTTGAGGGAGAAGGAGCGGGCGAGCGAGAGGCTGAAGAGGGAGGTTCACCAGTCGGAGCAGACGAGTCGACAAGCTCAAGCCAGAAGGGCGCAAAAGGAGAAGGTTTTACGAGACAAGAAAGCTGAGATAGCGAAGGTACATGAAGATATGATTAAGTGGAAGGAAGAGATTGAAGACATGAAAGTTCAACAACAAGCTTGGGAAAAGCAGCAGGTAGAGATGAAGCAAGAGAAGGAGACCGAGGTCCGCAACCTCCAGGAGATCATAGAGAAGCACCAAACTGCTCTGCTTGCTCTTGAAGAGGACATCAGGATTAAAGGTTTGCACATCAAAGACCTCGAGGAAGAGCGTCAAAAACTCCTGGGAAATGAAGACGATGAGGCCTCGAAGGAACAAGACGAGAAAGATAGGCAGGAAGATCAAGAGTGGGAAACGCAAGAGAAAAGCTGGGTGCATACACTTAATCACCACAGTCACCAACTTCGACATATCGAGACGATGATCCATCAGCAACAAGGCAACCTGGCCGCTCTGACTGCACAGCAAGCGGCCAACCCTATTATGTACCATGGAAATTCATCTGGTGTCGATTTTGATCCCACGGGTGGACAAGGGAAGGTAAAACCGCGCAGGCCCAGGAACAACCGCAAGAGTCGAACCAGCACAATCTCATCTCCAATCGCTGCACATCCTATTGGGGACTCGCCATATCCCAGTGCGAATGCTTACAACAACCTTAACAAGACTACCTCACCTATATGGGCCCCAGGGCCATACATCGATATGAACAATGACAATGGTTTTGTCTCGATTGCTGAGCAGGCGGGCATGAGTGATGACGAGGTTAGGCAACTTACTGCTGGAGCACCCTTGAGCCCAACAGCACATGCATTACTTCCATCAAACATATTTGATGCTGAAGACGATCCGCCTAGCCCCCGCCAAGGGTCGGCGAGAGGATCCTTTGGCCCGCCATTGTTTGGAGGTGGTTTTGAGAACGATGAGGCATCTCCTGATTCTTCCAGTCGCTCAGCGAGTCTTATGTCCAGTCCTCAAAACTCGACTCAAAACCTGGCGATTTATGGAGTATCTGGTCGAGACTCCCGGTCAGAGCAGGATAGGAGATCACTCAATTCACCCCGGGCAGGCTTTGGTGCGATTGGCTCTCCCCCGCCAATTCCGTCGGCAGCAGAACAATCAACATCAAGATTTGGCAACCTGTTCAACTTGGCGAGAACACGTGGAAAGACAATGCAAGAGGATGGTCCTACTCTAGGGTCCCTCAAACAAGGGCAGAGCCAATCATTCCCTCGCTCGACCGATGAGCCGGACGTTACTGCCAGCAGACGTCGAATCAGCTTTTCCTCTCCCAGCTGGAACGTTTCCTTCCTTCGTGGCTCTGCTGCAGGAGAACCATCAACAGCCGGGAATGCTCCCGCTCCTGCCAGAAATCTAGGTGCGAGGTCAAGACGCGGGTTCAACATCTTCGGCTCCAGTACAGATGACACGGTGATCCATCCTGAAAGAGATCCGAGCAGCCCTAGACCACTGTCTATAGCCTCCTCAGACCTTCCGCGTCCTTCGACCGACAGTGCACCATTCGGCTGGGGCCCAGCACATGATAATGTGGTAAACCGGAATAGTCCTCTCGCTACCAACTGGTCGCACACACCTGCTCCGAACTGGTCTACAAATCCATCAAGAAGACCAAGTCTGCAGCATGGCTCGACCACAGCCTTGACAGCTCTTGGCAAGGATGATGGATCTTTCCCAGATGATCACGCAGACCCACCTCCTGGCGTTGGTGTTATTGGGACACGGCCTTCTTCCTCCCACAAGCCAGTCACGCCAAAACTCAATCCTGCCGCTCCAGCTTTCAAAGGTTTTAGTTTTCTGGGATCTAAATCTGGCAAGGATAAGGGCAAAGGCAAAGAAAAAGCAGTGGACACGCCTACCTCGACGGACGATTCTTTTCAAAAGGCTGAAAGCTCATCGCCTGCAGAGCCAAGGCCGTCCAAAGACACCCCATCGATCCGCACTCAGAACAGCATGGCCGAGTCGTACGAGAGTCTGGAAAGAACATCAAGCAATACTCCTTCTGAGATGACTACCCCGTCGGCTGCGAGCGCTAAGGAGAAGGAATCTGCTTTCAAGCAGCTCCTTCGGAAAGGTAGTGCAAGTAAGTTCAGCATGTCGTTCCGGAACAAGGAGTCGGGCTTGTTTAGTGCGAAGAAAGGGGGGAGCAGCGCAGCCAACTCGGACCGCAACGCATCCGTCGAACGCGATGCTAGTTTGGATGAGTACGGTGAGGATGCGGGATTCGGCCGGAGTGCAGATAGCGTTACCAGCAGTCCTATGGTTGGCAGCACGGGATCAGGCGAGTGGGGAAAGCCAGCAGGAACCCCGAAGGAGGGCCGCAAAAGCATGAATTGGAGCAGGTTCGGGATGAAAAAGAAGGGCAGAGAGAGCTCGGAGGTCGACCGCAGCGAGGCAGAGACCACGGGCACGGAGGACGAGGCCTAACGTGCATATCAATAGTTTATGATTAGAGTTTTGCAGTCGTTAAGAGAGTTCCCGCCTTTGCATGCGCTACGTGCCGATGTCGTGCTATTGATGAATCATGGGCCACAGCCGCTTCGGAAGCTCGTATTTTAAGGATGTATTCCCAACAGTTCCTACCAATCGGAATGTTAAGCTGCGTAGGTTTGTGCTTTAAGGTTAAAACACACTTCACCGTCTGCATCGCGCCGGTGAACATGCATACATCCTAGCAATTAGCTATCTTGACGCCTGTTTCTTTGGAATCTTGGTGCTACCAACACTTTACGTGAAACACGGCGATTAACAATAGCCTAACTCAACTACAGTGTAACCATCACTCTTCACTGCCTGCGACCAACATCTTCTGCGCCCCCCACTGCCCCTCGATTCGAGCTTCCATCATGCCGAGCGAGAGTCAGCACAGTCCAGCACCCACCAGCTCGCACACGGCACTCAATTCGGTCGAGGGCCGCCTGAGAGCCCCTGCGCCGGCGAGGTTCACGTGGCCGATAAGCGCAATTGCAGGGCTCCCAGTGGGCTAATGGGCGCCTCTTCGATTCTCACCACCCACCACAGCAGAACATCTGCAGCGATCGTCGGCTCTAGTGGACTGGCACTTCCCCGTCCCTACACGACTGCCTACACTCCACTCCACCAGCTTCCCCTCCCCACGGCTCCCGGACCTGTGGCTTTCACCTCCCCCTTAACAGCTGCTAAATTAAGACACCCACCTTGCATTTGCACTGACTTACGACGATGTCACGACTGAGCAACCCCCGATGAGTGCGGCGCAGCCACCCTATCCGCTTACCGATGAGACAAAGACAGGACCGACAGGACCTCCAGAAAGGACCAGACGAGGGAAGCCGGCCGAAACCCCCAGCCTCGCGAGCCCCCATATCCCCAGATTATTCGCAATCCTGCTGATCCTGACCTTGATCCCGATCCCGCATCCCGTCGATGAGGGCAAAGACAACAGCTACACGTACGGCCCGGCCCTTGGATCGCACGCCGTTGCGAAGTGAAGTGAAGTAAAGTGTGCTGAGCGGTACTTACCCTACTGGACTGTGCTGTATGGGAGTGAAGTGTGAAGGAGCCCCAACCAAATGACGGAGCCGGACAAGAGGCGGCGGGATCCCACGCGTGTGCGGTATCCGAAGGTCAAGACTGGGTGAGTCGCGCCAGCAAGCAGCAGCGTTCGCATCTCCCAAGTCCGCGGTGCTGGATCGTGGCGGACCTCCGGGCGATCAGCTCAGAGTTATTGTCTTGTCTCACGGAATCGAATTCTAATGCTTCTTCGCGCAGGTGCGTCACGTGTAGGAACCGCCGCGTCAAGTGCGACGAGACCCGGCCCAGCTGTCTGCGCTGTCGCAAGTACGGCACTGAGTGCGGTGGCTACCTGCCCGGTCGACGACGACCGCCCTCGTCGGCCTATGGCTCCTTTGCAACCCAGGCCAGGGCGTTGGTCCCGAAGGACGAGGGCCAGTTGGGCGGCCAGTTGACCTTCCAGCCAGCGATGTCGCTGTTCGAGACGGACCTCGAGCATCGCTATTTCAGACTCTTTTCAGATCACATCGCTACGGAAATATGTCCGTACTTCAACCCCGAGACCTGGAGCCGGATGATCCTGCAGGCGTGCGCTGCTGATGCGTCGATCCGCCATGCGGCCGTAGCTATTGGGGCGCTGGGCAAGACGTATGAGACTGCTCAGGCCGGATCGTGTGCTGTCACGGGGCAGAAGTTCACCAGTTCTATAGGGTTTCCTGCTCCGCGAGTGAGCATAGAGAATAGGAGTGTAGAGGAGATCGTTGCCAGTGCAAATCTGGCCACGGAGGCGTACGAGCATCATCAGACGGCGCTGGAGCAGTATGATAAAGCTCTCAAGCGCATGCGGAAGGATATCTCGTCCGGGGAGCAGTCGCTGAGGACGACGTTACTTATTTGTATTGTCATTGTTTGCTTTGAGGCCATACAGTAAGGCTCTATTGTTCCCCCTATACGAGAGCCGAGAGCTAGTTGTTTCAGGGGTAGTCAGTCCTCGTGACTTAAGAGACTGCTTCAAAGCTCTTAGATCTCTTCAAGCATTTTATATTGCAGTGCTAACTCACTCTAGTGGAAACCATATATCGGCAGCTGCCCAGCTGCAAGGTGGCCTGGCACTTGTCCAGGATTGGATGTCGAGGCA
Organism: Hyaloscypha variabilis F; assembly: GCA_002865655.1. NCBI lineage: Eukaryota > Fungi > Ascomycota > Leotiomycetes > Helotiales > Hyaloscyphaceae > Hyaloscypha > Hyaloscypha variabilis. The sequence continues at coordinate 1,732,422 of KZ613948.1, read as the reverse complement.
GCAAGATGCTCATCAACATCCACAAGGCTTCTCATCGCCTGCACCAGATGATGTAGAGGATTATCTCGTCCAAACATTCGGCCGAATGGAAATCCAGTCCATGTCAGTATTTGACCCACGTCCTGTTGAAAAACACCACGCCCTTAGAGGAGAAGGCAAACAAGCTGTCCAACAGATGCCGACACCATTTTCGTCAATCGAACAAGCCCGAGTCTATCTCGACCTTATTACTCGTCGCTTGATGCACTATAACCATTCCATCCACCCACGAGGTCCACAACAAAGTTGTCTGCCCGTCAAAGTCACGCCCATGCCATGGGCCCTCCAATCAACGCCGCAGCCCATGCCGTGGATCGACGGCAAGATCCCCCTCCCTAATGCCAACTCCACCCTCTCACAGTCTGACCTCCACGCGGAGCAAGCCTCACTAAACCAAGAACTCACAACCTGGACCGAAGCCTTCGCCCCTCTGCTATCACTCTCCCAGACCATTGGCGGGCAAGACGCCATCTCAGCCCTCACCCTCTCCGTCTCCGCATTAACAAGTAAGATCTCCCTGCGCGCTGCGTTCTTCATCAACGAATCGGCCTACGACCTCTTCCTCCCAGAGTTCAAAACTATAGTCCAGTACTCGACCCTCCTCCTCGCCCTACTAGAACAACAACAGCTCTCTAAACCATCTCCCTCCTTCTCCCCATCCGCCTTCTCCCCCTCCTCATCCTCGCCATCAACGTCCCACCCCCCTCCGCTCTCCGAGCGCACCGAGTGCGGCCTCGCCCTCCGCTTCTCCTTCGACATCGCCGTCGTCCCCCCGCTCTACACCGTCGTCATCAAATGCCGAGATCCACACATCCGGCGCGCAGCCCTGAAACTACTCGACCGGTATCCACGGCGTGAAGGCGTCTGGGACAGCGTCGCTGTCGCTGGACTCGGTCGCTGGGTCATGGCCCTTGAGGAAGAAGGTGCCTTGCGATGGCAGAGCGCAAGTCCACCCGACACCACCACCCCCTCTCCATACCCCTCTACTACCAATTCAAAAGCAAAATCAAGATCTCCCTCCATCCCACACCCCGGCCAACCTTCACCATCATCCTCATCGTACTACCACCCCAGCACGCCCCAAAGCTCTTATTCAAACGGCACCATCCCCGCCGAGAAACCCCCCCGCGAATACCCAATCATCCCAGAAGAGATGCGGGTGAGAAAAGCGATTATGCGGTTTGACTTGTTGGAACGCAGGGCGAATATGAGTTGTATGCAGATGGATTTTGGGAGTGGAAAGTTTGTTGACAAGAGGGAGGTTTTTAGGTGGTGATGTGGAGAGAAGAAAGAGTTACGAAAATAAAGAAAGGGAAAGAAGGGTTGTATTTCTAATTAGATGGAATGGGTGTACTTGTCTTTTAGGGTGGGCTTTGGGGTTTGGGTGGGAAGGGAAGGGGGGTCTAGATGGTTGGGAAGGTGGGCATGGAATGGAAGGATGGGAAAAAGGGGAAAGGATTGATAGCGTTTCAGCGAGCATTTTGGGGTTTTTGTGTTTTGTATTTTTGAAAATGGGAGAGGGCGGGATAGGAGAGGTGATGGGTAATGGCATTGCTTAATATATCTTATTCCGATGAGGACCAGCTCGTAAGATGAACTAAGCTTCTTTAAGATGTTTGTTTTGTTGTCTAGGAGGGGAGCTCAAGCCCGCTCTGGCGCAAGTGCGCTTCTTTCTCCTCTGTGTCTCTTCAGCCATTCTGAACTTTCATCTCTTCTATATTTATTGTTCTTCCAAATTTGCGGAGACAAGAGGGAAGGGAGAGAAGAGGCACTATATCCCTCGTGATCGGGGACGCCTTGGGAAGTAGCCTTTGGACTTTCAAACCTCAGCCATACCACGCACTCGCATTCATACTACTTCAATCTAATTCCTAACACGCACCTCATCAATTCCTTTGCTTTATCCGAAGGTAGATAATAGGGAGATATCACATGCTCCCCCCCCCCCTATCCAGCTTACCTAAACACTGATCCACACCCTCTGTCCAAGACTCAACGCACAGATAATCCATCATCAACTCCCTAATAGAGGAGTTGACCGACGCTAACGGCGAGCTTCTCTCTCTTCTGAACTTCTGGCACTGCGGCCCTTTATGCTCAACAAGTTTGGCTCCTCGTAATCCACCAGTTTCGCGCGGAGTTGGGATTACTAAGTTGTGGGGTTAAGCTTCCAGGTTGGACTGAGACAAGCCTGTGAAACATAATAAGGAACACGGTGGGCATCTGTCACGGTGAGTAAAGAAAATCCACTCATGTCCTGCATTATCACGTCACTTGGAGCAGAAGAGTGAGGTTCAGTTGCTTCATTTGCTATGCAAGTCTACTCCAAACACTCCAAAGATGTCTAGCGCCTCGACCAGCAATTAAGCCAATGTGAATTTACTCCAACAACGATTCTGTCTCAAGCACAGAATCTCGCATCACGTTTTGAGGATGCTAGACACTTTTAGAATGAGAGTATGAAGCATACGCTTCCATTTTTGATACCGTTGTGAGTCCGCCTAGCAATTTTGTTCACTTATCTGAAAGAGCGAAGAGCCCATGTGCATGAAGTAAAGGTTCATGACGAATCTCTCAAATCCCACAGCCCTTCAACACCACGTCCACTAATCAACGTCGCTTCCGAGGGCTATGACGAGATGCCGGTGTACCCTTTGCCTTCTTGTACAGAGTCTTGTTTTGCGAAGGAGTTTTCGGAACCTGAAGCAGCTTGGAGGGGTCGATCGTGAGTCGGTTTGCGAGTTCTTGACGCTTTTTGGCGGGGCTTGTGCTTCCCTCTCGCTCCTTCGCGTCCGCATGTTTGGCAGAACCTTGCTTGTCGAGTTCTGCTTCATCTGATCCTCGCTTCGTTCCTCTTCCTGCCTTTCCATTGCTTGGTACAGGATGTTGAGTTGTATCTGTAGTAGATGGCTTGATGGGGGAGCGCTGGGCTACGCTCGCAAGGAATGTACTCAGTGGCTCCTCAGAAGACTTGAGGAGCACATCTTGATCTCGCACAAGTATCTCGTCGCTGATGCTCATTGTTAGTCGTTCGAAATCCGCATCATCTCCCCAGATCTTTTTTTGCAAGGATTGTTCGAGGCGAGGTCTCTCTAAAGCCGCCGGTCCCAGGTACGCAAGACTGGCGTTTGCTTCCTCCTCGGAGAGAAATCCTGTGATGATGAACTCTTCGTCATCAGTTGGTAGATTCTGGAGCGCTGAAGATTTGGACGGAGATTGTGGGGATGTTCGTATATCAGTCTCGGGCTCTTGAGCGACGGTAACTTCGAAAACATTAGGCATCTTCTTGTCATCTTCCGACTCCGGTTCCTGGACGACGATAGTAGGGATCTCCTTGACGTCTACAACTAACGCATCTTTCTCTTCATTGAGTTTCATTTTTGCCTTGATCCAAGTGACGCCTTCTTGCAATTCGGCACGGTGCTTGAGCAATGCTTGTTCCCATGCTGATCCCTCGCCTCCTACCCTCTTCCACTGCTCTTCGATGAGCAATCCGTCGATCTCCAGGACTGCATCCACCAAGGTATCATGCGTGAATTCATCCGTCAACTCCTCGAATTCTTCCTCCATCGGTTCTGGTGGTATTGTGTCGGGGCACGAAGGTGTAGCCTCGTTCGGGAGCATCAGTTCTGCGGATGCTTCCTAGATATAGTTAGCATCCATTATCGCGAGTAAATCAAGGGGAGAGATATATTACCATCTTCAAGGTAGAGGAACGCGATCTGGAGTATGTAATGTGTTGTCTTGTGGACGGCTCGAAGCTGAAGACGAACCTGTTGACAAGTGATACACTGGCGACAGATAGTTGGTTTTGGGGTATTTGAAAAGGTATGCCCGGTCAGGTATCTCGAAAGCACTGATTGTTACAGAAGCTTTTCTTGCCGGGACGTACTGAATCAGAAACGGTGGAAGTATGTTTGTGTTGATGTGATCCTGAAGAGATGATGCTGGAAACTCGACAAGCGGATGCGACTTGGAGGTCGAAGACAACAAAGGAATGGAAATCCAGATACTTGTCAAATATTTGAGGTTCGTAAGTCGCGTTTGATGTTCGCAGAGGGAAGGAGCGGTTTGTTGCTGGCAAGTGACGAGGTGGTGGAAGGAAGGTACGTCGTTGTCGCTTAAAGTAAATAAAGTCGTTCACGGGATACAACTTCTCACTCGTGAATCAGAAGTGACATCATTTCTAGAGCGAGACAGCCTTTCGCTTAGCAGTAACTCAAGAGAAATTTGTTCGAGAGCTGCCATGTCTCGTTGAGCGTGTTTTGCAAAAAAAAAGCCTCGCTAAGCTTGTCAACTCCTCAGCGGCGTCTTAGAAGCAGCCACCTATGCAAAAATATTAGAGCCAAGTCATGATCATATGCTCTACTCTCTTCAATTGAGGCTCTAGAATTCAATCTCTAAGCTGACTCCAAAGCAAAGAGCAAAACAGCAAAACTCTAGCGAAGCCGCTCCGAAATGCGGGTTGCCTTAGAAAATCCCCCGGGCAGGATTTTTGGAGGTCGTCGGGGCCTTGGGCGGGAAGGGCTTTCCTCTTCGTCTCAGGACGACTTTTTCGCGTCAAGGCTGTAAAGCCTGACCTACTTTCGTTTTTCGCAATCGAGAGGGACGAAACCCGTGCCAAGAGAGCTACTTCAGCTTTTTTCTGCTCGAGAGGGACGAACACCATGCCACGAGGTACTTGCGCTGCAGTCCTGACTCTTCTAACCACCGAAGTAGTTAGATGACGAGTTAGAGGTTGTCGTAACGATCGACCTACACCATTATTAGTTATATGCAAATATCTTATTTTTGTATATGTAGTGTAGCCGAAAATTGGTGAATAGGCGAGATAGGGGTTGGCAATTCAGGATGCTTGGAGCATTCTTGGCCTCCTCAACGCGCAAACCATCCATTGAGACAGCTATTTAAAGATCTTATTGACATCTCTGTCATGCTCAACCCCTCGTTCCATATTTATTTTGTTGTTTGTAATTTGTTGTTTGTGGCAGATAGCCCTCACCAGATATCAGGATCACTTTCACCGAGTTGGCAATTGTATGACACAGCAAAGTCAACAAAGCCTCAATTCCCTTCATAATTCCATGTTACCTATACCTGTGCTGCTCGGAGAATAATTACTCACTCTCTTGACAGTTAACGCAAGCTGAAGAAAGTTAGTCTTTTGCAGCATTAACCAGGCAGGAGTGACCCAAAGGACAGCGCAGCTGCTCAGGTATGTTCACGCCGCAACAACCTAAAGTATGCTAAAAGCCAACAGTACCAATTCTTAGTTTCAAGACAAGCTATCCAAGAGGCTTTGAAAAGTATATGAGAAGTGCTTAAAAGCTGGAACCCTCCGGATTGAGCATGTATGACGAGCATAGTGCATTGAACATAGCGTTGTGCATGAGAGGGAAGTACATAATAATCCGAACTTGCCCTGTATGATATCAAGGAAATTATCTGTTCGGAATAAGTCGTCTCGAGGACGCAGATCTGCGTCAATTATTCTCGCATAGAAGAATCGAGGCTCCAGTTATGCAGCCGCAAGGCGCGGCTGAAACAAGTTCAGGACGTCTTTCCGTCCAAGTACTCAATCAAGAGCAAGTATACTTCGCATTCTACCTTCCTTAATGAAAGAATAGGGATTTTCAGGAGATTTCTGGTCATGCGACCAAGTGGTCAGGGGGTCAATCCAGCCGCAGCGTGGGAGCGCGGGAGTTCTCGGAGGCTTCGGCGGCCGAGTGACTGCAGGGCTTCCACTGCAACGCTTAGTAAGCACATAACCTCTTCATTTATTTACTCTGCTGGTCCTCCTCGTATTGTATCGAAACCAAGGGTACTCTTCCCATCTGACTCTACATCTCCACTCAATCATACAGTGATCGATTCTCGCGATGCCTGACGCTGGCCACCCAAAGCCCAGCCCCACCCTGAAAGGGGCTTCGGTTAGTGATCCTTGCAAACCCCTGAAGTGTTGTTGACAATTAACTGAGAAATTTCCAATAACCAGGATTTCGCCGTTGACTTCTTGGGTACGATTCTTCCATTCTTGAGAAGTAGGATTGTGATTGTTGACGAGCACAGTTGGAGGCGTTTCCGCTGCTATCTCCAAAACAGGGGCGGCACCGATCGAGCGCGTCAAGATGCTGATCCAAACTCAGGTATGCTATTTGACTTTTCGTTCCCCAGAGACCGTGAGAAATGATGATTGGAAAGAACGAGATGTTTATCGATTGTGCATAATGATTGATACCATTCCTAGGATGAAATGATCAAGTCTGGTAGACTTGACCGCAGGTATGATGGAATCATCGACTGCTTCAAGCGCGTTGTCAAACAAGAAGGCTAGTATCTCAGCTGTCGGTTTTACGAGTGCTGACAAGCTCACTTATTTGAAAGGAGCTCTTGCATTATGGCGTAGCAATGGCGCAAACGTCATTCGCTACTTCCCTACACAGGCTTTGAATTTCGCCTTCAAGGACAAATTCAAAGCCATGTTCAACTTCAAGAAAGAGCGAGATGGATTCGGAAAATGGCTTGCTGGAAACATCGCTTCCGGTTCCGTAAGACTTGACTTGACTTCCCATGTCTCTGAAGCTGTGTTGACTTTTGATAGGCAGCAGGAGCCACCTCCATGCTCTTCGTCTATTCCCTAGACTTCGCTCGAACCCGTCTCGCCAGCGACGCTAAAGCCAAAGGAGGCCAGCGACAGTTCACTGGAATCATTGACGTCTATCGCAAGACACTGGCCTCTGATGGAATTCTGGGATTGTATCGCGGCTTCGGCCCCTCCGTTGCTGGCATCGCCGTATATCGCGGTATCTACTTCGGCTTCTATGATTCCTTGAAACCCTACGTGCTTGTAGGCATGTTCAAGGATAATTTCTTGGCTTCGTTTATGCTAGGATGGGGTGTGGCGACTATTGCTGGGCTGTCGGCGTATCCGCTTGATACGGTGCGCAGAAGGATGATGATGACTTCGGGAGAGGGAAGTGAAATACTCCTTTACGATGTGAAACTCTTGCTGATAGATCGATAGGCGGTGAAGTACAAGTCATCTTGGGATGCTGCAAGGCAGATTGTCAAGGCGAATGGGGCGAAGGCACTGTTCAATGGTGCTGGGGCAAATATCCTCAGAGGTGTGGCAAGTGCTGGCGTGCTGTCTATCTATGATTTGGTGCAACGCATGTTTGGGTCTTCGCTCAAGTGAGCCTCATCAAACAAATCTGACCTTTTTCTATACACCATTTCTAGAAGCTCAAAGTGTTTGAAAATTTGCTTAGAAGAGTTGAATTTTGCTTGGAAAGAATGCTAAATTTCTTGCGAGACTCCCCAATGATTGATCAAGTAGGCGGTAGCACCACTGGTTGTCCGAATTCGTGGCGCCATACTAGGCTTCAATGGACCACAACTTCAAAGAGATTCAACGTCCGACAACTATTCCGCTTTATTGAATGTTCCTGGATTTGAGGAGATTCTAATAGTAAGGTTCTTTTCTCCCTTCTTGATTGTTCCGTGGATTGTTGTACATTGAGGAAGAGCGTTGCGCCACGAATTCTGACAACCACTGGTGGTAGGGTCTACCAACTCCCCTGTTTTATGTTAAGCCCAAGGAGCTAATCAAGTGTCTTCCAAGAAGTGTATGGAGTATCCCCCCAAAGACTTGGCAGAGTTGCACTGTCTGCAGGCCCAGTCACAGCTTGAAGCTCGCGTTCCAATTTCTTTATCTGGGCCTCAAGTTCCATGGTTTCGACGTCTAGCTCCATCAAATTCCTTCGATCCGATGCGCTCATTCGCCGGTGACGAATCTTCTCTGTCTGAGTTCGAAGTCTAGTTACGCGGCTCCGGAACTCCTCGATCTCATTTCGCATTCGCATAATTCTTGTGGTATGTTCGAATCCGCGACCTTCGCGCTCACGTTCACGCTCTCGAAGAGCCTCACGTTGGCGTTCCTCAGCTGGTGGTACTTGTCGATCCCCCCTGACGATCCCATGTTCTCTAAGATGCTGCTCCCATGCATCATCGCCCTCATTATCTCTTACGACCTCACCCATGAGACGGTGTTCCCATGCCTCGTGGTTTTCTTGCCCAGCCTCCATCGGTTGCACTGCCGGTCGGTCTATGTTTCTCACCATATCATTCGGAAATAGAGGACAGCCACAGGTTTTCCACGGCAATCCACACTGATAGCAGAATTGTCTGCCACAAGAGCACCTGATTCGGTCAGCGCTACATGCTTCAAAGAAAAGAGACACTACTTACACCATGTGGTTGCATCCATAAGTTCTCTCTATCCCGTTTCTGCATCCTTTGCACCTTCGCCAGCGATTCCTTTCAAGTACATTCAATGCTCCTCGAAGCTCCTCATCAGTTGCACAAGGTACACTGGCCGCATGAGTAGCCTTCTTGCACTCGGCGCATGTTCTCGTTCTGCAACTCGTACACCTCGCATCCCTTCCTCTGATATTCACAGGGCGAATAAATGCACCGCAGTTCCTGTTTGAGCAGTAAACCCTATTTCGCGTCTCCCATTCGCCTTGCTTGTCCACAAACTCTCTAAAAACTTGAGCTTCCAGCAAAGGGCGACTCTGCTCAAGTGGGATGGACTGGCTCGCACAGCATCGAGGCGGATATCGGGATTCATCTGCTGTAGCTCCTCTGTATATTTCGTTCAGACAATCACGGCAGCAGTGATGACCGCAGCTGAGGGTCAGTCCGTCGGTTAGATCGAATTCGTCCATGCAGATGTGACACATCAGCTGTGGCACCGCTCGCAAAATCTCTCTGACCTGGCTTTGTAGCTGCGATGATCCTTCGTCTGAAGGCCATGCTCCAGGAATCCGATATGTTGAAGTCGAATTCCTTTCACTTACGACTGTCTGATTTGACTCGTCTTGTTCAGCTTGTGGCTGCACTGGCTCCTGTGCTGGCAGAGTTGATGCAGAGCCGGACCGTCCTGCCGTTGCGAGAGGCGCTCCCCCTCGTCTTCTGAGCAGTCGTTGCAGCTCATCTCCCCGCCGTTCTAAAGCTCTTCTTGCTTCCGAGTTAGTTATTTGCTGTGCTGTGCCTTGGTCTTCTTGAAAGAGTTGATTTAGATCGTCGAGTGCCAGCTGGATGATGATCACTGCGGTTTCGTTGTCAAGGTCTTCCAAGGCTCTGAGGTTTTCGATAACGTCCATGATGGTGTCTGAGGACGAGAAGTGATTTCATGAGCAGGAGCTTGCCACTTCAAATGAAGGGCAAGGGCTCTGAAATATGTGCTGTTGATCGGCACCGCTGTGAATCACTAGGGAAAAGTTACTCTTTGGATGATAATAACCCCTTCTTATAATCGCCACAGGGAATTATTCACGATTTAAGAAACAAGAGAGAGTGATAGATCTACGTGAATATTTCATCGATCATATCTCAGGCATTTAGGTATTTAACTGTACACAAGATTCTAGTCCCTACCAATTCGTTGGTATCTTTGATCGAAGCCTTCATGCTTTGAATAGCCGTTGATAACATCCATTTCGTATTCGGTGGTGCCCCATAATGATGCATACCTTCTCGGAATCTTGTATTGGCGCAGTCTCAGTAAGTCTACCACGTTCACGGCTCTCTATGTCTGTCTACACCATTATCCCGGCCACGTTGCCAAGCGAACGGTCTTCTTCTCTGTGCTATTTCCTGTTCTTGCACACGTCTTACTACTTCGGGAACTTCCTCCCCATTAGCCGGGCCAAGGCCCCAAGCGAACCTGCTTCTTCTGGGTGCAGTTTAAGGCTCTTCTCAGAAGGTCTGGTTCAAGTCGATGCATGAATTTCCAGCATAAATATTGGCCAGACTAGCCGTTATATTGATCCATTAAACTCGAATACTATTTGCTAAGAAGTTCCTTTCAAAATCTCTGGCTAGGATGAAGTAATTAAAGTGTATAGATCACTCATGAAAAATTATGTAATACTCAGGGAAATTTTCGATAAGGGATTCGGGTGAAGTTCATGATCTCTGTTTGGTAGCTACTCTAAGTACTACCTAATGCATACGAGAGAACCTCTTCTCTGCCTCTTGTGTAGCAAACCAGAGGCTGTCAAGGTTCCAGGGCCCAATCGTGCGCCTTCAGAACGCCAGCAATGCGAAACGAGTTATAAAGGTTTGCCGTCCTCAACAAATCCGGAGCATAAAGCTGTACCAAGGTTTATGTTGGATCAGGCGTAACCTAAAAAGGAAATAGAAAAACGGTGATGTATCATGTCTCGTCGTTCATTTTCTGGAACTTGCGATTCCTCGGATCCAGATTTTGTCAACGCATCGTTCATCCAACAAGCGCAGCATTCTCATATGCCCAGTCCAGTGTTGTTGTGCGGCCTCTCCTCCATCCAACTTCCAAAGTTCAAGCTCCGAAGCATCCCGCATCTCCTGAACCTGAATATTGTTCTTGCTGCAGATTGGTCCAACGAGCCATTGAAACTCCTCCAAATACTCCAGCTGCTTCGGAAGTGGCAAGGTTGTAGAATCGAAATTTCGATTGTTCTCTTAGGATTTGAGACATTGGGAGATCTAGGCAAATTTATAGTTCTCTCAGTAAGTCATTTCTTGAGATCAGGATACTGTTGGACTTATTCTCGGAGTTCATTTTTCTTAGGACCTAGTTTGTGCGGTCGATCTTCGAGTCCTGTTGAAAAATAAAATCAGGGTCTATTGGGGTTCTTCACTTTGTGAGCATTCTTCAGTGAATCAGTGGTTTCGAAACCACTCAGGGAAAGTGATCAGTTACTCGCAGGAACTTTCGGCAAGGAATATGGGTGAAGTTTATCATTTTTATTTGGCAGCTACTCTAAGTACCACCTAGTGTACAAGAAGAAACCTCTTCTATCCTCCTATGCAGAAAGTTAAGAGGCTGCAAGTGTTTTGCCGCCTAATTGTGCGCGCACCCAAGACATCAACACTTCTGAGTGAGCTATAACGGTTCGCCGTGTTCAACTATTCCGGAGCAAAAGAGCTCACAGGCCATTTGTTGATCAAGACGTTGCCGTGAATGAAACATGAAAAGGTGATGTCCGCCGTTAGACATTCGATACAATGTAACTCGCTGGCTCGCTGACCATCGTGACTGCTTCAGAAATGTTAGCAATTTATGAAGAGATTTGAAACATTATTTCTCACATCTCAAAGAATCAAAGCCGGTTTCGTCTGCAATTGCGGCAGAGCTGCAAGTGGCACTGCTGGCAATCGTAAACCCACTCTGGCATGCGTTCGTGGCACATTTGGCATTCATGGCTCCCGCGGAGGCTTCTGAAGAAAGGGTGTTGGCAATTGTGGCGTCCTTCAAGCTGTTCCGCCATATTGATAATATCACGCAAAGCTGGAGGGTGTGCTGCGCGAGCACCTCCGTTCTGCGCATTGACAACTTCGGCTGCACGATTCATGAGGCGATCTTCGTCCCATTGAGGACAATCACAAGTCTTCCAGGGCGTAGCTTGGCAGAGATAGCAGAAATGGGTACGGCATAGACAACTGGAATAATTAACAATAGCACCAAAGATAACGAAAAGAATACTAACATCATGTGGTAACAGCCTACTGTTAGCTCGATCACTCTGTGGCAGTTCGGACAGTTTTGCCAGCCTTCGCTCTTTGCCAGACCCCGCAACAACGTGGTACTCTCATCGTCGGGACAATTACCTTCATGAGCTACTGCCTTGCACAACGTGCATGTCCGAGTTTGGCACCGATTGCAGACAGCCACATCCTTTTGAACAGTAGTCGGGACCAGGAAGACGGAACATTCGGAATTGGCGCAGTATGTACGATTCGTTGATGCGAACTCGATCTTCTTCTCCTGATACTTGACCTCAATCTCCGGTGTCAAAGCAGTTTGAACACTCTCGGGTGGGATTGGAGCTTGACAGCAGCGTGGAGGAAACCGCTCTTCCTCGACAAAAGCCTTATTGAACATTTCTTGCAGGCACGCATGGCAATAATTGTGACCGCAAGGAGCTTCGATCACCGCTTCGACGCCGATGTACTCCAAGCACAAAATACACCGTGTTGTCTCGACCTCCGCCTCCTTTTCGATATCTTCGCTATTAGAGGTGATTGACTCGGTGTCAACTTCACCAACAACCGAGCATGTCGACTCATCCTTACCCCACAATGCAGCGCCTTGAGCCGCCAGTCGATCATCGACATCAGCTTGAGCACCTGGATTTTCTTCTGTGCTCGGCATTGCTAGGACGTCTAGAGATGGTTATTAGCATCGAAACTTAGGTGATGAAGGCAGAGAAATTCCACTGACCATTATTGAGAGGGTGGCCATCTTCTTCATTCGCAGCATTTTCTGCCCCCGCAGTATCTCCAGCTGGAGTGGTAGCAGAGGCGAATCGACGACCAGCTTCATCGGGACTAACACCTTGGCCAATCAACTCGGCAAATTGATGATCTCGGAGGAGAGATTGGTTTCTCTCCGCCTCTTCCCTGACCAATTGCACGGCAAATTGTACATCAGGCTCAGCGACATTCGCGCCGTGACCATTGTTCATCAATTGCAAACTGTCCTCGAGCAGTAGCTGATTGATGAGCTCGGCCGTCTCATCATCCAGATCTTGGAAAAGGCCATGATGTATTGTAGCAGCCATTGTGATAGTGTCAATGCCGGCTCAGAGTGGGATTAGAGTGCTGAGGTGTTGAGCTGGAATGCGAGTCTGCGCGATCAATCTCAGCTTCAATAGTTGTGACGTGATAAAAGCTAGAGGAGGTATCAGGTGTCAACCACAAGCAAAGGCTCAAGGTGACTTGGTTTCGAAGTCAGGTCGAGGTGAGCCAAGGTGAGCAAAGTAAACAAACGAAGCGCTGCCGCAGGAAGAAGCTTCTGTGCGTGTGCAAAGGATCTGTCTCCAATAGTGATTGATCAAGATATCACACTACGCTCTGATAAAGGCGCCATTGCATAGGCTGAGGATTGTGCGGATGTGGGGAGGAAAGAGTGTGGGGTTGAAGCCGACTCTGGGGTCAATTTATATTCGAAAATATACGCTAAAGCATAAGCGAGGGATCAAAATAGGTAGCAAACAGAGCAAACATCTATAGCAAAGGTAGAGGATTGAATATTGCAGTAAAGTTTTGGAATCGTTCGATCAACGGCTATTGAACCATCGCCAACATCCTACAGTACTTTGAAGCGATCCACTTTGCAAGGGTGAACAACTGCCGTGTGGCTGGAAAGCCGTACCATATTTGAACGGTTGTGATACTAACACTTCAACATTGAATTCTCTTCTATGTCGGTTCAATATAAAAGTTCGTCAAAATAACAACACAAGAAAAGGGGTATCATATCACGTGAGATTTGTACCACGTGATGAGACCAGAATAATTGACCCCAGAAAATCACAAGGTTCTTGCCTCCTCTATCTTCAAGGAATTCTAGACAAAGCTATCAAGCTCAATCCATCTTCAAGCACCGGGCAAACCCCATAAAAGGGTTGCTCGTTCAAGGTACGGACAACCTCATCCTAGACACACCTCATCCCATCTCACTTGATCTCCACTTGAAGAACCCACTCCCCTGCCTGGAATATTCCCGCCCAGAGTTTACGCATATGAACTCCATATCATTGCATCTCATTTTAAGCAAAATAACAAAGCAAAACGTACTTACCTCCACTCAGCCTTATCATCAACTTCGCCACTCAGGACGCCTCATCCGAACCCCCTTCTTCCAGTTCCTTCGCTCCTCGTCCCTGCATGAACAGCTTACCCACCTCTTCCATTGCCTTCATCCCTCGCCGCTTGAACATTCATTACGTCTCCACAACCTCACTTCCATAAGGCCGTACGCTCCACTTCTCCCCTTTCCACCCACAGCCTCGGTTCTCGCCACCACATTTCCACGCCTCCCACGTCGTCCCCCTTCACCCGACCCTTCTGTAATGCAGCCCTGTCCACTCATCCACAAGGCACACGCCGTCGTCACCCACGCCTCTCTCCCAAAGAAGACACTCTAGCGTCCAGCTACCCTCTTCCATGCCCATGAAGCTCCTCGGCGATATCCCGGCCCGGCATTGGACGCACTAGGCGGCCCTAGACGGCCCCAAGAACACTCCAAGGCGACTAAGTGCCCCCGTCTCGTCTCTCTAACGTGCTGCTGCTTTGGAACCGAGACATTAGCAGGAGCTGGCGGGGGCTGACGTTGCAGCTTAGGGCAGCGAGGACGAGGGGACGTTTGTATGACAGCAGGAATCGGAGGAAGCCGTTTGTTCTTTAACCTGCCTTGCCCTCCGTCGCCTTTCTACAACTCATCTGTAAAAACACAAATAATAACAGTTGTGTTAATGGTTCAATGCGTGATTTATCATTCTCGAAAAAAGAAAACATCGAAAGAGAGCAAAGGCTGAAGTGTACTCGCCACAAGGCGGTGACGCCTCCCTCTCATTGGAGCGTGTCGTCTGCAAGGGTCCCGCCACCTCAGCTTGCTTCATGCGCTGCAAAACATCGCTCCCGTCCACATCAAACCAAATCCCGGCTCTCTACACCGTCATCACCTACACCGTCCTCCCCGGCACCCATCTAGGCATTCCTTTGCACGCCCTCTCGAGACCTGACGCTCCAGCTTCCTAAAATAGCGGCCATCGGCTGCTGTGCCCGGAATCGGGAAATCTGTTCGGGACTGAGGGATCTACGGTACGCCTCACTTTCCGATGTCTGGCCCACCGCTCCTCTCATTCCTACCTGCAAGCTGCAGCCCTGCCTATGCCCCATCTCCAACTCCAACTCCAGTAAACCCGCCATATCTCTACTGAACAAGACCCCTGAACCTCCAACCAGGATCGCCCTACAACCACGCAAGACCCTCGGACTCTGTCTAAACTCTAGCCATGCTGTACTGGTACTTGTACAATACACTAAGTAACAAGAATGGGGGTGCACTAGCCACCGTTACAGTGCTAACCCATCTTCCTAAGTTCCTTCCCAAAAATACACTTTACTTTCTTTCACATGACTCGCTCTTTCGCGCCGCGCGCACCTTACGTCCCGATTGCGTACCAAGATCTCTCCCTCTCTCCATTCTGGCTACTTCGTAATCCGCCCAGGGATTCACACCCTGGCCGAAGCACATGAAAGGGATTCGAGATGCATAAGTAGAATCATATGATAGTTGACAAGGAAAGAATGTTGGGATCTGGATGACAGCGCTGATCGTCAGGGGTAGGCGGTGATTACCTAAGGAATGGGGTGTGATCACCGGGATGCGAGGATGGATGTGGTGAGGCGGGAGTTCCCAATGGGTAGGTGGTACGGGCGGTTGGACCGAGTCAGGTGCTTGCATGTGCTCCCGGTTGGCGAGGTTGGGGTGATGGGGCAGGATGGAGGGAGGGAGGGAACGATTGGAGTGCTGCTTCAAGAGGTGTGTTTATTATGATGAGTTCACATGTTTATTAGGGAGAGGGGATGTATCAAACATAGACTGCATTTTGTCTATCTATTAGACTTCATACACGCAGCGGAGGAACAAATCCACCACGATATTTCTCGCTTTCACCTTCTTCTTCTGCCTTTCCAAGACTCGAGCGCGAGAATTGTACTGCAGACCACCCTTGCAAGGATGAATATCCAAGCATTCAAATGTACGCATCTCATACAGAGTACAAAAGGGAATCCGACACCAAAGAGACGATCTATAAACACCACCCTCCAGTCATCGCCCGATTAACTCCTCCCTTCAAAGCAGAATGAACATGAAAAACGTAATTGGAAACCAAGGAAACTTTTGAGAGCGAATACCGCCGGCGAAACAAATATGTGACCAGAGAAGGGTAGAATCGTGAACTGAACCAGGGGCCTTGGGGTCAATCGTTTCGAGGTTTGCCGGTTCGTGTACTAGCAGCTTTTCGAAGGATATCGCACAAGTTGTTGCCCAAGAAGATACATCTGTAAAAGCACAAAATTCTATCCCGTCCCAAAGGTCTCTTCTTTCGCCCAATTCAATCTATCCGGGGTATAGTCTTAGCTCGTGATGATGAATGAACTCCGCCCAATGCAAGTGATTTTGTAGAGAAAAGTACGCCGTTTTATGTGGAAACCCATCGGGAAGGAGAATGCTTGGGAGCCGTGAACACGTCGATTTTGTTTTGCGATGGAAGGTAATCTGCTTTCACATCATACCTTCCTCGCCAATGCCGGGCAATCCAGCATTGACCCCTAATCCTAAGCCTACAGCTGCCATGTGACTGTTCAGCTTAAGGTCAGGGTTACAAGGAGGCGAATGTTGGCGATGCTTGGAAATGTCAGCCGAGATTCCGTGGTATTCCCGAAAGTACTTACATATTTCAAACCATTCAAGTTCTTGTATCTCTTGCCACAGATATCGCATTTGTAAGGCTTCTCCTTTTCCATGCCAAGAGTTCCGGGGTAGGGAGTGGAGGTTTCGGGGTTTACAATTGAGAACGTGCCGTCGGCGTTATCATGTAATTGTTGAGTTTGATGGCCGTGAGTCTTGTGATATCTGGATAAAGTTAGGATGAGCTGTCAGTTCCAGGATGGGCATACGTACTTCAAACCATTTTGGTTCTTGTAGGCCTTCTCACAACCAATAACTGGGCACTTAAATGGCTTGTGTTCCTCTCCAATCATCATTGCTGCTGCTTGGGGGTTGCCCATTGCTCCCATCATTAACTGCTGTTGTCGGTATGCCAGCATCATATCATTGTTGTTATTGAATTGACCCTGTCCCAAGCCAAACTGTGCGAATTGTTGCTGTAATCTTTGGTTGTTGTACCCGTTCGGGCTGTATAATCGCTTTGCTGGTTCGTCTATGCAAAGATCCAGAGATAAACTATCAGAACCCATCCCGAATGGAAAGTTCATGTTTCCCATGTTCATTCCCATGTTTTGTCCCATCCCCATGTTCATCGGCATGCCTGAGAAATCGTCCTCCATCTCACCAGCCGGGGTCCCTGGAACCGAAGTATCAGGCGAAAGGTATTGTGCCTGTTGCTGTTGTATTGGTTGGGCGCTGAGGGTAGGGGTGTTTACGGATGAAACTGTGGGATTGTTCTGGAAACCAAAACCAGCGGTTGCCGGGGTGGTCGGTTGCGAGGTCCGGAGACCGGAGTGCTGTAAACCGGCAATATTGGAATTCAGATTCAGATTTGGTCGTTGTTGCTGGCCAAACATGGATTGTTGGACTGGTTGAACTGGCTGCTGATGGGTCTGTACTGGTGTCTCAGGTGCTTGATCCAGAGGGCCTATGGCATCATCCATCTCCATATCCTCTACACTGTCCATGTCCTCAGAAACTGGCTGAACAAGCTTTGGAACTGGAGTCGAGGGCTGCGATTGTTGTTGCTGTCGCATTAATTGAATCCCCCCAACCGATGCACCTCCTTGCGGCATCTGTAAGCCTTGTGGCCGTGATGGCTGTGATTGTTGGTTCTGCTGCTGTTGAGCTTGTTGCTGAACTGCCGACGAAGCCTGAGCTGCGATAGCCGCTTTGCTATTTGGAGTAGAGTTTTCTCTCGCACGGTGCTGTGCTGCAGTGGTCCGCAATGACTGGGGCGTCTGCTGAGCGTGGGCCTCCTCGTAGTGTTGTAACAGATCATGGAGAGTCGGTAACGTCTGGCCGCAGCATGCAAAATCCCTCATGAAATTCGCCTCGAGCTTCGGTAAATAGGAGGATGAGTGATAAGATGGCGATTGGTATGGGAACGGAGACGTGCCGGCCATGATAATGCTAGAGTAAGGTCAGCTCGCGATCACGGAAAGAGCGGTGGCGCGAGGGTCGAAGCTCGACGGCAGAGACAAGACTCGAGATGATTTACACGGCACACTCTACCAGATGGGAAAAAAGAAGAAGACTTACTCGTCTCGAATCCAACTCCCGACAGAAACGCCTCCCCAGCTCATGCCTTGAACGAGGCTTCCAGCCAGACTCTCTCTCCGCGGTCGACCATCGTTGTTCCTATTCGGATTGTTCATGGAGATGGGCTTGGCCCCTCCGAACGAGTCCTGTCTCCCTCTCCCATTGCTGGAGTCGAAGGCAGTCCCGCTCATCATGGCGGAGCTGCGCGAGTCAATGTCGTGGTAGACGGGCTTCTTGCCTTGCGAAGACGGCGACGATGATGCGTTTCGTGTAGGTGTGGCGATGTCGATAGGTGAGGTCATCGGCATCGTAGTACTCGCGTGGTCGATGTCGATATCGTTGTCTTTGGGAGTGGGAGGTTGGTTGGAGAAGGGTGAGGAGGAATTCGAGTCGTCGTCGATAAAGCGAACCTCTACCTCGTCTTCGTAGGAGTGACTTGGCGAGTCTCCCACTGGAGAGGCCGACGCTGCTTTTGACGACTTCGACACTAGCCAATCACTGACCCATGGCATTCTGGCTACAAGCTCCACTTTCGGCGGCGGCGTCGTCCCAGCACTCGGCAGACCAGAAAATCAGTGGGTGCGAATAGTGCAGGCGCAGGCAATAATAACTATTGTCACAGCGACTGTATATATTTGGAGGCAAGACGGCTACGGACGGGTGGTGTGTCTGTGTCTGCTTCGGTGTCGGCGTTTGACTCGACTTATACACCAGCCCAAGGAAAGCTCCCGGAGCAGCGGCGGCGGCAATGCGCGAGATGGACAGACGGTGAGTGATGTAAGGAGGATCGAGGACGCCTTGCCTTGTCAACACAGCGGTGTGCCGGCCTATTATAAGATGGGACGGGGAGGTGGTTCGAGGGCCTATGCTCGCTGCTGCGCGCGGTCGAGATGCCCAGATGCCCTGAAGCCCTGGGTTTGGGATCTCTTGGTTAACTTGGTTGTTGTGGGTGGACCTTCCTTCTTCAAGCAAGCACAGTCTGTGATGAACAGACAACCGGCCAACTGACGCCAAATGGGTTCAACGCTTGTCAAGGGATCATGCTGTAGTCTAGCGTCCTGACTAGGGCATAATCACAATCTACTCTTGGGGCTGTTCTGTGTTCATCAACTTCCTTTATGTCTGAACTCTGTTATTGCTCTACCAACCTCCGGGTCTAAGCGTTGCCTCCCAGGGAGATGCAGGTCGAGTCATAGGAGGACCCTGGCCCTTGGCGACTCATGTTGTGAAGCTCCCCCAGTCATCTCCAGCCTTTTGTTCCGGGCCAACCTAGCCTCGTATGCAGTCTTACCTTGCGCTTGGTCCGACGTGTGTGGTTATTGGAGTGACGAATAGGCTGATGTGCATCGACGTTGCTTCTGATTATTCACGACTGCAACGGGCAGTCAAACTGTCGATACTCACAGAGGTACATAAAGGACATGGGCCTCACGTGCATGGGAGCTTGATGGTTGCATGGCTTTTGAGATCTGGATGTGAGATCTGGGCTTGTGTCAGATGTCATTTCTGATAAGGGTCGATAAGAAATTAACATCCGGTAGTTTGCGAGTGTCCTCAAAAAAAGAGGTCATGTCATGATGAACTTCGTATGATCCTTCTTATGCTCTTGTAGGATCCCGATGTCATCCTTTAAAACCAAGAGAATTATCGGACACAACCTGAGAATAACAACCCAAGATCCAAGCAAGCAAACAGAATATCGGTTAGTAATCGGTGAAGTTTCGGGGATGAGGGGGCGGATTCCTCGGGAATGAGTGTACAGGGTGGTAGTAGCTGAGCAGCAGGTGCGGCTGTACTGGCTTAGTGCCAGTGAAATGAGGCAAGAACACTATTCTCTGGAAAGCAGCAAGGGACTTTGCTTAGACAGACCCCACTTCAAGATTTAGACACGCCCCTACAACATCACACCACACATTTTCTCCGAGATCGAACCATTCCGATTTCTGTTGATGTCATCCGAGCTCTATGCGTCGAGCTGACAAAAGTTCTAACAAGACATCTCCGGACACCACACATCTCACGGAGACCAAGAATACTCCACAAGCTGCAGAAAGTAATATATTGCCCTCTCGTCCACGATTTCTGACCATCGCATAACTCAATTGCCAACGATACCCAAACAAACAGGCACTGACAAGCTCATTCCAACAAGTTTCACCGAGTATATCAGCATCTCCGCCACGACCCCTGACAACATCACAAAAGCCACAAGCCACCCAATTGAACGAAAACAAGGCTTTCGAATCAAGCTGCATATCTGACCCCTGAATACGAGCAAGCCATTTCAACAGTTACCCCTCCTCGAAGCCACAAATCCTAAGCTCGATACTACACTCTCCGCACATCAACCATGAAGATCCTCACGAAGGAAGAGGAGGCAGCACACTACAATGCGACCCTGAAAGGTGGAATCACAGGCGGGTTAGTTGGATTAGCATTGGTACGATTACCGCTCCCCAAATCCCAAGCCAGAAATACTGTACATACCCTTCAAGAACAATAGCTAACACCCCCCTCTAGGGCGGAGCAGCCGTCTACGGCGCACACCTCCGCTTCGCCACCTTCCGCTCCCTCACGCTGCCCATGAAGACCTTCCTCGTCACCTCCTCCGGTACATTCATCTCGATCATCGCCGCGGACCGGGCATCACGGAAGTACGAGAATGCACGGGATCCGCAGCGGCAGTACCGGGACCGGGCGACGCTGGACCAGGAGTCAGTTCGCGCGGCCGAGACGTACTTCCAGCGGTTTAAGGACTGGGGTAGGGAGAATCGTTATCCGATTGTGACGGCGTCGTGGGTGGCGTCGATGGGTATTGCGTTGGGACTTGTGGGACGGAATCCGTATTTGAGCAGAGCGCAGAAGCTGGTGCAGGCTAGGGTTTACGCTCAGGGACTGACACTTGCGGTTCTGGTGGCGACGGCGGCGTTCGAGGTTGGGGATGCGAGTAAGGGCAAGGGA
The DNA here is from genome assembly GCA_002865655.1 of Hyaloscypha variabilis F. NCBI lineage: Eukaryota > Fungi > Ascomycota > Leotiomycetes > Helotiales > Hyaloscyphaceae > Hyaloscypha > Hyaloscypha variabilis. Next base: position 1,711,592 of record KZ613948.1, on the reverse strand, counting down.
CGGTGGGAGACGGTTATGGTGCTTGATCCGAATGATCCGGAGCATAAGCATCTGATTGAGAAGAAGATCCATCATGAGGCTTATGAGGGGGAGGATTTGTGGAGAGGTATGTTGATGTTTTACATTTCTGCTTGATGTTGGATGGAGACTAACTGTGAATTAGATATGGTAGCTACTGAAGAGCGCAAGATTGAGGCTCGCAAGTCGGCTGCGAAGAAGCAAGAAACTGCGGACAAGAAGAAGGCACCGGCTCCTGCGGAAAAGTAAATCAAGTCACCGGAGAGCGGGATACGAGAACAGAAGAGCATAATGGCGACCACGGAGTTAGATTTCGTTAATGATGGACGGCAGTGTTGTATGAGATTGTACAGATTACGGCGGTGATTTCTATTCTGGGCGGCTGCATTGCATCGGTTGCGTTGTTTTGGGGCTAGAGAAGTGCAACGAGGGGAAGACATTCGTCACTCAATCTTGCACATATTAAAAGGTTCACCGAGTCAATTGACTAAATAAAATACAAGAAACTTAAATAATCCTCTTCAGACGCTATACGATACGAGTACATCCCTCATGAAATCATCAATCGTACACATAGCAAACGCAACGAACTCCTTTTCCTCCAGCCCGAGATATATCAAACGTAAAATAGCCTCCCATAAAACTCTAGGATATCAAACATCGATGCTAAAATGGCTGATCTGCGAATAATAAGCATGGACAGCCAGCTCCAGCACCTGCACATCGCCAAACACCTCCACGCCATCGAATCCTCCAACAACAATGAGTCGACTGTCATGCAGCACCGTCCCGTGATAGCCCCTCGATTTCGGCGGCATCCCATAAATCTTCCTCTTGTCCCAAACCATCGTTACGAGATTCAGCAGCAGCACCTCGTTACTGTATTCCACGCCATCATGGCCTCCAATGACGAACAGGTAACTGCCTACAATTGTAGCTGTGTGGCTGAGCCTCGGATACGAAATGGGGATGTGGACAGGAGAGAATGTTAAAGTCTCGACATCGAAGACCCACACGTCTCTAAAACATTCTCCTCCATCTGACCCCCCAAAGATAATAAGCTTTGAGCCAACCATATTTGCGGTATGATATCCTCTAGCTTTGGGCTTCGTTTTGTCGTCTGAGGAGGCGGAGGAGGGTGGTGAGACCAGCTTCCAGGACATCTTGTTCGTGTCTGCAACATCCAGACGCCAGACATCATTCAGAGCCCTCACCCCATCCCCACCGCCGAAGACATATATTCCGTTTCGCCATAAACAGGCAGTATGCGCTCTCCTTTTGCTCGGTTGTCTATCTCCTGCTATTTTCGGCTTGCTCCACCGGAAATTGACCGTGTCGAGGACGTACACGTCGTTGTAATATGCTGGGCCATCTCCCCCGCCAAATACTATCAATTTCTTACCTACTGCTGTACAAGTCATAGCTCGTAACGGCACGGGTATCTCCCCGCAGACGTAGGGACATGAGAAGTAGAACGCATCTGCGTCCAGCACGTATAATTCGTTGAAGCAGGATCGGGAATCGCACCCTCCGAAAACATATATATTGGACCCGATCAGGGTCGTGGTATGTGCTCGCAGTGAGGTGTGAGAAGCTCCCGAAACAGGGGCACGAGACCAGTACATGCCACTTGCTGGCGCGGGCTGGACATCTGGGGCAGTCTTAGGATCTGGTAAAGGAGGGAATGATATATGTGGTCCCCGCGGTGCTCTTTGAGCCGGAGGGGTGCTTTTTGGAGGAGCAGGGGACGAGGTTGCTGTGCTGGGCTTGGGGGCAATTGCGGAGGTGGAACGGAGGTTCAAAGGGCGTGGAGTCGTCGCGCTCGAGACTGATAGGGAGGCAGATAATGGAGCTGGGGGATTCGAGACAGGAGGAGAGAGGGGATTGTCGGGTCTTGACGCGCTGCCGCCATTGCTATGTGATGACGAGGGTGGTTTCGGTGATTTCGAGGTCGAAGACGAAGAAGATTCTTTCTGAGACGTTGATTGAGAGCGTTGACGCAGGGCTAGATCAGATGCCTTCTTCCGCCGGTCTTGACTCTTCGTAGATAAGTGGCCCGGCGTGTGGCTTCTGGTCGGAGCTGATTCTCGCGGTGGCTCCGTGTCTTCGGGGATGTCTGGAGGTCTGGTGTCGGATGGTGACAGCTGGATTATCTTCTGAGACCGCATGAGCTTGCTTGTTTTGATGGTTGGCCGGTTTGCCTTGTCGGCAGACTTCTGGATATCAGCCATTGTGTATTCGCCGGAGGTCTTTGGAGCTGTAGCCTCTCTCTCTCATTGTCTGCTGAGGGGGTTTGAGGCTGGGAAAAGGGGACGGGTGGCTGAAATCTGGGTGAAGTGTCGCATGAACCTCCTCTGCCCCTGTAACCTAGATGGGCATGCTGACTTCCAACTGCAAGTCAATTGGAGGAGTTCGACTTTATTTGATCAGCCAACCATGATGCAATTGAAGATATACTGACCCACCATACTTCTTCTCATTCTGAGATATGATGTGTAGGATGTGGGGAGTCCTTGTCGAGCATTCAGGGGTCAAAAAGATCCAGGCACCAAAAGCAAAGAAGGTCAGGCGGATAAGTACAAACTGTGGCTGACGCTAAGATAAGCCGATAAAAAAATATGAGGGGGACCAAGCTTAATCGATCAACAGCTCAACCTGGTACATTCATTCACCTCTGCCATTGTGTATGCCAGCCAAGATGTCAGAACAGGTCCCGAACCCTATCGATCCAGAGCAATCGCTCAAAAGACCGATTGGCCACCATTCAGAAGAGCCCATACCCCCAACACAGCCAATACTCTCAGAAGATTCAGCGGTGACCAAAGCTGAGAAGATTGCCAGAAACGGAGTCAATGGGAAGGGAGAAGAATTTGAGGTCCAGGAACCAGCAGCAAAGCGAGTCAAGATGGAGGGTCAAGTGGAAGTAGCAACACAGAATGGTACTGAAGACAAAAAGCTTGATGCAAGGGACAAGGTGAAAGGAATTGCCCTAGTGAAAACCGAGTCAGTCTCTCTTATTCGAGTAGCACCAAATACTGATTTTGTTTAGGTATCTCATCGATACATACAAAAGAGCACCAATCAGCTCTACCCCAGACGATGATGCTGCGGAAGGACGAGGTGCTCCAGATGCTAGGGACAACAAGAGAGACAATCGTGGAGGTGCTCGGGGAGGCAAGAAGAAGAAAGAGAAAGGCCAGAACAAGAATCGAGAATTTGGATCCTGGTACGATACCATCAGACTTTGCAACAGTCGAGCCAACACACCAGAATTTTCTCCAAAGGAATGCAGTTTTGGTGATACATGCAAGTGTTCCCACAATTTGCGGAAATATCTCGCGGAAGGAAAGCGGGAAGATCTGGGTACCTTTGACGGAAAGTGCCCCGTGTGGGAGATCCACGGAACATGCTACGCTGGATGGAAGTGCCGCTTCGTGTCAAGTCATTCTAAGGAAATTGAACGAGAAGATGGCAGAAAGGAATTGGTCTTGATCGACAAGGAGGATGCAAAGCCTCTTGAAGACGACGATGAGAACCGGAAAGAAGTTTACAACGTCGTCAGTACGACTGAAAAGTTGGATTTGGCGAGAAGAAGAACAAAGACCGAGAAGTCAGATAAATACGTTGAATGGCTGGAGAAGGAACAAAAAGAAATGGACAAGATATATCATCAGAAGAAGGATGAGACGGCGGAGGAGCGCGCGGAGAATCGGGCCAATTTCACGGATCCGCCTCTCCTTCCCTCCGAGAAGAGAAGAATATACTTCGGTCCAGAGACTCCAGTTCTTGCGCCTCTCACAACTCAAGGAAACCTCCCCTTCCGCAGAATGTGCGTTGAGTTCGGAGCACAGCTTACGTACTCCGAAATGGCTATGGCGATTCCTTTGATACAAGGTCAGAAGTCGGAGTGGGCATTGATGAAAGCTCACGAGAGCGAGATATCAGCGCCTCGATATGCCCCAACATCGGTTATCCAAGATTACGATAACTCAAAAGACTTGAAGTTTGGTGCTCAAATTTCTGCTAGCAAACCTTGGCAAGCCCTCAAAGCTGCAGAAATCATGCCAAGGCTATTGCCTCACTTAAGAGTTATTGATATCAATTGCGGATGTCCGATTGAGCTAGTCTACCAACAAGGTGCTGGTTCGGCGTTACTTGACGCGCCATCGAAACTAGAGAAGATGATCAGAGGGATGAATGTTGTCTCTGGAAACGTTCCAATAACAGCCAAGATTCGAATGGGCACAAGAGATGGGAAGCCAACCGCTCAAAAGACCATTGAGCGTTTAGCTTTTGGAGGGTATGAATCACGGCAGCGACTTGGAGCTCCAGGATGTGCTGCGATTACCCTCCATGGCCGAAGCAGACAGCAACGATATACCAAGAATGCGGACTGGTCATACATCGCCGAGTGTGCAGCGTTGGTCAAGTCATACAACCATAAGAAAGATGATTTGACAGATACTATCAACGAACCCGACGCCCGAACTCAAGCAAACAATCTAGATGGGAGAATGTACTTCATTGGGAATGGCGATTGCTATTCTCATGTTGACTATCTCGACCACATCCAGAATGCCGGCGTCGACTCTGTCATGGTGGCTCGTGGGGCACTCATCAAGCCGTGGATATTTGAGGAAATAGAGAAGGGACAATATATCGACAAATCTGCCTCAGAGCGTCTCGGTTATGTGGAGAAATTCGTACGATATGGACTTGAGGCTTGGGGATCTGATGAAGTGGGAGTGGGACAGACGAGACGATTCCTTCTGGAATGGCTGAGCTTTGCTCATAGATATGTTCCAGTCGGCATTCTGGCTCACTTGCCGCCAAGCTTGCAGGATCGCCCACCTGCGTATAGAGGGAGAAGCGATCTGGAGACTTTGCTGGCGAGTGACAATTATCTGGATTGGATCAAGATCAGGTATGACTTCAGGCCCAATAAAACGTTGCTCTTGCTAACGGACTTCACAGTGAAATGTATCTGGGTCCAGCTCACAAGGATTTCAGATTCCAGCCAAAGCACAAATCAAATAGTTATGAAATTGAGGCTGAGGGATGAGATTTGCTTAGAACATCGGGTGACGAGCATACTGGTAAGGACAGCCCTCCTGAAAGTAGACTGTTGGCTGGCGGAGGCATTGCTCTTTACGGTGCCTGGTGGTTTACTTTGGCAGCCGTGAAAATGGTCGCAACGCCGTGGTTTAAACACGAGCAGCATCGAATTTGGATGTAAGAGTCCAAAACAATCAGACATAAATCCCTGGATCCATGCTCTTGTGCCATTCGTTGATTGCCCCCCTTTGATACTATTCACGTGATGTGTGGCTGGAGCCTGGTCTCACGTGCTAATGACCCCTGTAATTTTAGCGTATTTTCTTGCTTGCAACGTCATCGCGAAGCTTCTTGCTAGCCATAGCTCACACGACGCCAGTCTACAAAACACCACCACCAACCCACTTTCTCAAACTTCTGGCCAGAGCTGCGAACCACAGTCTACAGCTTCTTTGAATCTCGTGAGTATTCCCTAGCATTGCTTGCGAAGAGACATTGCGTCTTTAATTGAGTGGGCTCAAGACTCGAAAATGGTAGCCTGCCAACATCAACTGACATCCTAGAACAGGACACGATTCGTCCCGATACCTCTTCCCATAGCCCGAACCTGGTCAATCCGTCAAGATGACACTCTACTACAGCCTCGTAAGTCGAAAATACAACCTGTGGCCCTGCTACTCGGCACTCCTACTCGATTGTTGTCCACCTCGTCGAACCTGCCACACCTGGAGGACGTTGCTAATAGGTTGGCACATAGGTCTTCCTCCTGCTCGTAGCAGAGATGACCTTGTTCATGCTCCTCATCATCCCTCTCCCATTCACAATCCGCCGAAAGATGTTTACCTTCATGTACGTCCAACTCCTCCAATTTACTCGCACGATCTAACGATCTCTGCAGCAGCGAGAGTCCGCTGGTAGCAAAACTCCAATATGGGATGAAGATCACGTTCATCTTTATCTTGATCCTGTTCATTGACAGTGTAAACCGCGTTTACCGCGTGCAAATCGAGCTTGCTGAGTCCAACAAGCAGCAAGGGTATGTTTCCAGTTCACGAACTCTGGAGTATTTACCAACCAAATTATAGTGCCGCCGTTCTCGGCCACGAACGCATGGAAGTTCAAGCCCGAAAGTTCTACTCTCAACGTAACATGTATCTCTGCGGCTTCACACTCTTCCTTTCGCTGATCCTGAACCGCACCTACACCATGATCCTCGACGTTCTCCGCCTCGAAGAGAAGGTCAAGAAGTACGAAGGAGACCCCAAGGCTACCGGAAAGCAGGCCGACAAGTTGGCAAATGCAGGCAATGCTGGGGAGATTGGCAAGCTAAAGAACCAATTGGCCGAGAAGGATAGGGATATCGAGACCCTGAAGAAACAGGCTGCTGGGCTGAGTCGCGAGTATAATGACCTGAGCGATAAGTACGGCGCGACGAACCCAGACAGTACCCCTAAGAAGGACAGGTAGATGCTTCGCATCCACTCGTCAACCATTGGATGGTCACTAGATTGTGGGATTGGAGTATGGGGAGTGGCCAGAGGAGGGGTTAGTGGTGAACATACGGGATGATGCTGGAGATGAAGTGGTATGATATTGGGGGAGTATCTTTGAGAGTGGAAAATCGTATTCACGAGGCGTCTGTGATGTTTTGGTCTCGAGTTGTAGTTATAGCACAGGAAATAAACGTCGATTCTCTTGTAGGCAGTTGCCACATTTTATTGTCGATACGGAGCTTTCATTCACGTAAGGAAGCTATAGTTCTGCTAATGTACAATGATATGCTCCTCCCAAATCGTTTCCCATGGTCTGTCCATTCGGTAGCATTCCGCGATCCCTGATTAGTCAAGCTATTGGAATCTGTCGTTGCTGCTCAGTAATAAATATTTGCCGATACCCTCTTGCTGCCTCACATATTCCTTAAGCAATGCTGCCATTGGCCATCGAAATCATATTCCGCCCTTCACCTCCATGAACCGAGAAACCTCCCACCATCCTAGTCTCAAAAACTCAACACCCCACATTCATTCTCGATGCTGCCGAGAAACGAACAGACGATCTCCATCCTCTTCCTCGTCGTTTTCTTCGTCCGAGTCTTCACCAGTCAGGTCGATTTCCACCGGCTTTCCCTTGGGACCCTTGGCTCTCTTGGGAGCACGACCTCTGCTCTCGCCCTTCTCCTTCTTGATTTTCTTGATCTCTTTCAATCTGCTTCCATTAAGCTTAATTCCAAGAGAAGCAGCCTTCTCTGGGTTTGCTAGAACGTCTTTGACGGCGCTGACGATAAGTTTTTCCAGGCCGGGCAATCCGTAGGTATCTCCCTGGCGTTCTAGGGAAGGCTCACGGGAGCTGAATCGAGCTGGCGAGGGAGATGGGGTGCGGAGGATGATGTGCATTTGCTTTAGTGCATCTGTTATTTCCCTCAGTCAGTCATGCCTCTGCAAATATATATTTCAGGTTCCACAACATGAGAGAAGTAATACATACCTTGGCTGCGATAGTAGAACCGGAAGATAGCAAGCGGGTAGTCCTCGCCATCCTTCTTCTCAGTTCTTGATACTGGGCCTCTGGCTACTTTCTCCTCCACAGACAATCTGTATTTGAAATTATCAGCAAACTGTCCCAACTCTCTCGGGAACAAGAGAGTTTGATTGAATGTAAGAGGAATTTGACATACGCAGTACCATGGCTCTTAGCATCTCCCTTCAAAGCCTTCTCGTGGACGCCCGCAACCTCTTTTTTCAAGAAGCCGGTGAACTTCACATTGGTGTCACCTCCCTCCTTTCCCGCTGTCTCGTTATAGACTTTTACCTCGATTATTCCGACCTTCTTAAAACGGTCAGCGGCACGTTGGATGCTCTTGATTGGAGTATCGTCGCTATCTAATAGTTTGTTAGCACATCTCATCTCCCGGTAACCTGGTAACTTGAAGACAAGTCGAAGGGGACATTTGGGATGGAATGGTGGCAAACATACTCGTCTCGATCTTGGCAAACTTGAACTTTCTCAATCTGCATCCTCTGCCCTTTCCCTGCTTCGGACCCAGCACCTCATTCTTCCACAAGGTTCGCTTCTCTTGACCAGGCCTATCATTGAACCACCGTCTGGGACACTCTGAGACCCAAGCGTGGTTGCCATCAACCGCGGAATAGAACTTGAGATTGATATATGACATCTTGTTCTTTGTCTTGGTGGCGTCAACAATTGGGTGTCCGACTGAAAGCATGATGCTGAATTCGGCGCCAGTCTCGGATTCGACCCAGACGGAGACGGTGCGAGAGTTCTGGTACTCGGCAACGATGGGGTCTGCATGCTTGCTGTTTGGTCCTTCGATGTCTTCGTGCTCTGGGAGCGGTTCGCCGTTTGAGGCAATCTTTACTTCGATGCCTGGAAGGGTGTCCAGTTTTGCCATCTTGGCTTGGGTTGTGGGTGGTGAGGGTGGTGATAGTGTTGATATCAGGGTGAGATATTGAAGGGTCGATTAGGTGGCGAGATGCAATTGATAGGTTCCGAGCTTATTCTGAGGTGAATTAATTAGAGCTAGCTGAAATAGGGTTTGAGATCAAGGTTGTTGAGCAGGAAAAGAGTTGAGATTGTGAGATTGAAGTTGAACTTGATACGATGAGTTGAAGTTGCTGTGGGCAAGAGGGTGGACGAAATTCAAAATGAAATCATACGATATCGTGGTAATTAGAAATTTAAGAGATAATAGGAGGCTCTGCTGAGAGTGTAGTGCGACAAGCCAGAGGTGAGGCTACCTGAATATCAAGGCGTTATCAGGTTTGGAGTTGCTGAGATGGAACTACTCTGCCTGTTCTGTCCCAAAGGTGACTGTCAACTGAGAAGGGCAAGCGTCCTCTAAAGGACGCTATCGAGATTGTGGAATTTTTTGTTCTGTGTCGGATTTCTGACTCTCAAAACAGGATGAAGTTGATGAGGATTGTTGTTGGATGTTAGAATCTCGGTGATGTTTTCGGAAGACCGAGCCTTGGATTGCAGTCCGATAGGCAATGCTGCTCAAGCTAGGCCACTGAATTTTCGTCCAATTTTACCGGAAGTAAGAGTACATCGAAGAGAGAAAAGTGTTGCTCTTAGTGGTTCTCCGAACTCATCGGTCGTTCAACTGGGTCAAGTCTGGGACTTTGCTTCCAATGTCTCGATTTTTGCAACCTCTTTCAAACTTTAGTATCACTTTACAGAATAGGCATTATTTCTTATTCAGGAAATTGGAGATCGTGCAATAAAAGAGTATCTGAGTTCTGCGATTTCCATATCTCAAATTCCCATTCTGTTCCCGGAATTTTCTATCATGTGCTGGCATCACGATGATGCCCAGATGCTCCTCTCGTTGATTTAGCCAGTCACCGTTCATATCCACTGCTGAAGGTTCTACTAGTTATATTGCGCTCAACATGTCCATGCCCTCATAGCTGGACATATGCGTGCTATGCGAAGAGTTAACCAGATGGATCATCCACAAAGCAATTTCCCAATCCAGATAGATCAGGTGCATCCTCTGCTTCAATACTGAGATCGATCAACTCGTTCGAAAACACTCTTCTTCGCTTCCTAACATCATCATCTGAATCATCGATGGTAAGATCAATAATCTCCATATCCTCCCAGGCCCTCTTAGAACGCGTAGAATACTTCCGGTCGCCAGCTTCCTCTTTCTTGATCATGCAATCTCCCTTGGAAGACGTGCCCTGTGTATTTTGTCAGCAAGAACATATTTGCGGAAGAGACACCTGGGACAAGCAAAAGCCTTACCGTTACCATGCTCTCGGCGATAGCATCAAGTTTTCTTCTCTGTTCCTCTGTCAAGAGAGAGTATGGGTCGCGAGGAGCAGGTTCTGGCTCGGGAGTTCTCGGAATGACCATCAATGCCTTCAAGGCCTCTGTCAATGACATGTCAGCTTCCTCAGATTTTCAGAATCTCGAATTGCTGGGGTTGTTCTGCAGCGAAGTAGACCAGATGTGCTTACCGTTGCTGCGATACTTGAATTTGAAGGTAACAAGCGGGTAATCTTCACCATCTATGAAGGTTGTATCTGACCAGTACACCAGACGTGGTGCCTGTCTGGCTTTTCCAAAGCTTGGGGCATACTTAGCACATCGAACTTTCACAATCTAATGCTCTTTTTTTGCTGGTGTTACTTACGAAGCTCCATGTGTCCTTGCCTCTCCTTTCAATACTTTCTCATGAACCTTGGAAGCCACCATTCCGGATCCCCTATGCTTAGACTGAGTGTCTACTGGTACTCCCAATTCTTGGCGATGAACTGTGATAGCAATCTCTCCTACATTTGAGAGGCGAGCTATGTCCTTTTGCACCTGGTACTCTAAAACCTCATCTAATGCTAAAGAAATACATTAGTAAAAGCAGAAAACCCGCAGAAGCTCGGGTTATAACTCACTTGTCTCGATCTTTGAAAACCTCATGGGTTTGAAAGTCGTCCGGCTGGCAGTTCTTGTCTCGGGACCCTGAACTATGAGCTCCAGATTGCGATGTAAGCTGTAGTCGGTCTGAAACCAGCCGACGGAGTAGACAATTTGGCCGTCAACTGCGACCTTGGTGAGTAGTCTGGGGCAACCCATAGTATACGAATCCTTCAATGCTAGCTTGATGGTGAATTCCTTGTCGGTTTGAGACTCGACGTACTTGGTGGTAGTCCAAATGGATTGATGGAGTTTGACGGCATGATTGTCGTGGTTGACTTTGTCGTTCTCGGTGTCATATTCTTGAAGAGGTTGACCGTCAACACAGATGGAGGCTTCAATGCCAGGAATGTCTTCGTGGACTGCCATTTCGAAATTGATGAGAGTGTGTCGACGTATGATCAACAATTATGGTCAGTCGTTCGATGTACCGAGGTGGTAGATGACTTTGAATCCCGACGGTAGGAACTGCAGCGGACTAGGGTTGTAGGTTGAGTTTCGGATACACTTCGCTTTCAACTCCAAGTCTTCACGCACTCAGAATTAGAGATACCGATTGAGCCTAATAAGGGGTATCTGGATAAAGTAGGAACTCCGATCACCTATTTGGGGGTATGGGTATCTTTTCGAACTCGCCAGATGCTGTTCATGATTTGGTGGAATGTTCCTGGTCGGCTGACCGTCGATAGAAAGAGGGTTGTGTTTGAAGAAGGTAAAGTAAAATGGTAACAACTTAGTCTTTATGTAGCACATCTGAAAGTAAGGAATTCGTGGAGCAACATGGCCCTTCTTATAGTTCTAGGAGATCTAGATGTTAGAATTTTTTCGATCACAAATCGATCACAAAGAACCCAAAGATGATTTTATGCTTTCATTCCCGGCACCTAATGTTTCTGTATGCTCTTCCGAATAATTACTAAGAAGCCAAATCCTGAGGCTTCTCCCTATTCGTTTAGCAGAAAACTCAAGTATTTCTCTCATCTCACAAGTTTCTCATAAAGTATTGGAAATAATTAGCCCGCAGATCCTGCAGAGTTTTTTTACGACCACCTGATGGCCGGGCTCCTCTCACAGCCACCCAGCTAGGAGCATAACCATATCTTAAATCGAAATGACGAAGTTCAGGCTGATTAAAACTCAGTCATCGTCAAGAACGATTGCATTTCTCATTCTTTCTTCCTCATCATCAATCTCCGTGAGATCAATAGTGACCTTTCCGATAAACTTGCGGCGCTTTCAAGTACGTCTTGAGGGTTCACTCTCCCCACATTCACGCTTGATTGCCGAGCCTTCTGTTGAAATAATGCTTTCCTATTTGAAAACAGATTAGCAAATACCCAGAAAGAATCGAGAGGATACTGACCAGAACTCCTTCCTTGGACTCCTCGTCCTTGATGGTATAATCGTTGCCCGAATCTTCTGTCTTGGCAGACGCTGCAGAGCAAGGAGCGGCAGCCAGGATCAAGGTGGTAAAGGAATTGGTCGAGCCGCGACTGGTTGTAGAAGTAGTAGAACGAGTACCTTCTGTAGTTGCATTGTCGGAGTTCAAGGTTTGTGTTGTTGCTGCTTTAGCTTGAATGTTGTTTTCCTCTCCAGCAGCTTCCGGCTCGGGAGTTCGCTCAATGATAAGCAGGTTCTTGAGGGCTTCTGCAAACCCTTTAGTACATGGTTCCCAGATTGAAGCTTTGCCATACACTTACCCCTTGAACGATATTTGAAACGAAAGACTCCAATTGGTTTATCAAACCCATCCAGGTATTCAGAGTGGTAAAATATGCCCGCCTTTGCAGGCTGTGCTGCTCCCAAACTAAGTAATGTATCAGTTAACGGTTTTTACACTGGGAGGGTCTGAACTAACGAAGTTCCATGAGACTTTGATTGTCCCTTCAAAGCCTTCTCGTGAACTGCACCACCTGGACTAGAATTCAGAGAACAGTTGAAGATCTTCTGTGACGTGATGCTTTCAGACTTCCGAAAAACCCGGACAGAAATCTCTCCAACTTCACCGATGCGTTTTGCATCATCTTTAATAGAGCAGAGCTTGGCTTGGTCTTCAGCTGCGAGTGGTGTTAATTGGAAACTTTTTAACCTGGAGATCAAACCTACTCGTCTGAATCTCAGCAAACAGAAACTTCTTGATAGAGCATCTCTTGGATGGACCCTCAAGTTGATGCCTGATACCAGCGACTTTCTTCTCCCAATTATTACCTCTATAGTTTGACTTGCGCAAGAGGGGGTTAGAAGCATGATTGCCGTCGACCATGACGCGGAAACTGAGGGTTGGGCAATCCATCTGGTACAGCGCTCTGACAGTCATGACAATAGTAAACTCCTTGCCAGTGAAAGCTTCAATGTACTTCGAGACCGTCTTGGACGCCTGGTATTCACCGATTGGTACCAGTTCATTCGAAACTTCATCGTCATTGTACTCGTGTAGAGCCGAATTGTCGACGCGAACGGTGACCTCGATTCCTTCAAGGCCTTTGAGAACCGCCATTTCGATTGTCCGACAAGTTCTATTGCGGGGAGGTGAGATTAGCCTTTGTTCGTTGGATGGTAGAGCGGAGCGCAGTAAAGCGGAGAAGGTATTTGAGAGCAAAAAAGCTCGAAGTTTGTGGAAAGGTGAGGGCTGCGAGTTTGTAGCTGGTGGGGAAGCAGTTGAAAGAGGGCGAGTGCAAGGAGTTGAGAGGGGAAGGAGAGATAGGAACGCAATTCGATCATCCGAGGTGGACTGAAGATGAGGTGAATCTTTCACGATTATTTCGAAGGTGAGAATTGGAGGCACAGATTTCTGGGAGAAGGGAGCAAGTTACGACTACATACTCTGCACATGCAAGCCGCTGGAAGTCATTCAATGATGAAATTCTCTGATTCCCCTGCTCTTAATCTACTGTTACATTTTGATGCACTTCAGTAAATGCAAGTGAGAGCAGAAGTTGCGAGAAGCAGCTCCAGCTGAAACGTAACAGCGCATCCAGTTCTTACTGGCGAACATATCGTCCCAAACTCAAGAAACGCCCGTCTTCCCGCATCATGGAGGGCGTGCCAGACTACATCAAAGCGTATAGCGCCAGATTTCCACGAATAATGTCATCCATCCTAGACTTCACACTCTACTCATCCGTGAGATCGATGAATGTGGGTCTCCCCTTCGTCGGTCTCTCCTTCTTTTTCATCTTCTTAGTTTGGTGACTCGTGGCTTCCACCGTGGCTTCCACTGTGGCATCCTCCACGCGAGTTCGCTTGAGAGCAGCCCTTGCCGACGGATTCTCTTCCTTCACAGCTGGAGCTCGGGGAACTGCACCAGACTTGAGAACACAGCGTCAGCCAGTATCAATCAAGGATACACGAACAGGAACATACTTGAAACATTCTACACAGGTCTTGGATTTGTCGTTTCTCTTGAGGGTTGAAATTGGCGATGTTGATTATATCCTGCTGAACAGGCTCAGGGGAAGCAGTTCTGGACGCAGGTTCATCGTGTGGCTCTGCAGGTCTCCGGATCGCAAGTAAGGACCGAAAAGCCTCTGCGTTGAGGTCAGTAACATTCAAGAGGGAAGATGTGTTACTTACTTTGGTCACGGTACTTGAATCTGAACACTGCAATTGGTTTTCCTTCACCGTCCATGAAATTTGCCTCGAATTTCCGAGAGAATCTAGACGCTCGTGCTTGCCCAAGACTAGATACTCACTTAGCGATGGCGGCTCCATGAACAGTTCTATATTTACGCAATACCGTGGGACTTTGCCTGACCCTTTAGGGCTTTCTCATGGACAACCGAAGGTGGCGCATCGAGAGGTGCGTCGTGCTCTACCTTGGGTCCAATGAAATGGCTTTTATGGCGTCTATGAAGTTTGACAACAATCTCTCCAACCTTGTTCATGAGAGATTTATCGGTCTCCAGTGCGTCAAGGTTTTCGTCATCGGTGGCTATTTGGTTTTAGCTTACATCCTTGGCACAAGAAAGAGAAGGAGGCGAGCGATCTTACATGTATGGATTTCAGAGAATTTGAATGGCCGCTCGACACAATTCTCCTGATCATCTCCAGTCGATAGCTTGATTCCGCCCCACATCGACTCCCAGTAGCCATTTGCTTTCTCAAAGATGACTCTTCTCAGGAGCGGTTCTCGGACCTTGACGCCATCCACATATATCTGGAACCCTAATGTTGGGTAGGACAAATTGAACGGATCTTGTACGATTAGCTTAATCGAGAACTCCATCATTGTCTCGGCCTCAATGTAGCTGGAGACTAGATTGGGTTCGGGATTGGGTTCCATATCGTTGTCATCGTGCTCAGGAGCATCTTGTCCGCCCACGCAGACTGTGACTTGGATGCCAGGGAGGCTTGAGAGAATCGCCATCGTGCTTGTGTGATGACTCTGTACATTGCGGTTGTTTAATTAGTAGATGTATGAAATTCCTAGATTATGGAAGCCAGAGACAACGCTCGAAGGGTAAGCCTTTCAAAGGTGAAAGCCGAGTGAGACCTCGAAGCTTCGAGTACATTGAACGACTTCGAAATAATGCTTGACAGAAAAAAATAGATCTTACAGTTCTGTATAGACCGGACCAAAGTCTTCTGTCCTACTGCGTTGCGTTCGACCACGCGATTGTGGAGATTTGTTATAAGAGGAAGGAAAAGAGGTCGAGGGAAGGAAGCGGTGACGAGGTTATATACTTTCGATAGGGGCCAGAGCCGAGGACGGAGGTGGTGCCTTACCCAGTATTCACTTATCCTTAGGCATTATACCTTTGAAGGGTCGTGAGACAAAGGCAGTTCTCTGCCGCTGACTCTGTTCCTGCTTAGGCCAGTCTGATCTCAACATTTTTTTCTGCCCCTCAGCTCTATTCTATCCCCACATTCCCAACTTCTTTGTCTTTATCTCATTGTTGCACCTCAAATCAGTCGAAATCTGCTGAGGGATCTTCATTGATTTCGCCAAAATGAAATTCGAAAACCTTTGAGGTTTATAGTTGAGCCTTGCCTTCTGGCATCATCGCCAGGTTGAAAGTGGATTCTTGGGTACTTGGCTCTGCGTTCTCCAAGCCGTACTACCTTCCTAACGGGCTAGCGACACACCTATTGTCAGCAGCGAAACAGACAGCATCGTGAACGGGACTCTAAATGATCCACCGAAGTGAGAATTTCACAGAAGGAATGCCTGGTATGCTGAATAAGAGGATTCTTGATACGCTAAATATGCAAATGTGGTATCTCTTGCAAGTCCCGTGACAACCCACCCAAATAGATTCCAGCTCCCGTTTCTCTTGATACCAACTCAGAAGTGCTCCGCAAACAACGAATTATGCCACACCCGAAACAATAGATGTGATGGACTGGGCAACCAAAGTATGTAAATTAAAGTAGGCTTCTTTGTGAACCTAGAAGTCGCGCCGGACTTAGCCGACGAGCTGTCAACTGCACAACTGCCAACGCTTGTTGAATATTTGGCGGAGAGGGCCGTCGGGTTAGTCATCCGTCAAATCGATAGTCACTGGTGGTCCCGATCTTCTCTTCTTTCGGGAAGCTTCGCTGCCGCCGCTCTCATCACGCTCTCTCTTGATGGTCCTATTTGGAGTATTTCTGCCAGAGTCACCTTCGTTCTTCTATATTGTCAGCGCTATACTTAGGAAGTGTAATCTTCGAAACCACATACAACGAGTTCTCTTAGGAACTGCTCCAGCCGTGTCTTCTGGGTTGGGTTTAAGTTGTCAAGACGCAAACCAGGCTCAGGCTCAGGTTCTTCTTCGGCCTCCGGAGAGGGGCTTCTCTCGATAATAAGGAGGCTTTTCAAGGCATCTAAGAGGAAGAGAATAATCAGACTTGATACCACGAAAAGATTGATTGAATTACCTCGAGATCTGTATTTGAATTTGAAAATGGCAATTGGATAGTCATCGCCGTCTAATTTCTTGGATTTGACGTAGCTTTGCTCGATGAGCTGGGTTGCTGGTCCGAGACTACAGATTTCGTGAGTTACTTAGCTTACTTATGATGTCTACGAAGACTCACACTGCACTGTGCGACTTTGCGTCTCCTTTGAGAGCCTTTTCGTGGACTGTCTCACCAATTCCACGCAGCTTTACAATTGGTACGGTGACTTTCGATGCGACCTCAGCTTCTCCCCCTCTGTAAATTTTCACCATGATCTCTCCAACTTCCTCTACTCGTTTCATGTCTTGCTTGACATTAGTTAACTTAGAATCATCCGCAGCTGAGAAGGTTAGCGACTTGGGCTAGTTACGGCTGAGTAGGAGAAACTTGCTAGTGTCAATCTTTGCGAACCTGAATTTCTGAAGCAACACTTGCTCGTTGGCACCTGGAGCTGGCCTCGTCACACCTTCCACCTTTCGGACCACGTCGGACAAGATGCGAGATCCTCGCATTAGGTGACTATGATGCGATTTCACGATTACCGGCTCTATCACGCGTTTACCATCAATATTAATTGGGGTCAGGACGCAGTCATAGTTCAGCACAAAAGACGTCCCAAGTACAATTCTGACTTCGAATTCTTTATCAGAGACAGACTCGACATATTTTCGAACGGTTTTCGCAGCCTGGTACTCGGCGATCGGAGTTTCTTCAACCTCTTCCTCTTCGTCCTCGCTGTATTCTTCAAGCGGCTGGCCATCAATGCAAATGGAGACATCAAGGCCAGGGACAGTGTCTAGGACCGCCATTTCGAATCGATGTTATTGAGGAGTCGAGAGAGAGATGGAGCTCCTGCATCGCAGCCGCATTAGCACAAGACAAGATTCGTATTAAAGGCAAGCAGAGTAAAATATGCGAGGAGAAGGCTATAGCCTCGAGGCGATCAATTGGCCGGTCTGCGGATGCCAGGACGCGGAGTTGAACCAGTCGGAATGCTTGACGAGAACTTACCCTCGAGCCTCTTGATCTCTCACCAATTAAGATTTGGTCAAGAATCGAACGGTCCTGAAATGACGAAAAGAAACAGGTGCATACGCTGAAGGTGATGATTGATGAACTCGGGATGATCTATTGTAAGAAGAGGAAAGGGGGGAAAAGAAAGTCGCGACGTCTGATCGCGCGTCGCGTACGCAAGCACGTGACCACTCTCCCCTGTCGATCATCGCCCTGTTATCGAAGTCCTCGCCTCCTTTTAGCTACAAGTTCTCCCTGTGGCTTGAGATGAGATTGGATTGAAACCTCGGAAAATCCCGAATCCAGTCTTGAAATAGTAATGCGTCCTGAGTCAAATTTAAATCCTGATACTCATAGCAAGATCTGCCCCCATCACTCTAAATTACAAGCGCGGGATACACCCAGCCTTCCCTTAACTTCCAAAATAGCTAACAATTCAGAAGAACTAATTATTACAAACTAACTATTAACATTGCAGAAATAGAATTACTAATCAGATTTCAAAGCCTCGAACCAGTCCGAATAAGCAAATTTACGCTTTCTTGAAGGAGGTTCCCTTTCTGCAGCACAAGACCCCATACAATAATATCTTCTTAGTGGCTGCTACCACCTGGGGATCCCGCCCTTCCCCATATTCATGAACTAAAGGCTACGGAAGTGAAGTTTCTTTTCCTTTGAATAGAGAAGTTAGCAAGTGCAAGATCATCAGCGAGGGCTGTTTACAGTTCGGGATCAGCTGCAGTTCAGGTGAGATAGTTCATTGCTCACATTCAGCTTTCTATCCGCAAGGCTCTTCATTTATTTACAAAAATCTCAATACTCATGAACATTCAGAATACAACTCTTAAAGTCTACTCATTGATTGTTCGCTGTTCAGCTCATTCAGAAGCATCATCGGCCAATCATCACCACACTCGAGAGGTCATTGAACAGGCCCTACTTGGCCATTCCATGCATTCTTTGGTCTCGAAATTAATTGCTGCGTTCTTGAGCCTTGTTGTGGAATGATCTTCAGGATTTAATGGATGCTTCACCTGAGCCCCTTTACTTCTCTCGCTTAATTTAGCAGCGAAAACAACAACATTTTGAACCGGGAACCTTTCAACAATCGCCCTCAAATCCACTTTTTGATTTATCATTCCTCTGTTTCTAGCGAGCCCCTTGAGAAATAAGCTAATGCGTCCAAAGAAATAACCTTTGGTGCACGATATCCCAGCATGCCATGGCTCTTCCCGCGAAAGCCACTCAATTTGCTCTCGAATTCCACCTCGCAATCCTCGGCCATAATCCTTCAAAGATGAAATGCATCCCGTATAGAATTTTCCGCACTCATAACCTTATCCTCACACTCCTAAGCAGCAAGGCCGATGACCCTCTCCCCACGTTCCAAATCCCCCTAATCCTCGCTGCCATCCCCCTAAACAGAAAGGCCAATAACTCTCTCCCCATGCTCCAAGTCTCCCTCGCACTCACTCCCATCCTCCCCCTCATGATCAATAAACCCCTGCACCGCACCACTCATACTCACGCCCTCCTCTCCATCTCCCTCTCCCCTTCCCTCTCCATTCTCGCCCTCTCCATCCCCCTCCTCATCTTTCCTAACTTTCTTCTTTCTCTTCACCTTCCCCTCGCCCCCCAACAACTTAAGATGCGCCTCACAAGCCCTAGCACCCGTCCTCGTCTCCTGCTCCGTCGTCTTGTAGCGCGCGCAGCACAGACTGAATCCCGTCTTCGCGATCTGCGACGCGTGGTAGCAGGCGTAGGAGCCGATGCGCGCGATGCAGCCGCAGTGCGGGTATAGGTATGTGATTTCGACGCACATGGTTGCGGGTTGGTTGCTTGACAGCGGAGGTGTGGTGTGTTGTCGCGTTTTGCTTGGGTGGGAAAGTGAGAAGGGTGGGAGCGCGTGGTTGTGTCTGGAGGTGGGGTTGTGTTGATGAGGTGAGTTGAGACGTTTGATCTCGAATGCTTTCGAGACCAACCTGGTGATTGGCAGTTGCTGACCAGAGTTGGTATGCTTAAGTCGAGACTTGATTCAAGGAGCAGGAGTGTTGTTTTAGGGATGTGGAAGTGGAAGATTGTTGACGCGTGCTATCGCGAGGTTGAAGTATGCTTTCGCTAGGACGAGGTTCAAGAGCTTGATTTATCGGATCGGAAGGGTGAATGTACTCGCCTTGTGCCTTCACTTTCACTCGATGTATAAGTGGATTTCCCTGAAGTAAACACTGACCCACAGAAGAACAATTCCACAATCACACAAGATCATTGCTAGCAAGCGTCAAAGGCCAGCAAAACTTGACTGGAACCAGAATGTACCGGAAAGGAGTGAGTATCAAAGAAAAGACGTATAGGATATATCGGAGGTATTTAGCTATGACGGCGTCTTAACAATAAACCAAATAAACCTTGCCTGCGCCCTCAGTGATGATGAACGCCGACTGACTTTCTGCCTTGGGGGGTATCTAAAACAATTTCCAATATCCACCAAACCTGATAAAAAAAAAGCGAATGTATGCTCCTAATGCACCAAACTTTGACGGAACGCCACAGATGCATCCCTTCCCCAATGAATGGAAATTGTTCCCACCTAAACCTCGAATCGCAGCCGGAGCCACGTGATTTCACATCACGTGGCAAACATCCTTGTCCCAATCTGGAATCTATTGGAGTCTTTCCACCCACGCTTAACTTCAACTTTTCCGCCTTTTGAATTGAAAATTAGATTAGACAATCAAACAGTAATTGCTGTGTTTTTCCTGGTCTCCGCTTCCTCTGCTGGGAAGCCAAAAACCAGTTTGAAGAGGTCTTTAAGGAATGTGTACTGCCCGCTTTTCATCATCCATCCTACACTCTTCGCCACATCGGCTGCGGTGGCTTTCTTCCCTACGCTAGGGAGAGAGTTCGCGCTTCTGAACGTCGGATCGCTCAGCACCAGATTTCGATAAGAAGCAAGAAGTGTGGCATGTGATGGTAGCGGACCGAACGCACCCGTTGGAAGGGATTTCACAAAGCTTTGCAAAGCTGGCGGATCTGCTTTGTTGGGTGTTGCAGTCGTTGGCGTGGAGCGAGAGAAACCGACGTTCATGGCGGCTTTGAGGATGAGTATTTTTAGTCGGGTGAGATTGACATCTTCCAGGGCTGAGGTGGAAGTAATTGTGCTTGTGGACTTCTGGCTGCGCTCGGAGCCCTGAGAGTAGGAGCTTAATGTCGATGTCGTGCTTGACCATCGTGCAGTAGCGGCCCGGTTGCCTTCTGTACTGAGAACGAGAATATTAGGTATGTTCGGAGAAGCTTCGGGTGAGATAGGGGTGTCCTCGAATTCCGTCGTTGGCGTCTCGGGCAGATAACGTGTACGAGCGTGGTCCGGGTGCTCTGGATTTTCTGGCAGGGTTGCAAGATTCGCTTTATTAATATGAGATGAACGACTGATTTGTTCCGATGTTTGAGTGAAGGTTGTTTGAGATGGTCGTGGCGTGCCTCGTTCAGGTCGTACTTGGGTCCAACCTTCTCTGAAAAGGTCGCACAGCTCCCAGCAGGCTTGTACAGCAGATCCGAGCAGCTCTTCGTCTGCTGGTTTGCCTTCCCGCTTGTTCTGGCGGAGGCTGAAAAGCATCTCGGCTAAACCCCAGCACGCTCGAAGAAGAGAGTCTGTCTCTTCAGCGAGTTCATTTCGTTGTTTCATCAGCCGGTGGCATAGGGTAATATAAAAGTCTAACGTCCGCTCCCGGAAAGCCTCCGGCAGGCTTCTATCGTGGGTGTTGAAGAGGTGGTTATTGAGCTCAAAGCTCACTCGGAGAACACTGTCCGCGACCTCGTCTTTCTTCTGTCGAACGTCAAATAATGCCTGGCAGAAATCCCGACACAAGTCAAGCGTAGGCCTGACGTGGGATTCGTGGTCCTCATCTCTGCTATCGTAGAGCTTCTGACACAACCTCCAGCAGCATTTCCAAGCCTTCTCATGTGGCGCTCCCGTCCCAGAATAGCTAAATATCCTGTCGCGATGAATAGAGCTGAGGGAGGCGAGGGTGTTGCACAACGTCCAGCATTCATTCAATGCTGTTTTCAGAGCAAGAGTCTCCTGTGCCGAATCTCTCCGTTGGGGGGTCTGGAAGTCTTGATCTATCTCGTCCTGATCTTCAGGAATTCCTAAATATCGTAAGAAAGTAAAAAGTCTCTGAATTCGGTTAACAAACCTTGGAGGCTGGCCCTGCTGGATGATCGGAATATGTCTCTACCCGCAAGGGCATCCACCTCTTGCCGAGTTTGAGCACGGGGTGTAGCATGTTCTAACCCGTAACTGACGGGTTTAATATCGGTGGTGATGGGTGGTGGGGAAACGGGGCTTGGCTGTGTAGTCTGGGAATAGTCAGAATTGGCGTAATAGGTGCTGGAAGGTAGATCTACGTTGTCAATAGGAACTCCGAGAATAACTTGGTCCGTTGTCGTCGAGGAGACCGCTTCTTTCTGCTCAAAGGGTTGGGGAGTCGCCCTGTCGGTATTTCGTGGTGATTGTAGAGAGGCTCCAGGATGATTTGATAAATCCTGAAAGTGTCAGTGCCTGGCTACCAAATGAGCCGCACCCAACTCACAAATGACCCATAGCCTTCTGGTGCATGGATCACAGAAGTAACAGCGTCATCATCTCTGTCACTTCGAAAGTAGTCCGGTATGTTTGTAGTGAGGGAGGTAAGCCTCCTCAACTGGACGACAAATCAGCGCGAGGCAAGTTTATTTTGAGCTGGCCGCACATACCGTGGCCTGCGTCTCCGCAGATGTAGACAACCTTTTAGTTGGAGGTGTAACTTGATTTGTGATCACCTCTGGAGAAACCTCATCCTCGATTTCAGTTGTTTCTGTGCCGTTCGATGTGACCGGCGATGGGCCCACCATATCTAAAGGGCTATTCATGTTGGTGGTGTTGAGCTTCGAGGCGCTCTCCATTGAGCTTGGCCGTAGGTTGGAGGAGCCGGCAGAGCTGTGTGCAGACCTGCAAGAAGAGTATTAGGGTGCTGAAGGGATTGAGGAAGCAGTGCTGTACATACAAAGATGAAAATCGCGGGGAATTGGTGTGAGGAGAGTCGGATCTTGGTGGTAGAGAGAAATCCGTACTCGTATATGAAGAGAAGGCGGACATGATATTTCTAGGTGAAGAGACAAGGGGACTCTCCAATGCCATTGTTAGGGTAAGGCTGTATCTGCGTGAATCCTGAAAGGGCCGCTCAACGGTCTTGCACGTTGGTTATGAGAGGGACAAAAGCTGGCAGCGCACTCCTGGCAAAGGCGCAGGCAGACAGGCCCAGCGATGTTGGTGTGGGTCAAGGCTGAAAGGGAGGGAGCTATCGGGGCCAGGAGCTGGATGGAGCTGGAGTTGGCTCTGGATGAGTCGTAGTGTAGCTGGAGCAGCCAGTGAGAAGAAGGCAGAAGCAGCAGCAGCTTCTCGAGGAGAGGGAGTAATGGCCGACGTGCAGCGGGCCGGTGAGCTCTCGGCAATGAGGGCGACTCTAAGGCTGCGGAATATGGACAGAGGTACCGCAGGTACGTTGTCGCAGGTGCATATCGCGGGCAATGGGAGGAGGAGATGCTGGTGGTGGTGGTGGTGGTGGTGTAGGTGAGGAGCAGAATCGCGCTGTGCCGCCGTGCGCGCAACGTGAGCTGGGCTCTCGCCGCTCCTGTCTCCCAGTGGGCAGGACAATCAACGTTCGCTTGGCTGGGATGATCCTTGCACGGCGTCAGCAGCGATGAGGGGACGGCGTGGAGAACGAGGCAGGCAATCGCAAGGCGTCTTAGAGTGAGCACTTGAGCTGGGACGTGAAGTCTGATCTGTACTGTACATACTTCCGGCCGCGCTGGCTGCCCCTGCACTGTTTTGCTGCTGCTACTGCTGCTCCTTGCTCGTGCTCGGCGTCGTGCACTGGTGCGGCTTGTCTGCGCGCTGCTCTGCAAGAGATGTTCGCGATCGAATGGCAGCACGCTGCCTGCACTTTGGCCTCATGGTGGCATACCGCTAGAGAAGGCAGTTAACAGTTGCGTGCAGCGAGTTTCTAGAGCCGGCCAATAGGGCCTGCAGCTCCGCGTCTCTTGATCTGGGCTGCATGAGCCCGCAGGCATGTTGGCGCTTAGCACCTCTGTTTCTCGAATCTCCACGTTTCCGCCCTCAACTTCACTCAACTCCCTCCACCTTTATCCCAGCCCGCGATTGAAACATCCACGGCTCGGAGCTCCATAGCATTGAGGATAAGTGTGATGGCTCCCGGTACGACTTCAGCCCAGCCAATTGCACGCTGCCCGCAAGCCAGAAATTCCGTTTCCCAGCGATCGCACAGTTATCAGCGGGAACAGCCGTTCTTGGGTAACAAACCAGCGAGAGAGGCCCCCAAAGGCACTTCCAACAGGAATCTTTTTAGAACTAGCCGACCCGAGGCGCCCAGCCCGGGGAGTTGGGTTTGAACGGGTCTTTTCGATCGGCCACCGCACATGAGATCGTCCATTCCTCGACCCTGAGCCCCTGTTGGTGGTCGAGAGCTGCTGACCTCTCCAATCCCACGGGCATGCAGACCCAGCAGGGACAAATGCTTTTTCCACTTGCAGTACGTGCCTGGTCTACCCGTGTTGACTACTAGACGGTGAGAGAGAAGCTTTCATTACTTTGCACATTATTATATGTCGTCAGCCCCCAACTTTTCGCTAAAGCGCATTCTTACTGCATCGATTGGCTTGAGCTACGAGAGCTTTCGACCAAACAGCGCCCTCCAGAGCCTTCACGGCTCGTATGCCGTCCATCGAATAACTTTACTCGGCGGTATCGATTAGTTGTTCAATCATGGCAGTGGGTGACTCCATCCGAATCCGAGTCCTCATGCAACGCAAACGTCTGTGCCGCAACTAGCTATGTGGCTCGACACACGCAGCATGCGCTTGCATAGCCGCCAGACAACCCTATCAACGATAAGCAGCTAACAGACGTTCGCTGATGTTGGCATGTTGGAAATGTCGGTGGTCGCTCTCGTGGCAAAACCAACACTTCCAACAACAACTCTAATCTCGTGGCTGGTGCGAGGACTCGGAGGTCCATCCTTAATCAAGTTGGATCAAGATACCTGCTTCCCCCGGGCAGAATCCGGGGCACAAGGTCGGACAATTACCTTTTTCTGGGACAGAGATGAGGTAAGATGGCGTATCTCAGTGCAACCGGCCGCGTGGTGCCCGGAATTCTGCCTCGTTGGAGCGAAAATGTTGGTGAGAAAGCGGTCTTGAATTTTGGGATCTGCTCCTTTTGTCTCTTGGGACCAAGCTCACGAACCTCCAACGCCGTCCCAGATACGCCACGTATGCAATCGCTCATACTTCCATTCAAAATAACCAACGCCTGTGCCTCTCAGTGTTACCCATCTAGTTCATCGCTGCCTTCTTTGCATCTCGTTCTGCCGGATTGTATCTAACACGATGTGTCAGAAACTCAGAACTTATCCATAACAGTTGGGTTGGCGTAGATGGGCGTGATCTGTACGAAGAGACATACTTGAGTAGCTTTTCAATGAGATCCACGTGTGTCATGATCATTCGGCGGCAGCAGTATCGTTTGCAATTCAGCTCGTCCATCGCATCACTGCCGTCCAAGTAAGCACGACTTGCACGCCTCTAAGAGCAGAAATATTGTCCTACCCATCTGGCATTCCTTCATCAATGAGCTTCAGATATCGCTCCCATAGATCGCCGATGACCTGTAGGCTGTCAGTAAGGCAGGCGTAGTAGATGGCGCAGAAGACGTGGGGTATGAGAAGATGCAAGCTTGAGGGAACGTACCTTGCCGCAGGAAAAGCAGCGCACTGGAATAATCATCTCGAGATATCCTCGCTGGGTTGGCAGACCAACCGTAGTTGATGGGAACAAGGTGGAAGAAGTTGGAGAGCTGTGATGTTGCCGTCGCGTGCGAGGTTGGAGGAATCCAAAAATATTCGCGCTAGTGAAATTATTTTTGTCGGTTTTGTGAGCCTCGTTCACCGATAGGCAAAAATGTCTTTTGAACTGCACCAAACCACACAAGGACTCTGACAACACCATGGCTTCCGCATTGAAGCGCAAGAGAGGCCCTGTGGAGGTTCTGGATACTCCAAAACGATCTAAATCTGTGAAAACCCAGTCCGGCAACCCTTTACTGCCCGCCAACGGTAAGGTAGGCTGGGAAGCTGCCTTCAATCCTTCGCAAGACTTGTTGATATCGACAAATGGGCACAATGGCAATCATTCACACGGAACTCCCGAGTCCCCAGAAGCTGTGGACTACGAAGCTTATGTGCAAGATGAAAAATATAAGAATGCCTTAAAGCAACGGGAAAAGCTATCTAAAAATCCAGTCCACAACAGCAGCAACAAATCCACTGCGAATCCTACACCGGACAAGGCCAAAGACTTATGGAAGCTATCTGAGCCGATTGGGGGTCGAATGATTAATGCCGATCCGGTTTTTTCATCCGATGAAAAGTATGTGAGGAGAAGTTAATATCTATGGATTGTTGCTAACTTCGTTGTTGCAGATTTATCATCGTTGCCAATCGAACGACTATCAATATCTACTCGACCTCGAATTCCCTTCTCACTCGGTCTATCAAGCCCATCCTCAAGGATGACGCTCCTCGATCCACTCGAATCGTCGCATATTGCTTGTCCCCAACTCACTCAAATATTCTATGGGTAGCTTTCTCGGATGGTTCTGTTTTCAGGATCGACTGGACGGCTGGTACAGGTGCAAACAACCACTGGACAATATCCTCGACGGGTTGTATTTATATGACTGTGTCCTCTATGGAGTCTGCCGGACGAAGACGAGATGTAGTTTTCACAACCGAGACCAAGAAGGATGGAGGCTTTCGGATCACTGCTCAAGAAATGTCACCAGAGAATCCACGCGAGTCTCCTACAAGAACCATTTACAGCACACCCAACCGGATACATTTTATGACAACCGCCAGGGAAGGGTCCGTCTTTGTTGCTGCGTCTGGCAATAGAGTCCTCCTCGGTCGTCTTCGATCAACCGACTTTGACTCCGTGGAAAACATCAGATATGAGTTTCGCATTTTCGAGTCAATCGAAGCCATCAAGTCACTGGACATTCGAGTGTCTGACAGAAAAGAAACAGAGGGTTTGAAGAAAAGCTTGCAAAAGTCACCGGTTGTGGATGTGGTCGTTGGTGATATCAGAGGTGTTTTGTTTGTGCACAATGATCTTCTCGCAAAGCTATTCTCGCAACATGCGGATGGGAAACTTCCACCAGGGTTAAGCTTGGTGCCGCGAAAGCTGCATTGGCATCGACAAGTAGTGCATACCGTCAAGTGGTCCCTGGATGGTACGTCAACCTTTCCACCAAAAACGGGCCATGCTAACATTATTTTAAGGTAACTATATCATCTCTGGCGGCGCGGAGACAGTTCTCGTACTCTGGCAGCTTGACACTGGAAAGCAGCAATTTCTACCTCATATGTCTGCAACGATACAGAATGTGGTTGTTTCACCAAGCGGGACTTCATATGCCATACAACTCGCGGATAACTCAGCCATGATCTTGTCCACTGCTGAGCTTGAGCCCACCGCGAACATAGCTGGTATTCAGGCTTCAGTACTCGAATCTGAAGAACCGTTAGAAGCTCAGGTTCAGAAAATCGAAGAACCCTCCTGGCAACCACCCCTTGTACAGCACACTCCTGCCGTTATCAATCCTGCGAATCCCTCCAAACTTCTGCTTGGAGTAGGACAGACGCAAGAGATCAGTGCCACAAAACCTCTGCTCATGAGCAATCCGTTTCTGCAGACTTTCGACCTTGGAGCAGGGCATAATCTCTCCAGACAAGCTTTAACCAGAACCAATATCACAAACGTTAACGCGGCTCCGAGTCTTCATCGACTATCGGAACCAAGAGTTACGCATATGAAGATCTCTCATAACGGAAAGTGGCTTGCAACAGTCGATGAGTGGACCCCTCCAGCCCGAGAATATGACTTTTTGACACACCGGGGCAAAGACCTCTCCGTTGAGCAACAGCAAAGACGGGAGGTGTTTCTCAAGTTTTGGCAGTGGAGTACAGAGTCGGATACGTGGGAGTTAGTATCGCGGATCGACGCGCCTCATTCGCTCGGCCCAGATTCAGGCGATGCGGGAAGGATTTTCTCCCTTGCTGCTGACCCTAGCTCGTTGCGATTTTCGACCATAGGGGAGGATGCAATAGTTCGGACATGGACCATGAAGACACGAAAACGTGACGGGGTTGTTGTTCGTGCAAAGGATGGCAGTGCTTTCAGAAATTGGCACTGTCAACACGCCATTTGTCTTGGCAAGCCCGAGCTCCTGGAGAAAGCGGGGAATGGTGCAAATGATACCACCAGTGCATCGGTTGCTATTTCTGAGGACGGGTCAGTGTTAGCTGCAGCGTGCGACAATGATGACGGCCTGCTCCATCTTCTAGATCCCGATTCTGGAGTCATCCGAATTTCCCATACCGACTTATTCGAAGGTACGATCGTTGGCATGGAGTTCTTGGGTCAGGATCTCATCATACTTTCCAACAAACTGTGTGTTTTCGACATTGTCTCCGAAGAAATTCGATTCGCAGTCAAGGTGGCTCCAAATACAGCTTCTCTGTCTTCGAAGCAGAAGCAAGAGATGATGCATTTGGCTGTTGACCAGCGAAGTCGCACCTTTGCATTGGCACTGCCAAAACTCGGTACTCAATCGGGTAAGCCGTCTCTTTGGGCGGCGAGCTCAGAATTGACCGTATTCCACCAAGACAGTCGGGAGCCTCAGGTTACGGAAAAGTTCTCTACCATCATCACGGCTTTATTGCCGGCCGTCAGCTCTGAAGGATATATTGTCCTCGATACAGAGGCCGAAATCTACACCGTGATGAAGAAGGGCAGTCAAGCAGTCACCTCTCTTGCACAATCCACATCTGCACTTGAGCTTGATAATGTGCCAGAAGAGTCGGCGGTTGAGCTTTCACTGGAGGAGGAAGATGCTGAAGAAGCGGAAGATTATCTGCTCACCCCAGCGGCAACACAAGACGAAGAGGATGATGACGAAAGCGAGTATCCAGTCGTCACTCAGCAACAATTGTCCGAAATCTTTGATATTGGACCTTCATTTGCCTTGCCCCCAATGGAGGAAATGTTTTACCAGGTTGCTGGCTTGTTTTCGAGCAAGCCGCTTGCCCAGAGTGTATCATGATTTCAGTTTCACGGTGTATGACTTGCATAGCGGTTGGGGTTATTAGCATTTCAGCGATAGGAAGCTTTGTACATGGTGTATAGAGCCAAAAGTAGGGATTGAATTACAAACACAATTTCAAAAGCTTCCATGCCAATCAAGTCACTCTTCATGTCAAGGCAAGTGATCCAGGCCTTCACTCAAAGAGAGAAAAGAGGCACTACTTCGTAGGTCACGTGGGGAGGGGTATTTAAAAGTGGGGTGCGGGGGCTTTGGCCGATGGCGCAAGAGCAGGTGGATCGACAACGAAAGGCGTGTCGTACGAGTTCAAGTATATTTCTCTCATTTCCTTCTGTCCCTTCGTGATCTTTTCTTTTCTGTATTTTAGGTCCTTGTATACTCTTCACCATGTCTTTTGACTCGATCCCCATCCTGGACCTATCCCAGGCCAAGGACCCAACTACTAAACCACAATTCCTTGACCAACTTCGACATGCTCTCCTAGAAGTGGGATTCCTATACTTGAAGAATGTAGGAATTCCAGAAGAACTCACGCAAAAAGTCATAAAAGAAGGTGTGGCCTTCTTCGACTTACCTATGGAAGAGAAGTATGTCTCCCCCGTCCATCCAATATTCCTCCCCAAGCTGACAGCACCCCAAGACTCAAAATAGAAATGAAGAATGCCCCCTCATTCCTAGGCTATTCCCGCCTCGACGCCGAAATAACTGCCCACACCATCGACCACCGCGAGCAAATCGACCTCTCAACCGACCACGCAGTCCGCACAGAATCCCAACCCCTCTACCGGAACCTCTTCGCTCCAACACAATGGCCTTCTCCTGCCTACCTCCCAGACTTCAAGCCCGTGTACTCGGAGTACATAACGCTCATGGGCGAAATCTCCATCTTCTTCACCTCCCTAATCGCGGAAGCGATCGGGTTGCCCGCTACCGCGTTCAACAAGTACTTCGACGTCGACCAGCAACACAAACTGAAGATCGTAAAATATCCCGACTTGAAAGAGTTAGGGTTGTGGAAAGAAGGAGATGAGGTGACAGAAGGGCAAGGTGTCGGTCCTCATAAGGATAGCATGTTCACGAGTTATTTATTGCAGGTCACTCAGCATAAGGGCTTGCAGGTGCAGAATCTGAGGGGCGAGTGGATCGATTGTCCACCGATTGATGGCACGCTTGTTGTGGCTATCGGGCAGGGCATGGAAGCGCTTACGCAAGGTGTTTGTATGAGTACTACGCACAGAGTTCTTTCTCCTGCGCCTGGGAGTGGAGCTAGATTTAGCGTTCCGTTCTTCCAGGGCGTGAGTCTGGATGCGGAGTTTGATGAGTTGAATGATCTGGAGGGTGGAGGCGGAGTGGGAAAGGTTCCGGAAGAGGTCAAGGAGATGCGGAGGAAGGTTGTGGAGAGGAATGGGGGAAGGCTGGATGATGTGGAGTTTACGTTCAGGAGTGGAGGGACTGCGAAGACGTTGGGCGAGGCGACGCTCAGGAATAGGATTAAGAGCCATCCTGATGTGGGGGAGAGGTGGTACCCCGATATCCTGGCGGAAATCAGAGCGCAGCAGCAGAAGGAGAGGGAGGACGCTGAGAGGAAGAGCGCTGTGTCTTCTCCACCTCCAGAGAAGGGCAACAAGCCAGTAAAGGCCGGATTAGGACACGCTGTGGAAGCGCACTGAGGGGGGTGGCTAGGTCTTAGATATACTGGCAGATCAGGATGAAGGTAATCGTGTTCCGTAGACACATATGCATAGCCTTTGGTCCATGCTAACTCCAAATGCGCCTATCGCTCCAGTAAATCCATCCATCTAATATCTCGCACCCCTGATTCGTTCATATCTCCTCGCCAGTAATGCAAATGCCGCTTCAGTCCCACTGCGAAGATATTGGCCTCCGTCTCCATCACACCACCTGTCTACTCTCCTGTCCCTCATATCTACTTCGCAGGCTGCGCAACAAAATTCGGGAAGCAATCCTCGAGCGTCTTGGAATGCTTATTCGTAGCATGTTCCGTCAAACTATCCCCCAAACACATCAGCACCGCTCCAAGCATCCCATCTTACTCCTTGCTCCATTCGAGGGGAACTTACGCAGGCGCACGAGTCGTCTTCAAGAACGTCGATTTGCACACGTTGCACTGGATATCCTTGGCTTGCTCGTTGACCTTCAGCTGCGACTTGGCGACTCCCTTGTCATCTTTGTCCTTGCGCGCACGCTTTGAGGCTGCTTTTGCTCCCTGATTTAATGTCAGCCTGATTCTTGCGTCGGGGTAAAGGAGTGGGGACTGACGTTTCCGCCGCCCATATTTGCTGTAGTTTCGAAGAAGGCGGCGGTTGGTTGTCTAGAGAGGAGGCTTGTAGTGTTGTCAAGAGTTTGCGTCGTACTTGTACTGAGGGATATTGTTTGCGGATGTGGAGGGGTCTTGCGCTTATCGAAGAAAAAATACTTACAGTACCACGAAGCCAATCCGATCCAGATCAACCAATCAAAATAGCCATGCGCGGTTAAGGATCAGGGGTTCTGCGCTAAGCCTCTTTGGTGTCGTGCATTTATTGATAGATGAGACGCGAATCCTGTTCACTTGTCGCGACTTCCAAACTTCTCTTGAAACTCGACAACAAAGATATCTTCTACGAAATCACTTATAACGGAGCAGGAAAGACTTCTGAATGCTGAAATCGATCTTCGGAAAGAAAGAGAGCGACACTGGGTCAGAAATGGCGGGTACTATCGATGCCAAGGCATTCAAGGATGCCCTCCAGCGGTACCCTGCTCTTCTTAAGAGTATTGCTAAGCCTCGTATGTACTTGTTCGTTCATATTCGAATTGTCTGCGGCTTTTCATAGCAATTGTTAATGTGTCCAATAGCAAAAGAGGGTCAGCTGAGTCTTGAGGAACTCGACACCTTCAGATATACTGGAGCGCCGATTGCTTACTCCTCAAAGACCGGTCGCACTATGGACAGCAAAGATCTTCAGAAGCTGGTCGAGTGGAAACTGTGAGTCTCCTTGCGAGCTGGAGCTCTTTCCGTACCATTTCCCTCAATTATGAGTTGTGGCAAACTCAACTATGCCGGGCTTTACCATTGCCAATTTCAAAGGCAGTACTTTGACTTAGTCCCATGCTGATTCACCTTAGACGCCATGGAATCTTCCGTCCAGGGCTTTCCAAGAAGGTTGCGTCCAACTCTGACAAGACTATTGCTGCTGCATCCAAGGAGGCTTTCACCTACTATGCAGAGAAGCCTTCAGATATCACCGGCGTTCTAGACAAGTTGTCAAAGCCGCTCATGGGCATTGGTCCAGCCACAGCCTCTCTCCTCCTCGCAGTCCACGATCCCTCCAACGTAGTTTTCTTCAGCGACGAGCTTTATAGGTGGCTTCTCCACGATGGCAAGAAGGTTTCTCCCAAATATACCGCCAAGGAATTCGAGGAGCTCTTCAGCAAGGCCAAATCATTCATGTCAAGGATCAAGTGCACGCCAATAGAGCTCGAGAAAGCAGCGTTTGTCATAATCAAAGAGAATGATCCGGTCAAAGAGCCAAAGCCAGAGAAAGTTCCTAGTGGACTTCCTAGAGGTCGCCCGAGGAAGCCCGATAGCGAGAAGAAGGTCAAGCCTCCATCTGGCCGTGGCCGAGGACGGCCTCCAAAGGCGGCAGCGGGTGAGCAGAAGGCCGCCGCTGGTGAGGAGAAGGCTGCAGAGGCTGGTGCTGGAGAGGCCAAGAAACGAGGACGAAAGCCGAAGGTTAAGGATGACGCTGATGTCAACGCAGAGGAGCCAGAGGAGACGACAGCTACGCCGGCACGCAAGAAGAGAAAGTTTTTTTCCTAAGGAGCGCCAAGAAAAAGCTCATGCTAGTCGTATGAAGCGCAGTGGGAAGAAGGCTAAGGCTTGAGCGGATTCATTGCGTTTGGGCGGCCAAAACTGGGTCTCCACATGTAATTTTAGGCTTGGGATGGTTTCAATAGGATTGCCGCGCTTGAGATATATGATATCACGGCATACGATGCATAATTTCTCAATGGTAAGTCTTCAAATTACTGGCTGGATGTCAGGAGTGACTTTTGAACCCACTCGGCAAAGTTGCCTCGACCCCACAGGTTCGCGCATGCTGCCGCATCGGGCCGCATGACACGAACTTAACCAAGACCTCAATGTCAACACATCTCCTGAACAAGAACACTTACGCTTTCTCGTTTCATTCAAGACTATATCTTCTCTCATCTTTCGAGAATGATTCATCTGTCATTATTCCCACCTTGACTCATTCAATCAAAATCAACATGTCTCCAGCCCTTCGCCGTCTCCGAAGCGGGGTAAAACTACCCCTCAATCGTACATTCGCAACCGCAATTGCAACACAAAACAAAGCCTCCTATTACGCTCCCAAGAAGGAAGGCGACATATCCTCCGTCTTCGCCTCACTTTCATCCTCTGGGCCCACCCCCCTCCCCGCCCGATTCGCATCTCTCAAATCCTCTCTCATCCAAGGTCACGAAGCGGCGCTGACCTCCTCCTGGTCCCGCCTCCTTGCCTCACTCCGTTCAGAAATAGACCTCATCACCACCACCGGCTCCTCAATAATCCCCACTCTTCCTTTCTCGGAAATCAAGAACCACTCCCGCCTTCTCCCTTTCTCTCGCTGCTTGCACAAGCGCGGCGTGGCGGTGATCAGAAATGTAGTTTCTGAGCAAGAAGCACTGGGCTGGAAAGAGGAGATCAAGGAGTATATCGCTCGGAACCCTCATACGAAAGCATTTCCACCGGATAAACCAGCGGTTTACGAGCTTTATTGGAGTCCAGGACAGATCGAAGCTAGAGCTCATCCCAATGTACTGGAGACGCAGAGGATGTTGATGAGTTCCTGGGGGAAGAAGGATAAGAATGCATTAATTAGCACGGAAATCCCGGTCTCGTATGCAGATCGGTTGAGGATTCGGCAGCCGGGTGATAGTGCGTTTGCGCTTGGTCCGCATGTTGACGGAGGCAGCGTGGAGAGATGGGAACGGGAGGGTTATGGGAAGGGAGGTGTGTATGATACAGTCTTTGAAGGCCGCTGGGAGGATTTTGACCCCTGGGAAGCAAGTGCAAGGCTAAATGTTGAAAGTGATTTGTATAACGGTGCTGGAGCATGCTCGATGTTCAGGATGTTTCAAGGGTGGCTCAGCATGAGTGCCACCGAACCAGGAGAGGGAACGCTGCTTGTCAATCCACTGTTCAAGCTTGCAACGGTTTACTATCTATTAAGGCCATTCTTTAAGCCGAAGAATGAGGATAGAGAGAAGAGTGGATACTTGGATGAGAGCAACTGGGAACTTGCTGAGGTACAGAGTTCCGTGTTGCAAGGCGCCACGATGGGATGCACGCAAGAGTTGAGCGACGTGCTACATCCGCATCTTCAGCTCTATAAGACGATGGTGCATGTTCCGGATGTCAATCCTGGGGACTATGTTGCATGGCATTGTGATTCTATTCATGCTGTGGATAAGGTCCATGCCGGCAAGGAAGACTCGAGTGTGATGTATATCCCTGCTTGTCCGTTGACGGAAGTCAATGCGAGATACTTGGTAAGGCAGAGAGACGCCTTCCTGAATGGGACACCTGGGCCGGACTTTCCGGGCGGAAAGGGAGAGAGTGAGCACGCCGGGAGGATGAGTAAGGAAGATATCGAGGCCGCTGGTGGGGAAAATGGGATGAGAGCAATGGGTTTGGCGAGCTGGGAGGCGGAGTTGGAGAATGAAAAGA
This sequence comes from Hyaloscypha variabilis F, assembly GCA_002865655.1. Classification (NCBI taxonomy): domain Eukaryota; kingdom Fungi; phylum Ascomycota; class Leotiomycetes; order Helotiales; family Hyaloscyphaceae; genus Hyaloscypha; species Hyaloscypha variabilis. The sequence continues at coordinate 1,677,237 of KZ613948.1, read as the reverse complement.
ACTTTGTGACGCGCGTGAATTCGATCGTTAGTTGACGATCAATTCAAATACTTACACGCGATTTTAAGAACCTAGTTCCAGAGGTTAATCCTACAAATGATAACGCGGATAAATGTTTCGGATCAAAATGGACTATCGATTCGCGAGTCATGTATTGGCATTTCTTTTGCGAATGCGGGATTCCCAATATGGTCTGGACTCGCTTGAATAAAACCATCGTACACCTCTTCCTATCATCAAACCTACTTGCGAAGATCTCTTCACTAAGAAAGTATATAAGTATTCCGTGTTTTTTATCTGATTTATTTTATGGGTTCTTCAAATATGAAGAAACGGTGTGGAATTTTCAAGCGGATGTGTCAAACCACATTCCACGCATTGCTCAGACAACATACGTGGCTCTTATCCTCAGATCAATTTCTTTCAGAGACAATTGGACCCACCATGGTTTTCATGATCTCAGTACTTCCGTCACAGTACTTCTGTCTTCTTTTCAGTTTGAGGTCCTGTTCTTGTGATAACTTTAACTTTCATCTTTTACGCTCTCTTGCACTATGGCAGCTTTTCTTCTCCTTCTCGGGCTCGCTCAGCAGATTGCTGCGCAGGCCGCAGCATATGGTAAACAGTGCGTTCATACTATACAGGGTACTTAATTGACGCTCAAACAGGAATGTGTGGTGGGACCGGATATGCAGGGCCAACGAGTTGTGTTGCTGGCTACACTTGCATCGTTTCAAGCCCAACGTATTCCCAGTGCCTACCCGCGCCAGTGCCACCAAGAGACCAATCACCATGGGGTCCGTGAATACTCTCCTCATAAAAGCAAATGCTGACTTGACATGAAGGAAAATGCGGAGGTCAAGGCTACATTGGACTCCTCCAATGTTCTCCTGGCTACTACTGCTCACCACAGTCAATCTATTATTCACAATGTATTCCAATTCCAGTAGCAGTTGCCAGAGCTTTTACAGCTTTGGGCCCATCAAATACAGATTTGAGTAGCTCATCAGGTGAGAAAAGAGGTCGACTCTTGCAAAACTCAGACGGCTCATAAATTTACAGCAACCAAATTTACATCCACTTCATCGAAGTCGGCACTGTTGTCGTCTTTAAGCACAGCTGCTAAATATTCGTCATTGTCTTCGGCAAGCCAGAAATCTACAAGCTCGTCACAAAAGAAGTCCAGCTCAATAAAAACCTCTTCTTCCACCTCGTCATCATCGGCTTCTTCCAAACTTTTGCCATCTTCTTCAACTCTACTCACTACAGTAACTTCAACGAGCAGTAAGAAAATTCCCAGCTCGTCTCTAACGGTATCAAGCACAACGAAGACGTCTTCCCCCTTACCTTCATCCACGTCATCTAAACTATCGTCGTCTTCTTTGGCTTTGACCACAAGCACAAAGAAATCGACAACAATATTCACGAGCACCACCCAATCGACAATGATTCCCGTCACTAGCACGCTCTCGAGCCTAGTAGCACAACAGACCCCGTGGGGTGAGTTTCTGCCATTCTCGTTCCCTTTCTTTGACGTTGACTAGATCTGCTGCAGGCCAATGTGGAGGAACCGGATGGACTGGACTAACTGTATGCCCAAGCGGCTGGACTTGCGTTCCACAAGCTGGTAATCAATGGTATTCGCAATGTTTGCCCAGCCCTGAAACCTCAAGTGCTGATGGAGGACCAACCACAACCTCCTCTCAGCATTCGCCCACCGTCATTTCTATCACTCTGTCAACCCCTTCTCAACCTTCCACAACCCTCATTTCCATCACTCTGTCAACACCAAGCCAGTCCGGATCGCTGTCTCCCACAACAGTATCTCCTCCAAGTTGTGCTTCATCTAACAACCCACCTGCAAGTGCTGGAAAGGTATCTATGGCTGGAATCAGTAAGTCTTACGTCCTTGAGAAGTTATCCCGCTCGAAATACTGACAGATCCATAGACATTGCAGGATGTGATTTTGGAATGGATAATAATGCGAGTAATCATTGTAATCAGTGAAAGATATTGAAAACTAATAGAACTTTAGGGAAATCAACAACCATCGGCAGCATACTGCCCCCTTGGACCAGCGTACTATAAGCCAGATGGCCCAGGACAGATGATCCATTTTGCTACTCAGGACAACTTCAACGTCTTTCGCCTTCCAGTTGGCTGGCAATACATCACCAACAATGGCAACACCGCCACTGGAACTTTGGATCCAACGAACTCAGCTGCCTATGATATGTGAGATCGGTTCCCCAAATCGCGGGAGATAGTGGCTAACTTTTTGTAGATTGGTTCAACAATGCTTGGCCGCAGGCTCGTATTGTCTGATTGACATTCACAACTATGCCAGATTCAGTAAGTCATCCCTTCAAAGTGAAGTGAAAATGAGTTGACAAAAGACTTCAGATAGTCTTGTCATCGGTCAAGGAGGACCAACCAATGCGGTCTTTGCGTCACTATGGGCTTCTATTGCAACCAAGTATCAGACCAAAAACAAAGTTATCTTCGGACTTATGAACGAGCCACAGGGCAGTAAGTAGATCGCACCCCTTTTTAAACTTAGCTGACAGTCTCCAGTACCCAACATTACAGCCTGGAGCGACACGGTCCAAGCAGCCGTAACCGCAATCGTGCGTTCAGTCCTCCCTTCTCCCCGAAATCAACTAACATGAAGCAGCGCAACGCAGGAGCAACTTCTCAAATCATCCTCCTCCCTGGCAATGACTTCACCAGCGCAGAATCTTTCGTTACCGATGGCTCGGGACCCGCGCTTGCAAAGGTAACCAACCCAGACTCCACGACCACAAACCTCGTCTTCGATGTACACAAATATCTTGATTCTGATGGGAGTGGAACGAGTCCGGATTGTGTGGGTAATTATATAAGTCTGGCGTTTGAGCCGTTAGCGCAGTGGTTGAGATGTAATGGCCGCATGGCGTTGTTGGTGAGTGATCCACGGAGTCGATGGGAAAGGTTGCATTTACTAACGAAACACAGAGCGAAACTGGAGGTGGCAGCACGAGCACTTGCGAGACGTACCTATGCCAGGCTATTGTATTCCTGAACGCGAATTCTGATGGCAAGCTAACTCTCTCAATTCTGAAGGAGGCTACTGACAGATCGGCAGTATACCTGGGTTACATCGGCTGGGCAGCGGGCTCTTTTGACAGTGAGTGACTTCTCCCCATATTCTGGTTTGCCATAAGAGACTGATATGATGTAGCCGGCTACGCACTTGCGGAGACGCCAACTGATAATAATGGAGTGTGGACCGATACACAGATCGTGACGCAGTGTCTGGTTCCTAAGTAATTCGTGGCCAATTCAGAGGAGGTAATATGGAGATTCGGTGTTAGGTGAATTGGGAGAGCAGGGGGCATAGGCGATAGTTTTAGTTTTTCTGCCAGGAAATACAGCGTTTCTTATATACATGAACTTTTTACAACATACCACGTAATAATCCGAATTGGAATCTTTCGTCCTACCAAATCTGGATCTGAAAAAAGATCCTTCCCTATATACCACACCACATCCCTCGGCGCCTTTCCCGCCCCTTACTGCCAACTCACATGCTCCAGCCCTCCTACAAAGTGGGATCAATGGGAGAAGCTTTGTTCAAAGTATTGCTGGGCTTTCGGCTTCGGGGGCCATCTGGCTGGGTGTTTGCATAGCAGGATGTAAATCCGATGCCTGACGGTGTGGACCTGGAATCCGGTCTTGGCATCGGACTGGAACTGTCTCGGGAGTTGATGACCCTCTGCTAATTGCTAGCTTGATTTGACGAGTCAAAGAACCTCCGGCGGGGCCGCTGGCTACTTATGAAAGCCGGTATTTGAAACTTAACAAAGCCCCAAACCCTCTCATCTGTAGATGATCTCAACATCGCCTTTTGGGGGAAACTTGCGTAGCTGATCCATAATCTTCGCATCGCCGATGTTCCTCTCTGCGGTAATTTGGTCGAAACAATGGCACCCGTCAGTGTAGCTCTGCAGCAAATCTCCGCCTTCGATCTTGACACTTTGCCCAGTGACCAGTGATGCGAGATATTGCGAAGATACAGCGTATTTGTGGACTCTGTAAATGAGACCTTTAATGACTCCGAATTGAATGAACCGCCGTACATCGACATAATTGAGAACTGGAAATCCTTGGTCGAGGTGCATCTTCAGCCACTCTTTGATCGTCCGAGAGGTGCAAAGGGAGGTGAAGAGGCGACAAAGGTAGAATTTCGGGAGACGTGGGCCGTTGATGTAGACGTAATTTGAGCATTCGTCTTGCATACCGTCCTTGTCGATGATGAAGTCATTAATCTCCGGTGCCGGAGCGTAGATGTTGCCGAAGAGGAAGAGATCAAGCATCAAGATTGAATCATAGTATAGCAGATGCTGAAGAGCTATCTTCGTCAAGTCAAGAGCTACATCTGCATCATGAGAGATGCGCCGGACATCTTTGATACCGTCGATCTGGGCGATGACCTTCTTCATTGTAAGATCCCAGGTATCATCTATAATCTCGGCAAACTTCATCTTGGAGATCGGAACATGCCACGATTTCACTGGCGGGGGGTGCCGGTGGATGGGAAATAGCTTCATGTTAATTGTGTTTGCATCGTCTAGGTTGAGGTCAATATTTAATTCTCACGTGATGGTTGATGAGCCTACCAACTGGAATCATGCACTCATTGTAGTTGTTCAAGTCTTCCTTGATAATTTCAATAAGAGCGGCAATTGAGCGGCGATCCGCGGAAGTTGAGAGGTCTTCTTGACTGAGGAACCGATTCTGAATCTCCATCTCCGTAAAAGTGCTAGCGAGTCGTCGAACCACGGCTTCGTACGGATGCATATCCACCTCAACACCAATGACGATGCAGAAATTGAACATGAACTCATTTCGTACATACTTCTCATCCTTGATGCACACAGGGTGGCCTAGGATTCGATACTTATCTTCGGGGTCGCAGATTGTGACATATCGGTTGCAAAAGCCTTGCCGAGGGATGATGTACTCGCCCATGGTCTCGAAGTCGAAGAAGCGGGGCCTGTCGACTCCTGGCTCGGCGACAATACATCCTGGCGGGCTTTGGTGAACAACTTTCGTCCCTGAAGTGATTGTTAGACTGCTTATTTAATGGAAGCCGAGAACAGTGGTGATTAATCAAGCCAAGCGGGTATGGGGAGAGGCAAACGTACCTCGCTGAGGAAGAAAGCGTGCAAAGAAGATGCCTTGAATCATTGTGAATCACGGGTAGCTCTCTTCCTCATAAGAAGTTGCAGCCTTCATTCATCTGATGTTGACATTAGTGAGAGAACGTGAGTGCTGAGGGGAGCAGATGAGGTGTCGTGGACACTAGCGATAAGGTTACCCCTGCATCAACCGTGAATCCATAATTGGCTCGCTTGTTTAATGGGGCAATGTCTTCATAACTTTTTCAACGACATGTCAAGATCAGAAACTTACTATTGAGCCATCAGGAAGCCTTTGAAGCACTTCAGCTCTTCTACTTGATCATAATTCGTCATAATGGGTCCTTGAGACTATAAGATAGGCTAGGGACATCTGTGCGAGTCCCAGCCAGCTCAGCAAACCTTAGCACAGGATCATCTCTTGTTCAAGTGCCTTCTTGGTTCGATTCCCAACTTGCAACGGAATCATTCGATCTTTACGTCATCTTGCTTTCCGGCAACGCATGTAGTATTCTAGGCTACTTCCGAATATCAAGAATTCTACAGGTATCGAGGTTTCCAAACCTCCCAACAGCTTCTCGTGATGAACCTTCCCAGTCTCCGCAAGAGACCAACATACGGTGTTCTTCTGAATGCTCTCCAGGCCCTGGAAGTTCAACCAAACTCCTGGAGCAAGTCAATCACTGTTGAACTATCGTCAACCGAGCAAGCCACAGTCCAACGATTCCTGATGTCCATTATTGCAAGTGACTTGGAATGGCTGCAGGATTCGACTGGCTTGGGTGGAGAAATCCTGACAGCACTCGAGCAGAAAGAGTTATTGTTTGATTTAGCAAGCAGGCGGGTTGCTGAGCGTTGCGGAAGATCCGGTAAGCCTCCCAAAGATTGTACCCCTTGGTACGGGCTAGCCGTGCTGGGGAATGAGAAGAATGTTAGAGAACACGCTAAGACACTCTATCTCCTTTCATCCACTTGGAACACAACGAGCTGACGTGAACCCTCTCTAGCAATGCCTGAAATGACGAGGACCTGGACGATACCTGCATCCTCCATGTTGCCTGAAATCAAGTTTGATATCAGGGAGCCACCTCTTACAGGAGATAATCTTGGGCTCAAGACCTGGGGAACTTCATATGTTATCGCAAAGAAGCTTGAAAACTTTGGCATACATTACCTTGATCATTTATTTGCCAAGTCAGATACATCGACACCAGGTAATTGCAGAAGATCTATACTGCATAGTACCAAAATTCTGGAGCTGGGAGCTGGCACTGGCCTCGTTGGAATTGCAGCAGCAGCCATATGGGACGCAGATGTGTATTTGACTGATCTGCAAGACATTGCAGAAAACTTGCACTTCAATGTCGAAAAGAATGCGGCGACCGTGAGCGAATTCGGGGGCCACATATCCAGCGGTGTTCTTGACTGGCGAGAGCCTGATAAAGCTCAAACCAAGATGTCAAGCAAGAAGTTCAGCGTAAGTGTACCGATAATATCATAAACTCCTCGCTGACTGTGGCTAGATAATCCTAGCTGCTGATCCTCTGTACGATGATGACCATCCAGCTCTCGTGGCGAACGTTATACAGAAGTTTCTTTACGATGATGGCGACTCCAGGGCTCTTGTGGCAATTCCGATGCGTGACGGCACTACGAGATCATTAGCTGGTCATCTTCGCAAACTCATGGTTAGCAACGGCTTCCTAGAAGACAGCTCTGGAGAAGAGATCTGCCAGGATGATTGGGCGCCGTCAGATGGACCAGAAGTGAGACTACGATGGACCATATGGAAAAGAGATCTTCCTCCGCACCCGAAATACGAGAAATGAGCCACAGGATGCTTTCATCCGGGAACGCTCGCTTGCTGCTGTGGTGCTGAAACTGGGAAGCAGGGTTCACAAGATCTGGCTCTCTGTGTGCCATCGATAGATGTTGCACCAAGTACATCCGTGCAATGAACAGCCCATGAGCGAGCTCTGCAGCAGGATCTAAGAGTTGCCAGACACTGGTCAAGACCCTACACGCCGAGTTTCTCTCGAGCGAAACTTCAGGCAAAGCACCGACTTCATCTGAAGAATCTCCTATGCCCATGTCGTAGACACCTTTGCCTTGACCGCCCTCCTCCACATGCTTCTTGCACATCTGGATACCGACTTGAAGCTTTTCATGACCTTCGCAGAAACGACCATTGTGCATATCAGTCTATCTTGCATTATGTTCAAGTTTTGCAAAAGCATTACATGCCGAGGCTGTCCTCAGCTTTTGTAGCCTCAGAGTCATCACCCCTCCACCTCCAACTCAATGATTTCGATGAACGCCTGCGAGAAATACGACCCTCCAGTCATCTTCGACTTCGATGTTTCGTGAATAAACAACTTCGACCTTGTTCTCAGCGCCTTGGTGAATCAGTACCCTCGAATATAAATTTTGAAGTATCGAGCGACCTCGAGGCCGCGCTTTCTCCACCAACATCCATCCTCGATCACGCAGAAACTCTCAAAGTTACACACGTATGCCACAATCAGAGACAATACCAAAAGATTCGCAGGCACATGATCGAGAACTACTCATGCTTGAGAACTATTCACGATCGTACTTTCACCTTCGACCCACAGAAAAAGTATTCAAGAGCTAAGGCTGGCAAGCTTTAGACCCAAAACAGTATCGAGAAACACCCCAAGCTATTTCGAGGCGAGAGTGTCGCTCCGCTCCTCAGTGAGCTCGATACCTACCACGCGCTATTGTTGAACTGGTAAGCATCGCACGCCCTTGAATCTTCACCTGACGTCATGGTGGGCGTAAAGACATGGGAAGACGACCAGATAACGTTGATTTTGACTTGCAAAGAGCAAGGCAAGAGCGTCAAGGAGATCCTCAGCCTGCTCAAAGCACGGTGGCCGAGAAAAGAGGTCAAGGACAGCGGGGTCAGATATGTGATGACGAACTACAAAGACTTTAAAATAGGGCCCAGGTAAGATAGCTGCTGCTGATGGGGATGGCATTTCTGACGGAAATTTGCAGGAGCAAGTCTATGGCCGGTACTTTGAAGTCACGGAATTCGCAAGCAGGCGCAGGTCACGTATCCCACAACCGGCCCAACCCCAAGCAAGCGAGAACAATGTCAAAACGGGTTAACCCGCCGCCGCCATTGAATTCTCGCACGCACAAATCCTTATATTCACCGCCAGCTCCACTGTCTCCCAATATGGACAAGTTCGCTTTCGCAGCACAGATGAGACAAATCGCTGGAGGATCGATCACCGCATCTCTCGAAATTCCTCAACCCTTCAACATCCTGAACGGTCCAGTCCAATCGACGACAGAACTCCTAGCTCACGCAGAACAAGCGAACAATCTCGGGGTCGACGCCATAGAACGTGGCCGAACGGTCTCTCCTTCACCTGGATCAAAATCCATCATGGCATCTCCAGCACCTCAAGCAGCAATGACGGTTCCCCAAGCGTATGCTGCAATTCAAGAAGGAGCCCAGCAGCACGATATGCAACGTACCATCAGCATGCCGACGAACTTCCACTACAACCAGCAAATCCCAGCACAGGTTATGCAGATGTACGGCCAGCAGGGACAGATGGGTCTGCGAAGTATGCACGTGAAGGGCCAGCAAGGACAACAAATGCAAGTGAATGGCCAACAAGGACAACATATGCAAGTGAATGGTCGGAATGGCCAACCTGGGCAAATTGGAGCATATATGCAAATGAACGGCCAGCAACAACATATGATGGGCCCAATGTTCTACGTCCAACCTGGATTGCCCGTATCACCAAGCTACGGAGCCAATATTCCACAATATCAAGGTTATCCCCAGATTATGACCTTCCAGCAAGGACAGCCTGGAGGAATGGGTGTCCATGGAGGTCCAGGGACTTTCAATGGACTTCCAGCCATGCCTTTGATTGGATACAGTCCTTATGCTGGATCGCTACCATCTGCTGCAACCCCGCAACGCAGAGGCATGATACCACAGGGTACGCCGTTCAATCCGCAACTCAATGCAGCACAGGTCTCCACCCCTATCCATCAAAATCAACGCCATATCGACCCCCTACTTCGCTCTATGACTCCCTCTAGAGTCATGCAGACGATCAATAACCCAGGAACCATGGGTCTCAATGGTTCGCGGCCTCCTACTAGAAATGGGATTAGTGCCACCCCTCAGCAGAACCATAATATAGGCCAGCAGCTTTCCCATGGAGCAAGTACCGCCTCTGGCTTCAATATTCGTGGCAATCCAACCCGCCAAGGACCCGGACTTGAGTCAAGCCTTGCTACAACTCAAAGTAGCCGTAATAACCAGCCGACAGTCCAGCAGGCTCAGAATGGACCTGTTGTCGCAGGTAACAGATCTGCTACTCCGCGAGTGCAAGCCCCTCACGGTGGGCAAGCTGCCACGCTTCAAAATGACAACATGTCACAAGGCACTATCAACAGTGTTCCAAACGGAGCAGCTTCTAGAGTCAGTCAATCTCCGAATTCTCATGCCCATGGCAGCGAGAGCAGAACGGAGCTCGAGAGGAATCCTTCTGTCGGCTCAGCTCCGCCGAGTCCAACCAATCCGATCGTCGTTATTTTCGAAGACCCAATTTTCGAAACGCCTTTCGAAGTTCCCGCATCTCTTGAATCCTTACGTGATCTCATCTGGGAGCATATGAATGGCTCAGTTCAACGACCAGGCGAGTATGTACCGTCGCCACAAGAACTCGATCACATGATCTCAACTGGACGCTTGGTGTGCCACTTCAAGAGACCCGTTTTCCGCCAGGGTATGATCTGGAAAGAGAATCCGCAACCTTACACTCCACCGAACAGCGAGGGTAGGAGCAATACCAGTGTTCAAGGTCTGGGCGCCTCTACTGCATCAGAGCAGCGCGACAAGCCTGAGTCAGATTGCGCACAATGTCCGCACAATGCTAGCCGAACTTCAACCTCACCGTCAGCGCAACAACAATCGATTACGGGACCCAAGACTCCTCCAACGAGACCTGTCACTTCTTCCACGACCCAAGTCACCCCTGATGTATCATCTATGAAGTTAACCAACGCACAACAAGCTTCTACACCAGCTGCGAAGCCACCCGTCCAACCTGGATCAGGTCAGGAAAATTCTAGACAGCTGTGTAATCAGAATACCTCGGGTACATCTTCGAACAGTCGACCAAGTGGAAAGAGGGCTGCACCGCCAAGCGAGCAAGGAGGCTCTCCTTCTAAGCGCCGCAAATCCTGTACTCAAGATTCATCGAACCCGACACGACAGCCGCACTTCACTGTTACCAAAGAAGGGTTTGACGGTAGATTGGAATTTGCAACTCCAACATATCCGCTGGCTGAGTTACGAACATTCGCTGAGAAAGTAGCTGGGCGCCCCATCCCAAATGGCCCCCACACTCTCCCTTCCGACCACTACCAACAGCGCAAATCCCTAGGCGATGCATCTTCTCCAACTTTCAATCCGAGACCTTCTCGACCACTGAAGAGCTCCGCCTTTTTCACCTCCCCACACCGGCAATACTCTGCAAGTTTGCAAGAGTCAATGAAACAACGAATTCCAGACGCGGTAGATCATGGCCAGGCCAACTCCTCAATTGAGCCACGCGTGACCGTTGGGACATTGTCAAATGTACAAGATTTCCCATTCCCAGGAACACAGGACGGTCTTCCTGCCCCACAGGCGCAACATGTTGACGCCCAGGCTAACCCCTCAATTGGGCCACGCGAGAACCTTGAGGAATTATCAACTGCGCTAGGATACCCAGGTACACAGGACGGTCTTGCTGCCCCACAGTCACAAGATGTGAACGCCAGTATCAACCAGCAACCGCAGGAGTATGTATATCCGGGTGTTCTCCTTGGTGACCCTGTGGCAACTAGGGAAGATGAAGAGCCCCAGAATCAAGGCAATGACATCGACTCTCTATTCAATCAGTGGACGGACTTTGACCAATACAACATGGGCCTGAATCTGGACATGGACAATACGGACTTGAATAATATTTTCGACACGGATAACAACACGACTGCAGGCAACGACTGTCCTATCCAAGAACCAAACGCTAGCACTTCATCGGCTTCCGCTTCCGCTTCCGCTTCCAATCCTTCGCCAATTACCCCTCAGGCAGAACCCGCCCTTTACGATCCCTTCGACGACAACGCGCCTTGGGGCGATGAAGAGCTGCAGAAGCGTTACCGGCAAGAGTCTGCCGCTGCCGCAGCCGCTCCTAAGCCGGTGGAGATGGTGCATGTACCGGGCCTTTCCGAACCAGTGAAGAAGGGATCGCTCATGGAGGGCTTTGGGAAGAACTTAAGTGGATAGGATAGGCTGCATGGAGTTCGATGAGAGAATATTTGCTTATGTGCTGCTGTGGGTGGCATGAAGTATAGTTTGTGAACTGTGAATGGTAATCTTATATGGTTGGGAAACTTCTGCCTTGTGGCTGGGAGGTTGGCATATAGGCATATGAATGGCGTTACCCGAAGCATGGTTTGCGGAGTCTCGCCATTTGGCAGGACGGCGCATAGGATGGGAATGGAATATCCCGTGATTGTATTCGGAAGGCCGTTTGGCAGGATGGCGCGTGGGATGGGATTAGAATCTCGCAATTTGGCGGGATGGCGCATAGGATGGGAATGGAATACCCCGTGATTGTATTCGGAGAGTCTGGTCACTTGGCCAGACCACATATCTGCATGGGAATGGAACAAGGGCATTGCGAGGCGCACTCATTTTCTCTGGCACGGAAGCGGTTAGCACGTGCGTGACGTACCTACGCGGGTTCTGCATGGGTCGGTCCTGGTTATAGGAAATAGAACAGAACTCTCTTCTTTGAATTCGGGAATCAACTGAACGTGCTTAGCTAACTGCAATCAAGTAAACCACAAAGTAAACTAAAGTCTAAAGACTCTTCCCCCTCTCCCTGTGAATCAGCCTAAGCCGCACCTCTGGGTCTCTAACGTCATGCTGCGTAGGCGTCCTATCCATCTCCCTAAGCCCCGTCCCCGCGGAGATTCGCTCCGCGGCATCTAGACTCGTGGAGATCGGAATCGATGGGTCGGGAAGGCCTCGGAAATCGCTGGAATACGAACGGGAATGCGAATTAGAAGTGTGACGGGTAGGGGAGAAAATGGATTGTCAGATTTCCAGAGCCTCGAGGTCGACGGAGGAAACGCGGCGAGAAGGGCTGGGTCGAGGGGTGAGGGGGGCGAGGTTCTCGATTTTTGTGAGGATGTAGCAGGATGCGTACATGTTCACGCTGGGTTTATTTTTAGCTTTGACTTCTATGGGGAGATTTAGAAGTGGAGGAGGGGGGAAACAAACCGATCAATGCAAGCTCCCGCAATGCGAGCGCCGACTCTCTTCCCCTGGAAGCCCATCGACTCGAATGTGGCGATGTACCACGGTGTCAACGCCGCTGAACGAAGCAAAACACGACCACCGAGTTTTAGGGCTCGATTCAGCTTCTCGATTTGCGTTGCTGCTTCGGCGGCGCCGGGGTCAAACCAATCCATGCTGTCCATCACGACCGCCACGGTGAGCGTGCCTGGCGTGAGGCGGGAGACAACCTCGTTGATCTCATCGGTGTGGATACGGAGACCATCGAAGGCGTTGCCTCGGGAGAGCTTCTGGTGGGACTTCGGCTTCAGGTAGTCAGGGTGGCAGCGTTGGCTGTAGGAGCCCTGGAGACAGACGAGATAATAGGGATTGTCTTCACCGATCAGGGAGGAGTCGATGACGGGGTCAAGGGTCTGGACCATGTAGTCCCAGACTGCTGCACCGCGGGTGGAATTGAGCTCTTTGGGAGTGTGTTCCAAGGGAGAAGGAGAAGTGTGCGTCTCGGCTGCGATGTGGTCTGCTTCCAGCATGGCGAGCTGGTTGTGTGGAACGCCGAGGGCCGCCCAGAGGAACTTCTCTTGGGATACAACGAGGTATGAGAGCAGGCGGGACATGATAATCGGACGGATCTTCTTGCTCCAGATCTCACGTTGTTCGTTGAGGGTTTTGGCTTCCAGGAGGGCCTTGATCTGCGAGCGAAAGCCGAGGACTTGGGACAAGAGGCGAATGATCCGGATGGCATGACGAGATCCACCGGTTTCATAGAGCCCTTTCGATCGCTGGGATGTGAAGACGTGGGCGTGGCTGAGCCAGTACTGGAATGCACGAGACGACATGTGTGGTGAGAGCCGGGAGACGAGCAGTTCGCGGAAATTCGGGTGCTTGCCCACACCAAACAGTTTCCAGAAGTCTGCATAAGGCAATGCAGTGAAAGACGCAACTTTCAGCTCCAAAAGATGGTTTTGATTGGGATTGAGATCCACAGCATGAATGCGCGCTGGGGACGAGAGTGCATATGAAAGAATGTTGTCACCAGCAGAAGTGATAGCCAAAACGACATCGTCCGAGGTCAGCTTGAGAAGACGTTGATCGACTCGGGAATCTTCCCAGGTGAAAGCATAGATGTATTCGTTCTTGAATTGGGTGTGCTTCTTCAACTGGTCGTCGTAATGAATTCTCCAGTGATGGTTCTGGTAAAAGAATGAAGGAAGTGGTAAATTGGCTGAAAGATTGACAATGGCTGCGTTGAAGGCCTTCGAGCGAAGTTCAGGAGGAGTAGAATTGTCCACAGCGCGAGAAATAGCCTTGGTATGATTGATCGGCGATAAGTAGGGGGACTCTGTAGCAGCCGCATCCAATCGATGAACGATTTCATGAGGAAAATTCGGGGTGCTGAGCGAAGAAGTCGGCTTCTTCTGGCAACCGACCCAAACGTAATATGGGATAGAGCCCAAGAGAGTATTACGAGAGTTAGTATTCAGAACGGTTCCAAATCGGTATTCTAGGTAGTCTCTACGACCGGCCTCGAGACCAACTCGGTCCACATCAAACCATGCTCTCCAGAAAAGTCGCCCAAACCAGTTCACGTGACGATTTACAATGCCTCCAGTATAATTTCTGCAGGTCAAGTCCACGTTCGACTGAACGTAGAAATCAACAGCTCCAATTGTACCGGTTGGCGAAAGGAGAGAAACGAGTGAGTCGATAACAGAATAGAAGTCAGGCTATTTTGAGTTAGTATGGGCTGTCCATACAGGAGACACGCTTACAATCATTGACAAGCTATAAGAGAGTGTGATGAGATCTGCACCGCCAACGCTATTGTTCTCCGAGTAGTATGATGACGGAGACCGGGACGCAACAGCGCCAGACATATCACTTTCGTGATCCTCAAGGCGGAATGTTCTCGCATCTTGGCACACCACCTTCACATTGCTCCAGCCAAGGCGCGTGAATCGCTTTCGAGCTACCTCACAGAGAGAGGGAGAGAAGTCGACAAGGTAAACGCTGGAGAAGAACTCCGGCACATCAACGTATTCGGACATTGCTTCGATGTTCCAGCCTGTGCCGCCACCGATCTGCGAGGGAAGGTTTGTTAGCTCAACGCCCCAGTGAAGTGTGTAGCAATACTCACGTCGACCCAGATACGCTTCGGATCATGGGTGCGTTCGCTTGCAGCTTTCTGCACAAGTTGCGCAGCTACCAATCCAAGCATATCCTCTCGACCACGCAACAGACTCTTTCTGGTCGCATCATAGACGCCGGCCTGCGCCTTGTAGAAGCTCTCGAGAGCAGCTTGCTGGCCTTCGCCGAGACCATCTCCGTTGTGAGGCTTCAAGAACGAGGCGTAGAAGAATCGCAGGAAAGAGCCGACGGCGCTCGGGTTCTCTTCATCTCCTTTATTCGTCGACTGGAAAGTCACGGCGAACACGACGCCAATCAGGAGAACTAAAGTTGCTCCTACAATGATGATTTGGGTGTGGGGATCCTTTGGTAGGATGCTAGGGGTAAGAGAAGCCATGGTACTCTCTCATTGCTGGTCGAATGAGTAATTGAGCTCTTGCAGTAGTTGATACTCGCGGATGCAATTGAGTGTGACTGGAGGAGAGAAGAGGAAAGAGGAAAACGAGGCGTCGAGGGATATATCTCTTGTATGCATTAACCCCACCAACATATCAATCTGCCCCTCCATCATGTCATAAGATTCGCGAAATGCACCTCTTGGGGCCTATCAAGATGACCATGTGGGATACACCCATATTCAGGGTCTTGACCTGCTTTAGTGGAAAGGCTAAAATCTGCAAACGGTGTATGGCAGTCAAGCTGGGCGAAGATGCCTTCTTTGCTAGAAACGAGAGACATGTGCTTCCGCTCCTGGGCTCCGACCATCGCATCTTCTCTCTGCGCAGCACAAAGTAATCACCTGGACATCGGCGTATGGAACGTTGACGTGTTATTGGTGCAGACGCGGACATGTGGGAGGACTACTGGGGATGGAGAGATATGAGGTTAAAGACAAATCTGAGGTTGAACGAGTCGCTTAGGAAGGGGAGCCAATCAGATCGCGCTTGGAAAACCGTGCTTGGGAGGTTGGCTTATAGCCTCGCTCTCACTGCCACTCAGCGACTTCGGAAGAGTTTGAGTTCAGCCTTGTTCCGAATCTTTCCTTGAGTTGGTAGAGAAATCAAGGATAGATACGGCTGTCCTTATCAGGCAGTCCCGAAGAAGCAGCTATTAGTCACGTGATTTCAGTCCCGAACCAGCACCCCTGAGTTTCTCGTAGAACTGTCAATTCCCTCGCCTAGACTGAGCTTTACACTGTAACATCCTCACAAGGACCCTTCAATCCCGCGAGCCGAAAGATCTCATCATCGGTCCCCCATTTCCACTTCACATTCATAGCCCTTCGCACCCCATCCCTCTTCACAAGATCTCCCAAGATCTCTCCAATGACCTCCCATCTAGCATATCTCCTCTCACCCTCCTCACTAATCGCACTCTCCACCTCATCTTCTCTTCTATTCCTGACTTCAAACCCCGCCCTCCCATTGATAACCATAATCTTCTCTCCATCAAGCTTATATTCCTCCCAAGGCTCTTCTCCAGCCGCGAACCTAATCCACCTCCTTCCATACTCTTCACTAATATCTCTCAACCTCTTGCTAGGATACCTCTCCCTCAGCGTCTGGAACAAGAACAGCAAGTCGATGAAATGGTGGCCTGGTATCTGATGCAGCAGCGAGCCCTGAAACGGATTGCGTATCGTTTGGGTGTAGCGGTAGACTTTTTTCTTTTTGGACGATGCTAAAGATATAGCGAATTTGTGGATGGGTTCTGAGAACATGATGTCTCCCATCAGGAAGCTGAGTTTGTTCCAGAAGAGATTGTCGTCCATTCCGTCTTCGATTCCGTAGGTCGAAAGCAGTTTTGCTGCATTGGAAGGGCCGAGGTTTGCGTGGGTTGAGAGGAGGAATTTGTCCAATTCAACGTGTTTGAGACCATCGATTAAGAGCCAGCCCTAAAATATCATTAGGAAAAGCTCGTCATGTCAGCCAAGTTAGACCTGGAGTGCAAGTGAGGAACTGAGAAGCACGAACTTCGTAGAAGGCATCTCCAATGACAATTTCATCCACCCAGTCACACCCACCAATCAACTCATCCTCCGTGAAATACGTCGGGAAACCTCTTGGCCAGAAGTTCTCATCTTGATAGCTATGATGAAGGAAAACGCCTACACCATGAACAGCATCCACCAACTTTCTTCACCGGCACCTCACGCAATCTCTGCAATCTCCCCGGATCCTCCTCATCAATGTCACAGTACTTCAACAAAGCACGATATTCCGCCTCTTTATACTTCAGCTCCAGCGGCGGCACACTAGCCGGCAATCCCGACATCAAGATCGCACGATTAAAAAGCGGAACGTCAGAGCACATATGAAACGCAATACTCCCACTCCCGGCACTCTCCCCAAACGCCGTGATCCTGTTCGGATCACCACCGAAGCCAGAGATAAAGGGTTTGATCCACATGAAAGCAGTGCGTTGGTCGTGGAGTCCGAAGTTGGCGGGTGGTGAGTTGAGCGAGGAGGCTTCGGAGAAGAAATCTTGGCAGGCGAGGAAGCCGAGGAAGTGCAGGCGGTAGTGGATGCTGACGATGATTACAGGATGGGCATCTTGAATTGAGAACTCGACTAGTCTTGTCGTATCTGTTGGGTTTCTTAGGTATGTCCTCTCTAGGGGAGAAGTTGGGAGGGTGAATTACCGTGTAAAGCGGAAATATGAGCCGAGCCAACGGTAAAGCCTCCGCCGTGGACATAAACCATTATCGGTAGCGCTCTCCTCTCGTCACCTAGTGCATCCCTAGGTACACTGATAGTTAGATTCAAACAGGTCTCTTCGTCGAATATCTTTTCTTCTTCACCAGGGAGTAGACCGCCAGAGGCTTCCGTCTGGTCGGAATGTGGGGGAGAAGGACAGGCGACGCCGTAGATTGTGAAGTTGCGGCTGTGAGTTGGTGGGAAACTGGTGAGGAGGGTGGATTGGCGGAAACGTTTGGCAATAATGGCGAAGGGAATGGAACGGAATTGTAGAGTGTGTGGTGTGGAAGTGTTGATGAGGCCGGTGACGGGGCCGAGGAGAGGATGAGTGAAGGTCTGGCTTTCATTCGTGGACATTATGGGTAGGTTAGAGGTATGGCACTATGGAAGAAAATAAAAGGAATCTAGATGAGAGGTTGCGAGAGAGAGGAGACAGAAAGCAAGAAAGGAGGGAGTGTTGGGGAGGTAAGAATCCATGAACCCTGGTTCAAGTGATTTGTGTGCATGTAGCCCTGCTAGCTAGATTTGTAGATTTCCAAGTCGTAGCAAAAATGGGTCACTTTCATACCTTGTGTAATCATTCAAAAAATTGTCCTAGTACAAGTAGTCTGTTGCTGGAGTTTGATGATTATTAATTGTGCAATAAGCGGGGTTATTTGTGAGCCCCGCATAATTGACAGGGGCGGAATGGCCATACTTGGCCTGGATCACGAAATAGAAAGGGAAGTAGATTGAGGAGAAGAGAACCCGAAGCGTTTGAGCAGAAATTTGCATCTGTTTTGGATGTACTGGAAGTGATTCATACAATGCCAATTGCGGCCTCATGTCTTTCGTCGTTTTGGTACGCCGGACTCCGCCATAGTGATTTATATATTCCAAGCACACTACTCTTCATCCTCGAATCCAGCCTCAGAGTCATCGTCTTCACCAACGTCTTCCATATCTTCATCACTTCCCTCCACAGCTTTCTCCTTCTCTCGATCGAGCTTTCTCTTGCGGTCTTCTTCTCTTCGACCCTCCTCCATAAGTCTCGCCTTCTCTTCTCTCTGCTTCCTCTGCCCGACGACAAACGCACCAAGAGGTGTCTTCTCCCATTCGAAGCCCTTCAAGAACCCGTCCACACCAGCCCTATCGTTTGGCGCGAAGTCGACTTTCGCTCTCCGCTCTTCAATCCACTTGCCATTGGCCTCTAATTTCTGTATCACCAACAGAATTCCCGAGTTGATCTTGTTGTTCTTATTCCCAGAGCTCTTGTTGTTCACCTCTTTCAGCCATCGCTTCAGCATAACAATCACGGGCAGAGCCAACTCAGGAAAAGCGATACTTGTTGACCACAAAACGAAGAACTCAGAGAGGAGCTCGGCGACTTGTTCACCAACCCCATCTTGGTAGACTCGTGTTCGTAAGTATGACTTCTGAGCTTTGTAATTGGATGCAAAGTCAAGACTCTTGAGAGTGCTAGGCTTCGGCGCTTTCTTCATCTCAGCCGAGTTCAGGACTTCGAGTAGCGCCGATGCCAACGGGATGTAGGTGCCAGTTGCTCGTGATATCCTGAGAAGTGACCGCATCATATGAAATCTGAGAGGGAAATAAGTGGCAGTGGGGATAAGTCGCATGGCACCCAATGTAACCTGGACGGTCGGGTAGATCAGGTCCCACAATTGCGACTCTTTGCCTATTTCGGCTTCTTTGACAGGACTGCAGTGCTCTGAGAGTACGCAAGACCAGAAGTCCAACGAATGTACATATTGCCAATTGTAGACAGTCTTGTACGATTCTTTCTGGTTGTTTGTGATACTGGATCGGAGATGGATTGCCAATTGGCGTATAAATGTGAAGCCTGTGGTATATCCAACAGCTTGATCAATTCCCCACAGCTCTGCCGCCGAATTCTTCATTAGATTTATTCCCTGGATGGTGTGTACGGTGGTATTCCGACTGCCTTTGATCAGGCCTTGATACACTGTCTTCAGCACGGCTTCCCGCAGGCCAGGATCTCCGATCACAGTCAGTCTCCGGAGAACCAAGAATGCCGTAATCCTTGTTGCCTCGGTACTTGATGAATCTGACCAGACATCGACAACACTTTTGACTATGTTCTTGAGAACCTTCTTGAAAGATAATAGGTATGGTAATAGAGGTGTGATGAAAGATAGTGTGAGTTTTAGGGTGGATTCATCGGAGAGAGTCGTGAGGAGGTGATGTACGGACGAAGAGTGCGATTTGAGAAGAGCGGTCAAGGTCTTGAACTTCTTCGAATCCGTCGAAACTCGCACCTTTCCAGCAGCACTCTCCTTTACGGGTAAATGATGATTGAGGACGTCCGGAATGTTCTTGAGAGCGGTGATAAGAAGTTCATGGTAGACATCGGGGCTTGAAATCGTGTACTTGTAATCCTTGCCCTCGTCTTCATTGACATGCGCAGCAGCTCGGAAAGCAAGAACTACTTGTCGCATTGCACGCAAAGAGTGCTGTTCTTTCATGGCCTTTGTCCACTTTATGACCATCGTCTTCGTGACTTCTGCCAGATCCTCCGTTTCGTCCTCTTCTACCTCATCCTCTTCTTCCTCAGCTTGTACTTTCTTAGCTTTCTTTTGCTTCTTCTTTTTGGGTTGAACTTCCGTTTCACTATCACTCAGGCCGTCGACCTCCGCCAGATCTGCATCTTCGTCGAAATCGAGGGCCTCAGGGTCATTCTCCTTCAAGTATTTGTAAAATTCGGGGTCCTTCTCTGCTAAAGCATCCATAGCACCCTTACTCATTCCAGTCTCATCTTCTTCTCCGCCTTCATCTTCGCTGTCGCTCAACACGAGAGCCTCTTCGAAAGAAGCCTCGGAAGAGTCATCGTCGTCTTCCTCCGGTTCGGCCCTCTTTCTTTTTCCCAATTTCTCGGGGACCGCTTTCTTGGATGACTTCGATTTCTTCGCAGATATTTCAGGGATTTCGAACCCGCCTTGAAAAAATTCGTCCACGCTCATCTTTCCAAATGGATCTTCCTTGACAGTCTTGTTCTTCTTGGGTTCTTCCTCGCCATCTTTCCCGCCCAAGAATTCTGCATCTTTCGCATTTCGAGCTTGTTTCTTGGCTTTGACTTGCTGTCGTTGCTTGATCTTTGCGCCAGCTTTTCGCTTCTCGAGAGTATCCTTGAGGTGATTCTTTTCGAATTTCCGAGTCGATTTCTTCGTGCTTTTGGCCATTGCGAGGTGGGGTGCTTTGCGATCGCAGGTGATTCACCTGCTATCGGCTTTAAATCTCGAGAAACTTTTTGGAAGCAGTTTTGTGGCACTAGGCCCCTTGCAGCACAAAATGGGCGGTGTATACAGCTAGCGTGGCAGAATGTCCGGTCTTGTTCAACAACCCCGCCTAGCAGATTATCAACAACTTCTTTGACCAATTACGCTCGATCTCGAAAATGTATCAAACTCGACAGGCATATGCGCCTACGCCCCATAGCTATGTCCCAAATACCGCCCTGTCAGCGACGATAAATCTTGATGAAGTATGAGTTCCCTTCCACGCTTTGTCTATCTCTAACATAAACACGCAGGAAGTGAAGCTTGCAGAGACCAGAGCGGAACGAGATCTCCAAGACTCTCTTGCGGAAGTCTTCAGCATAATAATAACCTTGGACGAACTCGAGAAAGCCTATTTGAAGGATGCAATACCAGAGGCAGACTATACCGAAATCTGCGACCGATTGCTGAAACAATACAAGGCGATACTAACAGATGAAGCTGTGTCGCGGGAATTCGTGGATCTCGAAACTTTCAAGAATGAGTGGGAGGTATGGTATACTTAAGCCCGGGGTACGATAGAGTTGCATCTGACGTTCACAGATGGAAGTTCCACGAGCAACGGAACGAATCAGGATTGGACTTCCCAGCACCGTGACTGCGCCGTCCATCAACACCGCCGCAACGAGCAACGGCACGAACGGAACCCTCATCCTTGAAGCTACACAGGATTTTATTACCTTTCTCGATGCACTCAAGTTGGGCCTATTGGAAAAACATCAACTACATCCTTTGCTTTCGGAACTTATACAAAGTGTGAACAAGGTTACAGACAGAGACTTCGACGGAAGGGGGAAGATAGTGCAGTGGTTGATTGCTTTGAATCAGATGAAGGCGACCGAAGAGATTAGTGAGGACCAAGCCAGAGAGTTGGAGCTAGATATGAACTCGGCTTATCAAGGCTTCAAGGCTACTTTAAGGTGATGAATGATGGAAATAAGGGGGTTCTATGTCAAATTTTGGAGGCATTGCGTAGGCGTTGGGGCCTGAAGAAATGATCTTTGAGATCCTGTTCAGGTAATGGAGCATACCTTCTCACAATCTTTGTGAATGATTCGACAGTATGGTATTTCTCAGACCAAGAAAGTCCAGAAACTAGGATACACAAACTCATCCTCAAAGAGGCGTCTGACTTGCTCAAGCACGAACTTTTCCACCTTCCCTACATTCTTGAGAACTTGCTTTCCATTCTCTCGCTGGCCGATCTCGCTCTCGACTTTGATCTCATGCAAAAGTCCACCCATCTTCATGTCACTAGAATGGCTTTCTTCATTGCCTTCTGCCCCGATCGCAGCATGTGCATCTTCTGGTGATAGAAAGCAGAAGTGTGCTCTCTTCCTGATATACGCCAGCACGGCAACACCGTCGAAGGATAGCCCAGTGATGTTCAGCTTAACGGGTATGCCTACAAAACTCGGCATCGGGTAATCTAAAAGGATTTCGGCCGTGAGAGACAACTTCACATCTCCAGAGTATCTGACACGAAAGACGGTCTGTAAGTCTTCGATGCGAGGCTCTCGAAAACGCCTTGGAGGCGACAAGGCTTCTTCGTCGACTACATCCTCCAACAATCCATCTCGAGTCTGTGGCCTGGTAGTGGTAGTTGATGTAGCCAATGTGGAGACACTCTCGCGTTCACGCAACACTGGATGTTGGGATGAATCTGCGGTTGGGGGTGGTGACAGCGAGCTTCCGCTGGCTGTGGGGCGATGTCTCCTCTCGTTCGAAGACGACAAATTTGAGTAGTCTGGCCAGCCGTGGGGCAGATGAGCACCTGCCACTGCGGCCAGAGGAGTCTGCGTTCCAGACAACCCAGTGGCTAGTTGAGAATGGAAATAGTTGAGATTCGATGTCCCTCCTGGAATTCCTGGTGTACTGACGCCAAGGAAAGGGCTGCCTATATCACCCGGGCTTTGCATCGACCTCATACCAGGGAGGCGCGTATCGATGTAGGGAGGGAGATGGGTGACTTGTGGTGGACCAGTCGTCCTCTCGACTCTATCCATTCTTCGTCGCTCTCTTAAATTTTCTTGCTGCGCCGTCTTAGGTTTCCAGCTATCGACGTCATTCTCTTGATCGTCATCTTCGCCGTAGTCATCCTCGGTCTCTTCGTAGAAATCGGGCAAAGGATCACAGATATCCTTGATATCAACTTCAGGTGCGATTGAGCCAAACTCGAAGGCATGGACCTTGACTCCTTTGATGAATCGAGGTAGCGTTACGGTCTGAAATTTCTCGTGCACAAAGTCTCGTATCTTCTCAGCCAGCGCGATGCCATCGGGGCCCGTGGTCAGAGTCTCCCAGTTGAGGTCGATGGACATCGGAGCTCTTCATCGATATCACGAGACGTCTCAAGGTCCTGTCATGGGCTGTGCAAGGAGACTTCAACACCTTGAGGGTTTGTTTGAGATGTGAACAGTAACATCCATTCAATAAAGGTTGAAATTGTGTATTCTGCTGCGTTCGTCGTTGACAGTTCTCAAATGGATCATTGATTGTTAGCAGTGGCAGCTTTTGCGAAAGCGCGGACGTTAAAGCGGCGCTTGGACCTCATAAAGCAGCATTGTTGACCGAACGACTTTCCTCTCTTCCTCTACTCTGTTTAGTCTACTACCGTCCACACGAGACTTCTCAACACGCAGAAATCCTTCCATCGCATATAGCGTGATTGCCAGCCAGATCAAAGCTATTTTCGTTGAGTCTTTTTCCACCGGTAGAATTTCTAAGTTCTGGTCAGCAGCCACCCGGGCGAGAATCCAGCACGTCTGTTGGCTGAGAGAACTTCAACTGTATTCCCCGAAATCAACGCGAGGTGCAAACTGTCTGCTGTCAAGCAGGATCTAGCTACCAGGGCTTACGCGTTCAGAGATCCTTCGCCCCCGCCAAAGCTCAGAAGTCGTATATTATCCTTATTTGTCACATCTGTTGGTTGACATCCAGATCTCGATTCAAGAGCCAGTTTTTGCTTTTCCACGTCGACGCATGCCTCTCTAGGCGCTTCGGCGCCTCTACCGCTCCCAGAGCAGGGGTCTCCTGCAAGGCAAGGCCGTTGTATCACTCTCTGCACGACACAGGCATTCAATTAGGGGCACATTGACATATTTCGCATAGTTTACTGGCCAAGGCGACGGGAGGGACCTGCACCTTCTCCGCTGTCAAGGCTGCAGCAGCACATCATCCGCAGTAGATCGTGCACAGATAATGTCCTCGAGCAAGTTCCAGTGCATTCAGCTAGATACAGCGTTTGAAAATTGCTACGAACCTGCACACGAGGTCATCAACTACCTCTTTCAGTCCTCCCGAGCTGTCAACAGGATGGCCTGATCATCATGAATCCTCCCTTTCGCCGAGCCAGTAAACATTAACGGAGGGACACCAACCGTCTATCCCACAAGGCCCCAACACCATTCATCTTCCTGCTGCAGCCTCTTTGCCAACGGAGGGTGGCTGCAACTCGAGGAGAATGGTCCAAATTTATGGCATGTGATGGTCGCAAATTTCAGTCTTCAACCATGCCCCTAGTCAGCCTGCAGAGAAAAATGAAATAGGCATGATCTCCTCTCATCACCAACACCGAACCCCCTTATATGCAGCCTCATCACATGATTCATCTTCAATGCATGCAGTGGCAAGGGTCTCGACACCTGAGATACGACCGTGGTGGCTTTCCTTGGCGTGTTATCTTTCTCCTTGAAACTTTTGCCAAATTGCCAACAATGTGTTCTTGTCGTTGCCACGGAACTTCATTCGACGTTGTGTATCGCCACTCGGAGGCTGTGGTTGCCTGCGGGCCAAATGCACAGCGGGTGTGCCCGTTCTGATGCTGCATTCGTACGGCACCGAAAAACTCGGAGGGGGCCACATCTGTGGCCTACCTGCAAGCGGCCACTCCGACTAGCTTTCCCACGGGAAATCCTGCTGGAATTCGTCGACGACCCTTGCCAGCTATCGGGAAAGATGCGGGTGTGGTGTCTAAGAATGTTGGTTGTTGGTGCCCAAATGTGCAGATGAGCTCAACCAGGTCTTAGCAAAGCAAGATCCATTACTCAGGATACGAAGGATGGTTCCCGGCTGCAAAGCTTCGGGCTGCGTTCACAAGAGTAAGCCCAGGTTGTGCCGAAAATGCCATGTTGATCTCGCTGATATTTTGACTGAGTTTAGGACGAATGCTAGCCCGAGCAGAATTCCCACCCCTTTCACAACTGATCTGAGGCGGCCCCCAAAATCCTGGAACTCCACAATATGCTGCATGCCTACAGCACTACTCTGGTGATCTTGTCATCGCCGCAAGCCTGAATGTATGAGGAACCCCAAATTTTCCCCGCCTGTAGATCCTAGAAACGAGTTAAGACCATCGCCATACCGTCTGCTAAAGCCGACAAATTCCCTCCGCGGAATGCACCGGCTGAAGCCCGGTGTCAGTGGTTATCTGGATCCCAGTTAACTTTCTATCCATGCATTGACAGTCCTACTGCTCTTGCCTGGGGGACGGACACATATCGCAAGGGTAGTCACAGGACTCGTGTTTATCTCTGACTGAACAGTTCCGAGACGGATTTGCCTGCTTCTTGGCGCAGGGGACAATCGGATATGTCTGACTATGTCCACAAGAGTACCAGCGAGTATATCGAGTACACATATTGGCGTTGGCGATCACAAAGTGCTTGAACTTGAATATACGCAAGGTCCGAGCTTGGAATTTGGACGACCGGTCGAGCTGTGGACATGACAGTAGTTACTAACTGGACAGATAGATGGGGGATGGAGAGTGGGTACTGTGCTCATCTAGAGCTGGTACATGGATAGTTCGACATACTGTGAAGTGGTCCTCTGTGTTCGTGCAGCCAGATCTTGGACCTTTGAAGCTGAAGTGTCGAAGTTGCGACGAGAGGCACAAGATTCGAGTTCAAGTGCTCGAGCGTTCAGTTTTCATCGGTGTCGGCAGGTTGCTTTATAGTCCGTCACACCATCCCGAGTGTACGGTTCGGTCTGGTCAGTTAGATTGAAGTGTTGTTGTTTGCCATTCCCAGTGGGATGTAGCAGCACTGCGGCGACCTTCCAAAGCAGATATGCCTGCCCGCGTGCGGCCTTGTTGGTGGTTTGTCAACCGGAGAGATGTGATGAGTTGAGGAGAGTTGGATTCTTCTTGCAGCCACAGAAGTATGATAGCAGGCTTGCTCAGAAAACCAACATGTATCCGTCATCCGGGGCGGAATGGTTGGCTGAAAGCAGGATCATTGAGGATCACATAACGGTAGGGCAGGCAAGGAACATCCTCAACGCAGACAAGGTTTGCAGCGCGCCATTGTAAAGGCTCACATGGACACCCAGCAAGAGATTGGCCTGCAAAAGGGAGAAGAGAAGTGGCCGCACGCAAGGTTGCAAGGAGGCATGGCCTAAAGTCGAAACTCCAAAGAGGCAAGCCCACGCTATGGGCCAGCCCCAGCAGCAGCAGCCCCACTGTTGCGCGTAGAAGACCGACGACCTTGTCGCTTCGATATTAGCTTCGAGGGTCGTTACAGGGTAGCAGCGCAAAATGTGCGACGGCTTCGGGTGGAGGCCAATGAATGGCGGGCATCCGATTTGAGGTCGCGGCTCACAACATGGCTTTCTACGAGGGTGCCATGTGCCCAGCCTGGGCGTGATCTCGACTTGAATCCTCTTTTCAGGCCGCTGGCAAGATCTGCCCAGGCTTCTGCCCGCCGTGGAGCTTCTCGAAGGCCCACGGGTCTGCTGGTCTGAAGGCTGACCTGCTTGGAGAGAAAACGAGGGGAGGAGATGAGCCCCCCGCAGCCCCCTGGAGCTCTGCTCGGCAGACAGCTCCCTAGCACCCCTTTTGCGTCAGCCGGAGGCGTTTGGTCTGCCGTGGAGCTACGACCGACTTACGCCCCCAACCATCGGTCCAACGTTAGCCAACGTCGACTGCCGTGCTGAGGCCCCCAATTGGAGACGGACGGGGCCTATCACCAACTGTTGCTTTGCTTGCGGTCCTGCGTTTGTACCACTATCCCCTTCACCACTGGAGCAGTCGGCATGCGCGGCGGGCCGGACATTAATCTGCGTGATCGTTGGCGACGCCCACTGATTGACTCCCTGGACTCCCTGCTATGCGCTTCCGCGGCAGCACTTGGATGTTTCGATATCTTGCAGCTGGGCAGGCCTTATCGGCGGACGTTGATACTCCACAGCAAAGACAGACTTCCACCCATGTCAGTCGGCCTGCTGGAGCACGGATTAATCCATCGCCCAAGCCCTCCCGCCACCGAGACCCCAGAAACGGCCGTTTTTGACTAGCCATAGCCGCAGATGCGGCCCTTCTGTCACCTTTTTGAACACCCGCATGAACCATTCGAAGTGTGACAA
This sequence comes from Hyaloscypha variabilis F, assembly GCA_002865655.1. NCBI lineage: Eukaryota > Fungi > Ascomycota > Leotiomycetes > Helotiales > Hyaloscyphaceae > Hyaloscypha > Hyaloscypha variabilis. The sequence goes on along the minus strand of KZ613948.1, from coordinate 1,650,232 downwards.
GATGGACCGATCGACAAAAGCTGCCCCCAGTCTTCGAAGGAGCTCGTCCTCACAATAGATACAGTACTGGATGACATAGCGTGAGTCAAGCTCTTATTTTATGATTCTGCTAAAAACCTCGTACGAAGCGACAAAGCCATCCTAGAGTATTGAGACAAGTGCTGGCCCGCATTCCCGCTCCCCACCACACTCAGACATATTTCCACCCATGTGGTGCCGTCAAGGGTGTGTAACGACTTGGCCTTGAACCTTGGACCTCCGTGGTTCGTGACAGAAATTTGAATAATCTTAAGAAATTTCCGTGAGGAGGCACAAGACCTTTCAATCTGCAGGACCCCGACGTCAACTTATTTCTGGCAGCGGATGGATGCAAAGCCTGCAAAGGTGTCAGCTGCGGCATCTGAGATGTGTGCCATCCAAACAAATGCCCCCAAGAGGCAAATATTGCAAAATCGAATGCCAATCAGCACGCAAATCTACTCAGCTGGACTTTTCTGGAGGTGGAACATCCTTCAATCAGCATTCATTATCGATAAGGAGAGTGTGCTGCCGGCCGCTCGTCCTCACGGACTGCTAGCGAATTACAGCGGCACAATAAGCGCCATTCAGATCCGGACAGGGGTGGGCAGCAGCGACATCTTTCGCCTCTCGTTTTCCCCTGTTGAGCACCCTGTAAAGACGCGTCAAAATCGGGCTGGACGACAGTGGGTGAGTGGGGAGCAGATTACTCGATAGATCGCGGACAGCACAGGAAGGTAATGTGACGTATTCCATGTAATATAGGTTCCTATTTGCCCCCCCAAACTCACGGCAGGCCCTTGATCCCAGTCTGCAAGCCCTGTTGTGATCCGGACTCCGAAGACATTGACAAAGTTGAACAGCAAGAAAGGATCCTCCCGGAAAGAGCTTCCGCAGACAGCTCTTGGACCGAACGTCATTTCAAAAGCCCAGACCCTCGCCGGGGAGAACGCACGAGCAGCTTCCGAATGACCGATTACTCTTTTGAACAACGCGGCAACGCCTCTGCACGGATCTCAAAGGCAAGCTGAAGTGAACTGCAAGTGTTCCTGGCGCGTAAGTGGAGCTGCATAGCCGGATCAAATCTGCAGCCAGCTTTGACATGATGCAGTCAAGTGTAACGATACCTCCTTTGGTGCATGGACCTAGCTCATCTCTAAGTATCCACACCTTTTGGGATTCTCAAAAAAGTAGCCATCTTCGAGGATCTGCCAGGAGCTTTCCACTCTACTGGCTTCAACAAGTCATCGGACCGACACCTCATGCAGATGCAAAGGCATCCCGTGCATGAGACCGCTATGATATGTACGGTATTTATAGAGGACTGTCCTCCACACAACCAACATTTTTCAAGATGCATTGCTGGAGCCACCAAACCAGGCCGAGAGAGGTCCGGGTCAAGTTGGGTCACGTGAATTATAACTCTCCTGAGTCAAAGGCCAACAAAAGCACTGAAGCTCGACCACCGCACCAACTTATTGACGTAAGAGTCTCTGACGAAGCCCAGGATCAATCTCTTCTGTACCACACCAACCTATCTACCGGCAATTCTGAGGCGCCTGGCATGACTCTACGGATTACAATCCTGGCAGAGCTGCTTTTGCAAGATCCTAGCAGAACTGCTTGACAAGAGGATTGAAACGCACTCATACCACCTGGTCTCTTTCACTGGATAATCTGTCTAACACCAACTTGGCCCCTATTCCAATCACAGATTGGATCGCACAGCTCGACAAAGTTTGACGAGATTGCTCTGGCTCGAAAGTGGAGGGCCACCGGATCCTACCGATTTTGCCTCGGTTGGCGCCTCGCTCAACGGTGCGGGGGACTCGATACTCCTCGATTACCCCAGATTTGTGGGAAACTAGAAACACCGATGACATTGATTCGAATAAGGAGAGTTCTGTCGTCTGCGTGGACTGACTTGATGGCACGCAATTGCTCGGCACGCCCCGAGAACCTTCCAATCCGTGCTCTTTGTCCTCCGAAGACAGCGCCACGAGCCGCCTGATTCGAGATCAGCAATCATGAAATGATCAGGCGAACAGCTGATGAACTTCACAATATGCTGAGTGGCTGGGTGGCTTTGCTTGAGGCCAAACGGAAAGGCTGTGCTGATTTGTCCAAGAGCTGAAGCAATTGCGGTTAGAGGTGGCCATTATCGGGAATCTCGACGAGGGGCAGGATGGCGTGGGAGTCCGCCCTGCAGAGCAAGCTCCCAGCTTCCGACTTATATTCTTGCCTGGAGGGTTTCCACCAATAGCAGCAGGGAAGACGATCGTCCGGGCCACAAGCGACGGCCTGACAGACTCGCAATTATCGTGCTTGTGAACTTCCATTACCCCATTTGGAAATATAGCTTCATTCTCCTCATGCGTGTTCTTGTTATATTGACCGGATTCCTCTCTCTTTGTTGTTTGTTTGCAGCAAACTTTTCATTCTCAATCAACATCTTTCTACCGCGATTACGAATCCTTTGCTTTTTATTCCCATCAGCCGACCCTATCCATCTCACACGTGCTTAGTGCTGCATATCTGGGCGCTCACCGACCAACCCTACGTCTTACGCCGAAGTCCCCCCACGACACCATCAATTTCTTACGAGAGCAGCTTAAGAAATCAAGGATAAAAGGGCTGCCTCCGAAGTTTTCTTTCATCAAATTTCCAATTTACGGCCCAAGTTTCCAATCCTGCGAGCCTCTTCTGCGACCCGAATCCTTTGTCCAGTCATTTCACAAAGGCCCACATACAATCTATCTTCGCGCTGATCCTTCCTTCAAGGCACACTTCCTTCCAAAGCAATAATGTCCGTTCCACCAACTCGCGAGGAGCTTCTCTCCATGGCCTTTCTGGGCCAGGAAAACTTCGCCCCGTCTGCTGAAGCAAGGCAACAACCTCGATTCCTCTCCCTCGCCCCAACAACCAGCGCTTCCTACCCTTCCAACCCCGCTGTCAAGTCTCCTGCACCTCAATCTCCTCTTCAGGCTAGTGCAGATACTCCCAACAACACCATGGCTGATCCAACTCCAGCCAAGGCTCTCAATACTACTACCCCGGCTATGCCTAGCGCGGCAGTTATTGACGAGGCGTTGAAGACAAGACGGAGCTCGAGCTTGAGCAGCGAAGGCAGCAGCCGGAAGAGGCGGTTTCTCAAGTTGGGACCCGTCCACTTCGGAGAGGGTGGCAACGGCGACTGGAGCGAGGAGGTTGTTGATGAGTAAATGAATGTTGCTATTTTGAGGCTTTGATGGACATGGGATCGGGAAATAGAAGGCGTATGAAGTTATGGAAGCTGTCGCAGGACTGGACTTCTTGGGCTTAGGGCACTGTTGGCGTTTGTTGACTAACGATTACGAATTATGATTGATATTTGAAGGCGAAGTTTGGAATTAGGACGTCTGCTAAGTAGCGGAATTGAAGCATTGCGTTCATGCATTTACAATACAAGAGATTGGAATCGATTGGATCTCAATAGCAGTTGACCAGTGAAACCCTCTTACTGCAGTACTCCCACACAAATGTTGCTTCGTTCGCTCTCACATGCACTCCTCACCCCATTCCCTTTCCCACCTCAACGCAACATCATCACATGCCATTCCACACGACATCTGATCACTTGTACCGTTCGGACCTTGCCTCTCGTATCCATGACTCTCGATCTCACCCATCACCATCACCACTCACTAATCCACATCTCTCATCATCCACCAATAGATCACGTGACCATACCCGCCGGGCATCCGAGCCCTCTGCATAATCGCTAGCATGCAGAGATTTCCATCTGACTCGGCATACACGTCAGACCTAACCTCTGCTCTCGATCGCATCTCTTCTCCATCCCATTTGTGCGCAAGACTCCCTCTGCATCCGGCGTCTGCAGCCGGGTGGATACTCTGCACAGTCTGCAGCCGTGCTTCTGAGAGGACATTACGAGGACCAATAGGAGAACACACCGGTACGTATAGGTCTTAGATTGTAAGACAGAGAGGAGATCTCGTTGGTACGATCAGGAAGGTCTAGCCTGCCAATGTGGCGTGAAGCCATCGCGCCGAAGCACGAATTCGTACGTCGATCATGTTTGTGATTGATGACGACTTGGAATGCGGTTGATGGTGAGAACGGCCGGCGGCGCGAGGCGGTGACATCGAGAATGGAAGGCTTGAGATAGAGATACCTGTGCATATGCATGGTGCTAGGCTAAGTAAGAGACGAATCGACGGACCACGAGTTGAGAGCGGTGGCCGCGGAGGTGCCCACGTCCTTCGATTGCCAAAGAATGAGAGCAGATGTCCGCTGTGCCTTTTTGACGTGTCTTCGTAGATCGAGGATAGATTGATGGCAAGTTTGGTATGTCGTATGTATGCGCCTCGAAGCTGCACCACTTCTTCCTCATTCAGGGCTCCTTATCATTGCCTCGACTTGACATTCATCTCAGTATTTCTTTCACAAGTACAGTTGGTTGGAGGCAGTAGATTTGCGAAGCAGGTGCAAGAAACGACCCTACTTCTAACCCCTTGTATAAAAGGATTCGAGAACTGCAGTAGACTATGAGTCTGAGCACAATCAGACTCTGCTCCTGCTCAGCTCGCCTGCAACTATGCAAGTTCAGAACACCCCGCCATATATCGCCATACCCAATCTGCGATGACACCAGCAAAAGAAAACATACATCTCGTGGGGGGGGGGGGGGGGGGTGTTAACACAAGATTAAATGCCTAAACAATTCTAGATATGTGCTGAGAAAATGACGGAATTATGTGTCTAGATTACCATTCATACCTTCTCGCTCTCATCATTAACCGTAAATCATAAGCATGATGAAGTAGCCACTCCCGTGCCTGATCTTCTAAGTGCAGGTCCTGCTCGAAGCTGTTCAAGAGAGCAGCCACGTCAGGGTGCTTTGACCCAGGATCTCCAAAGATCCAGCAGACATCGTAGAATGTGAGCTGGAGAAACCTGTCACAGTTCAGACCCTGGATGGTGTCCATCGGCTGTGATATTTGCCAGATCAAGATCCTGATATTTGACGTCTGATGGTCTCATCAATCCGATAGAGTCTTCCGTCCAGCAGAGATCTCATAGCCAGAAGCTTTCAGGCTCGGTGCAGCCACCACGGCGGCCAATCCAAATCAAAAGTTGTTAAATCATCTGTACAGTCGAGCAGACTTCCGTGGTAGCTGCCCGTACCGGCCATCATCCTGGACAATCGCAAGATATCCCCGCTCATTCTCGCTCTCGATATCAACTAGCTTCAGCTTCAGATTCTTGAACAGCTTCGTCCTGGCGAACCCACTCATGGCACTCCCAACATGGCTCCCTGGAATATTTGGATTGTCCTTGATCATCTCGGAGCAAAAGCCTAGCGATTCCGGAGCGTTGGATTTGTGGTTGAGAATCGTGCCGATAATTGCTGCAGCGAGCATCACGAGGCTGGCTAGGAAAAATACAAGAAGCCAGGCCGGATGGCATTCGTAGATCAGTGTGAACTGACTCACTGTAACAGGGCTCGTCCGTTGGTATGGGGCTTGGATGTCGTTCACGCCGACCTGCCCTGTCATATACATTGGAGGGTCATAACTTCCATAAAAGTATGCATTAAGGACTTGTTGCAGGTTTGCTGATAAACCTTCAATATCTCCGATATCAGTCAGGTCGGCAGCTTGAATACCAGCCTGCGGAGCATCGCCTTGACCTTCAACGTATAATTCCAAAACACTCGAAGTTCCGGGAGGGACAACTGACGCCGCTGCTAGCGAATTCGAAAAGGACGTAAACGTTCCAATAAATCCCAGATCGGTCAAGTTCTTGTTTGGATGGTGTTGTTGAGACGGTCGCAAGGATGGAACTTCACATGTAGTAGGCGTGACTTCGCTCACGAAACAAGATACTTCGGACTCCCAGTATTCGGTGGTCAGTTGACAAAATGCTGAGGTTACATCAGAACCACCTGTAGCATTCGTTTGAGATTGAAACAATAGAGTTAGTGGTTCGTAGGTTGAAGTGTCGTTCAATAGATCCCAAACGGACCCATAGGGGTTTTGTTGATAAAAGCCGTTCATAGCAAGAGAAAAGGTGATGTTGCTTTTGATGCCATAATAAGTGTCATTTGCAAGTGAGCCATTGGCCGCCAAAGTGAAAAGGCTTTCATCGATTGGGATGGAATGAAAAGCCCCGTCTGTATGATACGTGTTGTTGCTGCAATTTACACGCAGAAACGACGTCTCCATGGTAAATGTAGCATTGGCGTCGGTTTCAGAAAAGGCCAAATAAGCCGAGGTTATATTCATCGGTATGCCCAGAGCTGACGAGGAATAGAATGCTCCAAAATCTGAATAGTTTGACGAAATGTTGTACCCTAGACCACGACTCTCAGTTTGTGACAGATATGATCAGACTCGGGCGATCATGGATCCATGAAAGAGAAAAGTTAGTTCTCGTGTAGAAAGGGGGATGAACTTACAACCACTGCTATTAGCATTGAGATAGATGTATGCATTGTTGCTAGGATCACCACATCCTATATCAAGCAGACGAGGGATGTCTGGTACAATCAGGTTGCCAAAAGGATCATCGGTATGAATGGCACTATTGTGAGGGTCTGGAGGACCGTTTCCCATCAACACAGCGGAGAAGAGGGCATTGAGTGAGACCGATGCATTAAAATTGGGCGTAGCAAAACCTGGCCTTACGGACATGTCAAAGTATGTGACGTTGTAGTTTGTGACAATATCCTGGCGCTGTTTTAAGTGAACTAGTTGCAGTGATGACTGACTTCCCAAGGGCGACAGCGTCCAGATCAAGACCAGAACGACCGCAGTAACATGGAACATTCCCAGCTTTGACTGAGTAATGATTGTGGATCCAAACGTCTGGGAGCCCATCAAGCGTTCTAAGGGCTCTAGTGTAGATCCGCTTTCAAGCTTCCATTGCGCAAGCTTCTTTAAACACCATCCGACAACAGTTGCGAAGAGGATAGGGAATATCGTCGCAAGCTATATGAGATCAGTATCAGTGCGCAAGTCAAACGAATTCACGTACCTTCTGTGAAACACTCTGGAACTGGAGCCAGTGAGCAAGGTCCTCTCCGACTTCTCGATGTTGCAAGTGCAAAGCAAACGCGCCAAAGGCAAAGAGTGGTAATGTGATTGTAATCATCAAAAAACAGACAAGCGCATTCCATTTTCGTCGATGATTGAAATCCAAAGTGCGAGCTTGATCAGTCTTTCCTTCCTTCTCCAGGGCAAAGCTTTCAGTGCTTTCGTTGTCCTCGAGTAAAGAATTCTCAACACTCCCGCCGCGGAAAGGTCGCCGCATTGTTCCCATTGTCGATGTCGATAGTTTAATCTCTTCCATCTTCTCCCCCAGGGAGTCTGGCGCAGTGTATTTGCTCATTGAAAATTATTTTGCACATTAGTGGCAATAGGAAAACATTGAGGAATTTGGCCGAAGTCATTCTTTCATAGCTCTGAGACAAGGAATCGAGGGCAGTTAGCCAGCGGTCGTGAGGCCGAAAGAGGAAGTTGGAATCGGATGTTCTCTTACAAGCTGGTGCCTCTGGGTGGTCATCGCGAGTGCTGCGCCGGAGGATAGGGGTAATGCGGTCGGAGCTGCCACCAGTTACGTGCCGCTGCTCGCTGCTCGCTCAGGCTCTTGCATTGCTGAAACAAAGCATCAGGGGTGCATGAAAAGCGAAAGTTCCAGTCCTCGAATTTTCAGCCCTGCGGGATTAGATGCACAGCCACCCCACCTTGCCAAGCAAAGGCTGAAGAAATAATTTGCATAATATATAACAAATGTTGTTTCTTCAGCCACTCGGCTGAAAAAGTCGAGCGAAATTGGAATGAATACAACGAATGTTGTCGTAAGTCTTATTGGTATTATTAGATTTTGGTATAGATAAGTAGCATGCCTCGCCCAGAGTGCCTCAGTCCCAGCCAGGGCTTTGGGCTTGCTGCCTGGGCTGGAAAGAACTGCCGTGCTGCACTCGCGCACACGCAAGGTAGGTCTTGCATGTCGCGGCACAGCTTTTGCGGCGAGAGGTTTGCTCCCGTTCCTCGCGGCAAGCCCGAAATGACGCTTTCAATTGATGGCTCCTCCTCTTTCGATGTCTGCACTGAGTCTCATCCTAAATCCGGTCGCCTTCTCTCTCCCAGCTGTGGCTGAAGTTGGCCTATTAGACGGAGCGAGTCGCTCTCTGATCCAATCGGTTTCAACACTCTTCCTTGCACTTCGCGCTATACTTAAAGCGTTCTCAAACCGTAACATATCCAACGTCCCTTCGCTGGGTCGGTCGTCGGAACTTTTCTCCCTCCGTAATGTTTTACGTCGATTGTTCCATCTGCGTAATTGCCTGAACATGTCTCCGATATCGTCGAGACTCAAAGCAATTACAACAAGAGGGATGGACACTGCGAATCCAATTCCAAACATGTACTTGCTCACGTATGCAAGCGGAAGACTGGACTGCCCATCGAGCCGTGGGAATTCGCGGACGTTGATCGCGAAAAACGCAGCAATGAAGCTCAACGGTAAGAACACGATGGTCACGATCGTGAAGACCATGATAGTCTGGCTCTGTCTCGCCGTCCCTGCCGCTTGGTCTCGTGCAAAGCGTGCTTCGAAGGCATTTGCATGCTTTTGCTTCAAGTCCAGCATATCCGTGATAGAGTTGTAGATCCGTTCAGCTTGCCTATCCATGCGATTTAGATCGTTTATATGCACTTCGATAGCTTTCATCTGGTCCCTAAACCGCTTTTTGACCTCCTGCTGTGACTTTTTCTCATCCGCGTATATATCGCAGATGGCTTCTTGGAGGTCCGGTAGCACGTGAAGTTGATCCTCCATAACCTTGGCGATCATATTCAGTTCATCTCTGATGTCCTTCGTCTCTGCTAGAAGATCGGTTTCTTCGCCAATATCTAGGAGTTTGTCGACAAATAGAGGGCCACGCATAAACTCTTCGTATTTGAACTTCTCCTCCCGCTCCTCCCTTTTCTCCTCTTTTGCGTGCTGCCTTTCTTCACGATCCATTGTGCCGTGTTCAAGGTACCTCGAAAATCTGTTAGGACGCCGGTGATGTTGTAACCACTGCGACGCCTGTGCTGACGCTGCATTGAATTCTCGAAACAATACTGTTTCCCTGTCGGTAACGTTTCCAATACTAGACTCAAACATATCGAGAAATTGATAATCTTCGTCACCCATACGATTGCGATCAAACACACCGCTACAGCGATTTGATATGGTAATTGCAAGATCGTACACGCTTTTGACGGGCTCTCGGGTCTTGCTGTTGATATCCTCTATGACTGTATCCAGAACATTGAGAGGATCGTTCTTCGGCTGCTGCCAGCGTTGCGGGAATGCTGTAACAATGAGGCCCTTTCCCAAAACCCACATCCACAGTTGATCTACCATGACAATCTTGGGATCAACGTTCGGATCATCGTAGTTTTTACCTTTTAACTGATAACGATACACTACTTGATCATGGTCACGACTCTCTGTATCAATGTTGTGGTAGAATGACTGATCTAGTGTTCGCCGTACATGAAGAGATACGGTTGAGGTTGCAAGATGTGCTCGAATCAGCATCTCATCGTAAGTGCTGGCCTTGCCAAGATTTCTACTGAGCGGAGATCGGAGCGTCTCCGCACGCTTGATCGCTTCCTGCATCTCTTCACGACGGCGGCTGCTTTCAAAGTGAAGATACGGCATGAACGTGAACACGTTATTCCTTGGTTGTATGGGCTCTTTCCGGGCAGGAGAGCTGGGGGATACAGGACGTCGAGAATCAAGAGGTTGACTTGATTTGCGTTGTTGATCCCTGACTGGCGTGTCTGTGCCTTTTGGTGATTTGTTGCCTTTTGTGCTGGGTTTCTTTCCCTTCTCTTTCTGTCCCGCTTTGGACTGGTCTTTCCCGCCTTGATATGAAGGTGATTTGAAGAGATCGGAGCCTTCTTCGCGGAAAGTTGAGCTTCTAGAGGGTGTTTTTGGGATACTAGGGGATTCCGATCCTCCATTGATGACGATAGTCGGTGGCCCCGGGTCTTTGGCAGTTTCGGCTGGAGTTTCTTCTGCTACGTTGACCGCCCTGGCCGTGCTTTGGCAAAGAGGCCTCATGAAATGGGAGTGGCTCTGTTGACCTCGGTGCTGGTTACTGAAGGATCGTTCTAATGCTTTGAACCCTTCGACATCATTTGCACCCTCTTCGATAAATGCTTTGGTGAGAAGGGCTTCGACCCAAGCCATATTATTGGCTGGAAGATGTATCCATCTGAAGTTTGTTGCTTTGTCGTTTGGCAGCACGGTGAGTTTCGCCTTCCGAGGGTTTAGTTCATCACGTCCATAGAGCAACTCTGCGGATAATCATCAGTGGTAAATAAAGCATAAGATAAAGGCAACCATACCGTACACAGTCCATCTCTTGACTCGATTTTCGTTACGGAAATTTCCAAAATCCACAATCGTGGCATGAAAGCCATTGCAAGCCCCTAAAGCATCTTCCGACATCCTTTCCAAATTGTTGAACGGAGCCAGAAGGCTGACGATATCTTTTCGTTTGTTTTGAGCTGCTCGTAAGAATGGAGTGCTTCCAAAAGTGTCTCTTGCAGTCCTCCTGATATCCTTTTGCTCAAGGAGGAGTTTGACGACCTCAATATGACCGCCTTGAGCGGCAAGATGAAGAGGTGTCATTCCATTCAGCAGCTTGGCATTGACGTCTGAACCAGCCTCGATCAAGATACGCACAATGACCTGAGACCCAATTTCGCAAGCATTATGTAGAGCTGTCCATCCGCCATCACTTTGCTTGTTACATTCTGCTCCATATTTCAGCAGCAGCAGCACCAAGTCGTCACGATCATGGCTAGCAGCAAGATGTAAGCTTGTCTTCTCTCGAATTTCGACAGCATTAATGTGAGCAGTCGGACCCTTTGGTCTCGTGAGAAGAAGCTCTGCCAGGTGCAATTTCCCAGTGGCACACGCCCAGTGCAATGGAGTACGACCCAACTGGTCTTGCCCCTCTGGCCCATCGATTTGAATGTTCTCTGCCAAGATACGTTCAATGACAGAATCACCCCAGTCGCACTTCTTGTCGGCACCCAAGTTGTGTAGGACGTTCCTCCCGCGTGCATCCTTCGCGTTGATATTTGCACCCTTCACGATCAGAGAATTCAGAATATGCCAGTGATTCTGCCATGCCGCAGTCATAAGAGCAGTCCTTCCCTTCTTGTCTGCGGTCTCGGGATTTGCGCCATGCTCTAGGAGCAGCTGGACAATCGCGATATGGTTCTTCTCCACAGCTCGCAGCAGCGGAGACAGTCTGTTTCCCGGCGCCCCATCTGCTTTCGCGCCTTGTGCTAGAAGGTATTGTGTTGTGCCAATCTTTCCTTTCTCCGAGCTTCGCATCAACCCGATCCTGAGGAAGTTGTCGCTCAATTGGTTCTTCGCTCTTGCCGACTCGACTATCCTGCTCAGCAACTCGACATCGTCGCTCTCAGCTGCCCGTAGGAGCTGCGGTTCGAGCCTTTCATTGTGGCTACCATCAGAGGACCTCGACCCTGTCCGCTTTCGTGTCAATCTTTCCCCCTCCGTTGCCATTTTCTGTTCAGCATCCCTCTCTTATGAATCTGTACTTGGTCGCGTCTTGTTCATGAGATTTCTTTGTTCTTGGAGCATCGGCCTGATCCTGTCGTCTCCATTGTATAATTTCGAAAGTCTGGACTCGTAGAAGGCCAATGCCTGTGGAGCGGCGCGATTTTGGAATTGCCATCGCGGTTTGCTGCAGCCAAGACCTCAAGAGCTTCGATGGAATAATATACGGTGGCCGAGATTGTCAACTATGTCTTGCCCCACCTTCCTACCCCACCTACAACTCTGTGTCTAGATTTGTCGTTTTATACAAGAACATATTGGCCAGGAGGTGATGAAATGCGGACTTCCAAAACGATAGTTTGGAATATTGTTTTGTTGTGTTTGAGATACAGGGGAGTTTAAAGTCTCAGATCACGTGACCTGGCCAGGAGGTGATGAAATGCGGACTTCCAAAACGATAGTTTGGAATATTGTTTTGTTGTGTTTGAGATACAGGGGAGTTTAAAGTCTCAGATCACGTGACCTGGCCTCCTTTCCTCCTATACAACAATCTATTTTCATTACAACGACGTCTTGGAATCTATTGTAAAAGCTGCGGCAGGAAGTTTAAATAGAGACTGTTCGAGCTCATTAGATTTCATCTTGTAGCGCCGAGACTATTTACATCGACCAATTCTGTCCGACTTAGTACCCCTTCGGGGGCGTGTGTTTCTTAGTCCCGGTGTTTTCATCTTTGTCGTCACAATCCTCATCGTCATCGTTCTCATTATCATCATCTTTTTCATCCTCCTTGTATTCCTTATCATCATCATTGTGGTCATCTTTCCTTCCATTACCCCCGTTTTTTCTCGAGTCTCCACGGTCAGCATGAGCTAGCACACCGTCTGCTCCACGTCTACCGAGGAACACGCCATCAAAAGCTCATGCAGTAGACATCTCGCAAGTCTCAAGAGCACCCCTAAAAGTCTGAGGAACTATGTCAATTGTCAATAGATTTTCAGAAAGAGTCCATGGCAACAGCAACACTTACAGGAAAAGCTCCAATGAGAGGAGCAAATCCACCGACTGCTAGACAGAGAACGATGTTGTGGACACGCATTCTGAGCTTGGTTGAAGACTTTTGGGGTCTGGAATGATTGATAAATTGGCAATGAAGATGATTTGACGTCTTCGGAAATAGTGATTGAGGATAAGGCTTTATACATATTTGTCAGAATCTAGACTGCTCGAGTTTCATTCCTATCGTTGAAAGTTGACTTCAAAGCATATCTGTCTTTTGGGTATTTATTGATGCCTCAAAAAGGGTTCTTCAGTGAAGCTCAAGTCTTTTCGATGAGGAACTGTTATGGGTATCTCTCACGTGAGAAGACAAATTGACCTATGAAACAACACCCCATGCTTCATTTGAGATTTGGAGGGCCATGAACTAGCACGTTAGTAGCAATTAGTCGAATGTTGCTCTTTGAGTTTACAATTGCTCAACAATGCCACCTTAAGTTTCCAGAGATTCGAGTGTCCTCGCACGTATTCGGATACGGGTTCTCGGATCCCTACTCGAATATACAATTTGTCCATGTAAGACCAAGAGTTTGTTCACTAACTACGCTTTTATCTGTCATGCTCTCGCATCAGGAATTGTTGTTTTCTTGAAAAAGAAATTCTGGCTTGGCAATGATGGTGTCAAGAGATCCTTGATTTTCGCTGAACCTGATATCTGGAAACTCTCTTTAATAGAGACGTATCATGCTTACAGCATAATACAATTGATTCCAGCATGAAAAGGAGCCCAAGAAATGTCCCGTCCTTGCTCTAGATCGTCTTTCGAACACTGCTGGGTGGTCAAAATAGACTTCCTGATGCGGGGTTCGCTTATTAACGTGAGATCCGATCGCTTCAAGCATCCCCCCTGAATTTGGCGAGTATTGCGAATAAAGCTCGAGCGCTCTGTTCACAGATGGTAAAGCCCAAAATTTGTTTAATGAATCCCCTGATTCAAGATCAGTACGTAACCATCAAAGCATCAATTCGTCTTGACTGCCAAGAGTGCCCACTCGGAGACGAATCTCTCGATCTTCTGCTTTATATATAACACTTTATCACATATCCTCATTTCTGATTTTATAGAGTGGTAAGATCTTTTCTGATTGAAAATAAGGAGAACTATTCTTTTCGAGATAGCCCCTCATTGCGTAAGTAAACCTATCTAAAAGAACCCATCCGGCTCACCCAACAACCAATACTCACCAGCATTGTCCCACGGCGCTTCTTCCCCATCCCTCCCCCTCCCCTCCCACCTCCTCTCCAACTCCCCCAAAACAACCCTACTCAAATGCCCCTCCCTAACCACCTGCCCAGCACCCTCCTCCCCACCCCAAACCTCACCACATCCGCCACAAACGCCCCCAAACACCCCTCCCCCTCATTCTCAAACACATACTCCACACTCCCGAGGGGCACTCTCCCCTCATTCACCTCATAAAACATTTTATACCCCTCCATCAATTTCTGCATAACCGTATCCAGGAACGCAGGTGCTTGGAGACTTTCGCCGATGATGTATAGCTCGATTAATTGGTGGAGAGCGCAATCGAAGGGGACGATGCGGATGGATGTGTGGTTTGCGGATGCCATGTCTGGGCGGCCTTTGTATAATAGGGGAGGCAGGATGTGAGTTGGGAGGTGGGAGTAAAGGATTGAGTGTTGGAAGATGAGCCAGAAGTCGCGGCGGGTGTTGAAGAGGTAGAGGGTGTGAGAGGTTGAGTGGAGGGGGCGGTTGGCGAAGGAGTGGCTGATGAAGCCGGATTGGGTTAGGAAAGGAGGGGCGAGGATCTGGCAGGAATAGCCGTCGTCTAAGGTGATGGTTATTGTGGGTGTTGGGAGGTTTCCGTCTTGTGGAGCCACGGTGCCTGCCATTTGCTCGAGGACAGGAAGTTGCTGAACTTGGTCGAGTTCTTGTAGAATAATTCGACTCTTGGAGTACAGAGGATTAAAGATTAGCTGAGAAATAATAGTTGTGTGATGAGCAATAGCTATTGCTTAACCAAAGGAAGATCTTGAGTTCAAGCATCAACACCAGACCTCAACCCGATCTACTTAATATCCCAATCTTAGACCGAGAAACTTCTGTTCCATTGTCTCTGCCCCTTTGTTCCTAACAACAATACCTATTGAGAAGCACATTCGAATCGGCAGCGAAACACATGGCATTGTTCAGCTTCAAAGTCCATTGTTTTCACGCTTACCCCCGCCATTCAGGGGCTCGCTTCCGCCACGTGACCTATTCCTCTAGGTACCTCTTCGAATTAGTTGCAGCAAGATCTCTTTCCCATCACAGATGCGGACTATTTCAACCTTAAGGAGCTCATCATGATGCAGTGCCTGAGCCACGGACTCAAAAGTTCAACGTATCCGAGGACTTGCCGCCGGCGAAGAAGACGCCATTTCGATGACTTTTCAACCCAATTCTCAATCAGACGAAACCAACAACCAACAAGACGAAAAGCACCTCGAGATTTGACAACAGAATCCGACCTGATAACAGAAAGATTCATCAACATGAGCCCCCCGAAAGTCATTGCTAGGCGAAGGGTACATTGATTCATGAGTCTTACCACGAGGAGAATGTGTGTACTTGATTATTGGAAATCGAGTCGAGCAAAGGAAGAAGGGATGCGTTCATTGCACCGAGAACGTTATTTGCCATAAGGAGGGAAAGAACATCTTAAATCGTGGCTTTAATATAGGAAATGACAGGGACAGCCTACCTACTCTGGAAAAAGAGAGAGAAGATTCACGGCACAGAACCGATTCGTACGTCGCACTTTCTTTTGTCTATCTCACTCTTATATACGCCACCGAGTACCGAAAGGAAAACGAAGAGAGGATTACGCTCCCATAGTGCATTCAGAGATGTATGTGATCTCGCCCTTCCCTACTTCAAGCTACCAGCCGCCTTGAACAAGCTGCCCTCAATAATCCCCACCCACTTCTGCGCAACACCATAATCCTTCGCATCGATGGCCTCCACAAGACCAGGGAACACCGCACCTGCATAGCCGGTCCAGAGACCTGGCGCAAATACAACATGCTTGAACCAAGGCCGGCCATCGAGGCCTTCCGGATACAAGAATTGCCGCTCGAGGTACTTGTATTTGCTATTAACTCTGCGGATGTTGTAGTACAGCTTGATCTTGGAGTACCACTTCCACCAGGGAATGTCTTCTCCGGCTTCTTCGGCTAGCTCTGCTGCCCAGGCATCGTGGGCTTTGGCTGCTTTCTTGAGCTTCTTGGCGGCTTTGTGGAGTTTCTTGAAGGAGACTTTGAGCTCTTCTAGGTCGCCTTTGGGAGCATTGGGTGTTGGGCGTGCACGGACTTCAATTTCATCTTCCTCTGCTGTGCCGGAAAGTTTGGATTCAACGTTGGAGATATATTTGTCCAGGGCAATGGCGTAATCAGTAGCATTGAGGGGTATGATAGGAGCCTCTGCCAATTTCGCGGTGAACAAGCCAAATAACTTGGCAGTTGCGGCGTGATAATGGAATCCTGGGTCGCCATAGGTGTTCATCCAATAATAGGAATCGTAGTTCGAGTGGTAATGGTAAACCGCCCCACCAGTGTTACCTGGAGCTTCTGGGTCAGGTCCAAAGCCAAAGTCGACGGACGGAACACCAGCATAGTCTTGGAAGGCAGTGAAGTCCGAGCCACTACCCATGGTGCTGATTCTGCCATCCCAAAGATCTCCCAGCGTCTGACCTGGAATTGTCTGGTTAGGTGACGGAATCAGTGCAGTGACTTCGTACAATAATTTGTTAAGAAGTGGAGAAGCTGAAGCATGGAAGATAGGCCCGACAGTTGCAACATCCAAATTCACGTATGCGACATTAGCATGCGTGAGCCACGGGAGATATTCTTCGACCCATTCTGTCGAGCCAATCAAGCCGTACTCTTCGCCATCCCAGCTTGCAATGACAATCGTCCGTAAGGGCTTCCATCCTTGGGAGAGTGCCACACCGAAAGAGCGAACAACCTCATTGAGCGCTGCAGAGCCACTGTTTGGGTCTCCTGCCCCACCAGCAATCCAAGCATCACGGTGATTGCCGATGACAATCACTTCATCTGGAAGAGTGCCATTGATCACACCGATGACATTCCAGAGAGGCGTGGTCACATATTCTTGCTCGTTGACAAGATTGAGGACGAGATCATCAGGAGAGGGGCCAACATTATAGTCGACACCCTTGTATTTCAGCCCCTGGTTTTGTTGCCAATGTTTGTTGATGTCCTTGGAAGATGGACCATACCCATTGAGAGCTTTGAGAATCGGGATAGCATCGACGTACGAAATTGGAATTGAGGGAATCGACGGGATTGAGCCCTCAACTGGTTGGCGAGGAACTCCGGGCTTCGAAGGGTAACCAGGGGTTGTTCTAAAAGAAGTTAGTGATAATTACAAGATGGATTCAGGTCACTTACGGATCTCCAGGGGCAACGCTCAGGAACTGGGCGCTTCCTCTCTGCACACTACTCGGGTTTCTCGCAGGCCCTTTGGGATAAGTTGTGACGTTGTTCTCATCGGTAGAAGCTCCATCGTCTCCAGGATCTGTGAAAAGAATTGTGCCAACCATTCCCAATTCTTGAGCACGCTTTATCTTGAGGCCTCGGAAGATTCCCCCATACTTTGCAACTGCAATCTTTCCTTCTAGGCTGATATTCGCCTTTAGCAGATCCTCGTAATCCTGGTATGTTCCGTAGTTGACATAAACATATGGCGCCGTGACATTTCCGCTTGCAGAATAGCCATGGAACGTAGGAATGCTGTCTTCGAGTCCTGTGGTTGGGTCTTCATCCAAGACATCCTCTACGAGACTTGCTTCGAATTTGACCTTCCACGAGTCCACATCATCTTTCCCCTTCTTCTTGTTCTCGTATAGAGCCAGTCGGTGACCAAGAGGGTAGTTAATGTAGATATCATATGCAACGATATCGGACTTGACTCCCCACTCCTGCCATCTGTCCTGCGTCCAAACAGCTTGGCTGTAGTTCTTTCCAGCCAAATGTGGCCCTGATGTATAGTACTTGCTCCATTCCTGCGCTTTTTCTTCCTTTGGTGTCTCTAGCAAGATAGCTTGCAGCTCTGAGAAAGCAATCGACTGGGGTTGAGGGCGATAGTGAGGGAACTTTCGATGGTGATGGTCTGGTAGTAAGGCGACTGGGAGGAGGAATAGTACGGTGAGAGCAATCAAGGAGGATCCAAGGGCGATTGTGCAGAATCGACGGACGAAGCTGTGGGTATACCGCTGCCTCGCAGGGCCAACTCGCACAGTGGCAATGAGCGGGGTGGTCTCGTTGCTCTCCATCTTCTCATCGATAAGCCTGCCCATCGTGCGTTAGTAGGTAGGAGGTAAGTTGTTTGTGTGAATCATTCGAATGTATGTAGAAGGCAGCAAGATGATCCTATCTGAAGGCAATTGAAGCAGAGACGAAGTCTCGACGTTCTGCGAGCACGCAAGAGGGACGAAGCTTACAATCATGAGGTTACCTGGCAATTTACCGGTAAGCTTGTGTTGCTTGGGTCAATGTTTGGCAAGAACGCCGCAGGGGCACGCCATCAACCTTCCTTGAGAAGTTAGAGCTTGAAGCTCCAAAGGTGGGGACATGCAGAACTTCACGGAATGTCTTACAATTTGCCCGCCGCACGACGTCAGGGACTCAGGGTAACACGGCTCAGAAGCGGCCAACTGATGAGGTTGCATTGAGGCTTGGTCAGCTACGCACGTGACTCCGACAATCGGCTGGTCTCACTCCACTTCTTCTCAATCTCCAGCGTATCAGCGCTGCAAGCGCCCGCAGCGGGGTAGTTGTGTCCTAGAGCAGTGCTTTAGACGAGCTGGTCGGGAGAACTTTTCCGCCAAAAACCCTGCCGCAGTGGCACAGGATGCACTTGCTTTGCATCCCCCGCTGTTGCTGGTGGCTTATCGGGGCATTGTGCAAGGTGTGCAAGGCGGGTGATGACTACTTGATCTCAGCCTTTCTTCTTGACTCGAATTCAACTCTCTTTCCTCAACATCTCTGTCTGCATGACCAGCTACTGAAGCTGTTGTTCAACCAGCTCTCAAGGTTCTCATTCCCTTAAACATACCCACGTTTTCGTGGCCTTCCATGCTTGGCCCGAAAGTTACACAACGGTACGATCGACAAATACTAGGGGTTGAGAAGGCTCTGCTACCACCATCAACATGGTGAAAAGACGGTCACGTGGGCCTCCCAAACTGCCCGTCAGGCAGTTGGCAATCCTTGGTGAGTGTTGACTCTGATTTCAGTTCTACTCACTCTCCAGGCGGTTGAGTTGGTGGGGTTGAGATTCTGTTACTTGTGGTGGCAAGGCTCTGAAAAAAAAAAGTTCGGCGGGTGGCACAGGGCTGTGAGGGATGATCAGGCAGAAGTTGAGATCCGAAGTTTTGGAAATATTCATCGATGGCACTTGCAAGAAATTTAAGTTTTTCAGAAGGTTCTTCAAGTCCTGAATGCTTCTCTGCTTGAGCTGGCCTTGCTGATTATCCGGATTTCCTGCTGTTTTGTACGCCGATCGACAACCTTGGTACCCCCTAACCTCAGCGTCGCGTCTTGCTTCTTGTGACAAGTTGCGCCTGAAGCACTTACTGATAAACTCAAAGCGATATGTAGATTCGCAGAACCTGTGGCCATGACTTCGGTCTTCCCATACCTCGTTAGTTACCTCACCCCCACTTATGCACCTTACTGACTTCGACAGCCTGAGATGATCGAGAGTTTCGGAATCGAAAAGAAGAATGTTGCAAAGTGGGCAGGCATCACTTCAGCCGTCTTCTCCCTCTCACAATGTCTCACGGCGATCCTCTGGGGAAGAGCATCAGACAAGTTTGGTCGAAAACCAGCAATCTTGGTTGGCCTCACTTGTACCATGCTTTCGTCATTGATGTGGGGAATGTCGACCAGCCTTCCGATGGCAATAACAGCAAGAGCTCTTGCAGGTGGCTGTAATGGCAATGGTAAGCCTCTTTCTTGAAACCAAGGAATGTTGTTGACCCCTGTCAGTGGGTATTATCCGTACCATGGTAGCCGAAATGGTACCAGAGAGAGAACTTCAACCAAGAGCATTCTCAATCATGCCACTGGTCTGGAGTCTTGGTTCAATATTTGGTCCTTCCTTTGGAGGATTCTTCGCCAAGCCAGCTGAGCACATGCCTGGGCTGTTTGGAAACAATAAGTTTCTGATCAAGTATCCATTTGCACTCCCAAACATTGTGGCCAGCTCTCTGTTTATGATTGGCATTTCGACTGGATTCTTGTTCCTGAAGGCAAGTTATCCTCACGTGTTGCTCGTTCACTGCTCACAGTAATCAGGAAACCCTCTCAGATAGACGTCACCGCTCCGATCCAGGTCTGTTCCTAGGCGTACTTCTTACAAAGCGACTAGTATCTCTCCTCAGAAGAATCTTCCGTATGGACAAGAATAAGCCATACCGCCGCCCGTCAGAAAGTTTCGATGAATCCTCAGCATCACTCCTCCGCCGCGCATCCGACGCCTCTAAATACGAAGAAACCCGCAAGAACAGCAAACCACCTCTTCCCCGCCCAACCCTGGTGGAAGTCTTCACCCGCCAATCAGTCATAAACCTAATAGCCTACACCTTCCTCGCCCTCCACTCCGTAGCCTACGACCAACTCCTCCCCATCTTCCTGCACCACCCGCGCCAAAACCACAACCCCTCCAACACACACCTCCCCTTCAAATTCAGCGGCGGCTTCGGGCTCAACAGCTCGCGTATCGGCACCATTTTCACCATGTACGGCATCCTAGGCTGCTTCGTACAATTCCTCGTCTTCCCACCCACAGCCCGACGCTTCGGCGTCCTAAACTGCTTCAAAGGCTGCGCGCTCTCCTTCCCCCTAATCTGCTTCGCCACGCCCTACACAGCCCTCATCCGCGACCCCTTACTCCAACAAGCCGCCATGTTCGGCATCATGATTGTCAAGTGCTTCGCCGTCATCTTCGCATTCCCGTGTTCCGTGATCTTGTTGACGAACTCGGCTGTTAGTCTCAGGATCCTAGGGACGCTGAATGGGTTCGCGGTGTCGATTTCGGCGGTAGGAAGAGCGATTGGGCCGGCGATGGGCGGCGCGGCGTTTACTTGGGGGCTGGATAAGGGGTATGTGATTACGCCGTGGTGGCTACTAGGCATTATATCCGCTGTGGGAGCGGTGCCGATCTGGTATCTGAAGGAGATGGAGGGGTTCAGTAAGTCGGATTCGAGTGATGAGGAAGATGATGACGATGACGATGAAGATGTCTTGCCGACGGTTGATGAGGATATTGATGGGGAGATTCTAGAGGGCGATGAGGTGTTGGCTTTTGAGCAGGAGGAGGCGTTGGATACGGTTGATGGACCGAGCTTGAATAAACCTCGTTCGAGGAAGAGTGTGGATGGTGCAGATGAGGAGCATATGCCTGTTAGAAGGGGGTCGAAGACGGGACCTAGGAGGAGTAGTTTTGCTATGGAGAGGAGGATGAGTTCTCCTATTGGCGTTAGGGGTGGGAGTGTGGGGCCTGGGGGTTCTAGGAGACTGAGTAATGGGCTGGCTGCTAGTAATATGGGTCAGGGTACAGGAGGGACGAGCTTTGCTTGAGGCGTTGACGTGAGGAGATGAGATACAATCTGCATGGATAGAACATGGCTTAATCCATATAGAGAATTGGTTTTAATATAAAGCATGGTTTGAGTTGAGTATTTGTCCTGTGCCATTCTGTTGTGAGAAATCTGTGTTGTGAGGGCGAGTACTTTGCACCTCATCTGATGAAATGGAGATGGGAGCTCTAGTAATGTATTACTGCTAGGAGGCTCGAGAAGGCAATTCTGGACCACACTTCCTCTCTATCTTCCTCGAACACATTTGTGGTAAGTTGGACTGTGCGGAAGATGAACTGAGGTATTATGTTTTAAGATCTGCCCAATTTCAGAGACCCAAGTATGGGAGACCTTCCATGGTTCTATGGTAGTTTTCTTTCCTCCGTCCAATCCATTTAATATCCGGATGCTCATCATCAGGCCTATACGGTGTTAGCACCTCCGCCTTTTTGTCATATCCCTGTAGATAATCAGCTTTTAATAAATTGAAGTGCATGGGACGTGTATATACAGGTGGTTTTTCCCGCTTTGGATTTGTCTCTAGGTAGTCTTTCAACTTTTCCACTTCGGCCTCGTTAGCCTGAACTCCACGTACGGGACAATCGACCTCCAGATGCCGGCCTCCAATCCTCGCACGCTACACAATTCATCGAAGCCAATCGCGTCTGCAACTGTGAAACAGAAATCGCGTGATGGGCTTGTGAACCCTTTCTTCTCTAAGAATCGAACACGCTCGGAGAGTGGCAGAGATCTCGTTATCTTGATTATGAGAGTTGTAAGGGCCAGGAGAGTTTGCAATCTGCCGAGGGCCCCTTGTGGTTCGGGATCACATCTATAGATTTCCCCACGCCAATGAAATTGGAGTCTTTTGAGCTCTTTCTGAATTGGGTATGTGTCGGGCTTCTGTAAGGAGAGGAGAAAAGAGGTGCAGTAGAAGTGGATGGCGAAATTTCTCTTGACTAGTGTCTTTTGGAGTTCGTACATGAGTTGTCGGTTGACGAATAGCAGTGAGAAGGACGGCTTCCTGGCTGTTCAGTAGGCAAGCTCATTTTCACGACAGCCTGAACAGCGCTTTCTGTCAAAGGCTGCTCTTAAATAGACGGAGATTAAGACTTGGTATACTATGTGGAGATTATAGATTGTATCTCGTAGCTCGCGAGGCAGGCGGACGAATGGTCGAATGTACGAGGTTGTACTCGTATTCTCATTGTCCCTGACGGCTTGGGACATGCAAAATACCCTTCGTAGGTCGCATGCCTTCGTCTTTAGAAAGCTCCACCAGAGACAACTCTAGACGATGAGACGCTTTGCAAATTCATAAATCACTTTTGACAATAAATATCGTGAATAGTCGAAGGTTTAAAAGTGTGGAAACGCGGGTGATATGGATGAGGAAATGACAAGGGGCAGGAAGTAAGTTTGAAGGTTTAGAAAGTGAATCAAGCATATCAAGCAGTCAGAAAGAAAGTAGGAAAGAACGGCTCCCTCTCATCATTTTGAGTAGCAATGGTTTGCTATCTTCTTTCGTGGAAACACTAGTGCTAATCTGAATTTGTGACAAAATAGTGGTCTTTAATGTACCATAATTTGAGGGAGATTTAAAGTGTGACAACCAATGTGCGTCATCCAATATTCCTGAATTTAATGAAAATTCTGGCAGGCTGGTCTCTTCTCTTTCCGGATAATCCTTCAGTAAGGAAGTAGCAGCACTCGTACATTGAAGATGCAAGGACTACGCTACGATTTCCGACAACCTGGTGGAAGGAACAATTCAATTGGCTTCTGCCGCAATCTTTGCTAAGGTTGAACTCGAACTTGTAAAAGAGGTCTCCGATTCAAAAATAATTGGCGACCACAATTCTGTCTAAAATCATCTGAAAATGTTGATGGTGACTGTGAAACCTGAGAGGTGAAGGGGAAATGAGGGGTTGCACAATTGTCACTTCTCGGTCACCGCACAGCACTTCTCCCCACGACTCGCTTTATTTCAACCTCACTTCAAAGCACTTTGCATTCTTCAAAACCTCATCCTTGAGTCACGAAGCTTTCAATCTCCCCTGAATTACCCCCATGATACATATTTCATTAAATTGACATCGTCTTTCAATATGCTGCTACCTTACAATTCTCATCACTTCACAAAAGCGGGAAACCTAACCCTGTTGTTACCGTTAATCCCCTTCACCTCGTCTATAACTATATACCACTCTTCTGATATGATATATATTATCTTTCAAGGTTCAACGGAAAGAGATCTCTGATACTTCACACACATCATCTAATAAGATAAAGGATATACCGAAGATGGACCTCGAGCACCCATTCAGCTTTCAAGCCGTTGTCCTTCCTCGCGGGCACCTGCATCAAGATGATGTAGGAAGCTTCAAGCGTTTTCTCGAGCTATCTCATTTGGCAGTCCCTTGTCGTTTTTTCACGATTATTGCTGTCTGCTCAATGTGATCGATCACACTGTACCTCCGCAAACCGGAACATTTATTGGCCTGAGCGTTGTTTGAAGATCTCGAATGATCTCGCGAAGCTGGAACAATGTTGATGTTGCAGGCGTTGTTTGAATATCTCGAATGATCTCACAATGCTGAAATCTTCGACGTTGTTGAGGAATCTCAATCCTCCGCAACCTAGAACATCGTTGACCTTACTGGCGTTGTCTGAAGAAAATTTTGAATGATCTCGCGGAGCTGGAACAATACTGATATTGACGAATCTCAATGTTCCTGGAGGCAAAGAACAATGTGAACCACACCGGGGATTTCCGGAATATCCTGATGTTCCGAGAAAGGCTTGGACAATGAAAATTCACCTTTCAAGTTCGAGGTTGTGTCACATGATGGCCACCAAGCGAGCCCACCTCACTTCACCAACCCTATCGGAACGATCTAGCTACCCATCGTTTGTAACAACATACTCCCCAATTTGCTTCTGACGGCCAACTTTTCCTCTGAACTCGTCGGCATTGTTCTCTGATGTGATGGTACAACCGGTCTGAATGGATGTTCGAGAGAAAGCCGCGTTTTACGCGGTCTTCAACCATATTGTTTTGCCTCCGCGAGTTCCCAATCGACAAGATCCTAATCTGGCGCGAATTGGCCACGATATACTCACGCGACTCATTAGAGCAACACGCTCACTGGAGGCTCTTCCTGAGAACCCGTTCACCAGAGCAAGCGAGCTTCTGGTTCGTGCTCTTCAAACGTGTCAGACAATCAGCGAAGGTGGAAAGCTCAGTGCAAGCTCGCTTTCGGGCGCGCTCCGTTCTCTGGCCAGCAATGACATCCTTATTCTCCATGTCACGGAGCAAAATGCAGGATTGCTAATACGACGCCAAGTTGAGTGAGTCCGCCTTCGATCTCACCCGTCCTCTACCTTCTGTCCTCTCCGTTAAACGCAGTTGTACTGACGAAGCGCTAATTTCAATAGCCGTGATGATGACCGCGTCATCTTCGAAGCTTTCGAAGCTTCGCCACTCTCCGAGCACGTCCTAGCTGCCGCAACACTAAAATTCGACTTCCCTGGATGTGCCGTAGCTATTCCCTTCGACGATTTCGAAAATGAATCCTTCCAGAACATGGTTGCCGGTGCCATCGAAAAAGGCAGCAGCGAGTCTCTTCCTCAATTCACTCCTCGAACATACAAGCAGGGAATTACAGTCTCCGAAAGTCGAGAGACCGTCGATCCTAGTCTAGTTACCCAGATCCTGATGCCTATGCTGGAAGCTCTTGGCAGACAAGCATTTCCATCAACTATTCGAAAACGAGTCAGAGATGAAGTCTCCTGGCACGATGGAGCTGAGAAGCCATGGCGACGTTGTCCTTTTTGGCTGGTACTTCGCGTTGCAGCCCAGAGACAACTCTCCACAATTCTTGGTGGCGATAATGGCAAGCTTCAGTACAAGATCCTCATGTGTCAAATGACAGCACATCTCCTCGAAGACTCCTTGAAAATTGTCGAAGAGTACACTCTCGCGCTGGACTGGTACCTGAAAGGGAAGCATGGCGATCCTCCAAAAGCCCCAGAACTTGAGCTTTTTATATTTCTGAAGACCAAACTTTGCAGACGCATTGCAAAGCTTAAGATTGAGAACAGCCGGCAGGCCCCACAGCAGGGTCAGCATGATGCGACTTTTACGTTGCTTGAGCCTTATTTCGTGCAAGTGACCGACCGTGCAGCTACATTGTTCAAGACAGCCTGGGAACTTTATAAACGTACGATAAAACGCAGAATCGAGCCCCTTCCACGCCATGCTGGGGCCGTGAGGTTATCGTGGGCCGATCCTCCGATGAGACTGAGCCTACCTAACAGTCTACCTTACCTCAAACAAGTCTTGGTCGAAGCTCGAGCCACGATACACAATGTGCCGCAGAATGCTGGAACAACCAGGCTGCCAGATGACTTTGATCCCTCTAAGGCTGTGCCGAAAGCAATGGAGAAGTACATTGCGCGCTACCGCGATTTGTCCGACAAAGAATTTGACATCGAGAACAATCTCCGCCATTTACCAAATTCATTGTCAAGCTGTAGGACTCAATGCTTGGAACTTGCAAGCAATTTGAGAAGCTACATCGACGACGTCGGAGAGCTTTACGCTGGAAATCCAGAGCAGAAAAGTATCATGCTACTGACCGCAATGGAGATGTGGATGGCAATGGATGAGCGCGTCGTTGAGCTGTTTCCATTAATAAAGGACTATAATCCAGGATTTCCATCAGACAGTCTAGTAAGTAGATGTGTGCCCGCGAAGATGAAGAGTATCTTGAAATCTTGCTTTCAAACGTTTGCCTAGATCTACCCGGAGGAACACCCACTAATCTGAATAGGATTGTTTACAATTACCCTACCTAGCAGATATGAAGCGTGTCCATCGACTACGAAAACATCTTCAAGATAGGCATGCGGCATGCAAATCTCCACAAATGACAATATTCGAGAATCCCAGGAGAGGTTGCTTTGGAGAACGATATTATGACGACTCTCAGGATTCAACGATACTGAGACATCTCCATGAGCAGATCGAACAAGCCGCTGCGATAAAGCGTGAGAGAAAGATGAAGGAGCTTGTTCGAAAACGATTGGAATACGATGAGGCGACCAAGAGAGTCGCGAAGCTAAGCCACGAATTCTTCACGAACGAGCATGACATCCGAGTCCACCGCAAACACCGATGTAAAAAGTGCCTCGAGGAAGACGAGAAGAATAGAATATCGATCAAGGTCCATGAGCACCCTTTGCCATCGAATGTCACCGAGGCAAAGGCAGTCATCTTCGAGCTCAGAAGCCCGGAAACTTTTCTTGCATATCGCGACGCAACTTGGAGACTCATTGCCACTTTTGCCTCGACCATCAAAATGCCGAATTATGCACCAAAAGGACGATTCCTTGAAGACTATCCTGAATTAGGGCCATACTTGAGTGGGACGGACAAGGAGAATGGCAGCAAGAACTACAGGATTCGTTTTGCTTCAACGAAGAAATCCAGCTTGTTCACGCACTGGTCGAATCGGACGTTTCCAGTCGATGAAAAAGATTTATTCGTGCCCAATGGATTGCAATTTGGCTACTACGACGACGAGCTTAGGGTTTGGCCGTCGCAAGAAACGTTCAGGCCCTCTTTCGCTCATCATTTTGAGCTGGTCGTACCGCAACACTCCCTGCTATCTTCCGCCTTTGCCTCAATGGGCGTGAGTATGACAACAAATGGTCTGTCTTCGTATCAACTCATAGCTCGTCAAACAAAGTGTCCGTCTGGTCTTAACATCCACGAGTTCATGGGTAACTTGGCATTGTTCTCGGGCAAAACAAGACGATGGCTGCAGATACTTGTCGAACTTGGTTCTTTCAACTTGAACTTTAGCTCAGAGGCAACAAGTCAGCTCGTTTCCAGCCTAGCTTTACAAATTGGACCGACATCTCCAGGAGAAAACGACCATCTTGGCGTTGTTCACAGGAATTTCCTTGATAGATCCTTTTGCGAGGCACTGCTCGATCAGCTGAAGTGGCGCATGGAAGCGGTATCCACAAATTGGCGAGAGAACAATTGCTTGGAGATGCTGATCACTCTCCTGCTACGATTAGAGCAAATTGGTACTTCTGTCCGCCATAATACTCGTAAAATCATCTTGAGGGCGCGAGAAATCATGTTGAGTTGGATTACGGCATTAAGACGGGAAAACTACGCCGCCACAGACATCGAAAATGCCACACGATGCTCCATATATACTCTCTGGGCAGCTCTGCTCTGCAGGAGGACATTCGCAATATACCTCGATGGCTCGGAGCTACTGGAGTCGACTGCTTGTGAAGCTTTTCTTGAGTGTTCTATGGCTATGCAAGATAGCTTGCCAAATGACCCTGCAAAACTGAACGGCGTTCTCAAAAAGGCTATTATTCGGGATACCAAAATGGTTGCTCGATTGCACAGTATCCTTCGTCAATCTCTTATGGTGTTCCCATACAGTTTGATGGCCTGTCTCAAGTTCCACTGGCCCGACATACACAAAGACCCTAACGTGAAACTTAGTCTTCCCAAGTTTCTTATCGACAATCCTCACTGGCTGGAGACCCAGTTCGAGGTCTCCGTTAATAACGTGAAGCAAGTCATCCGTGTACATCTACATGTGCTCGGAGGTCACTTTCTTGTTATGGGACGACCGATGGGCAAATTGCCTCCCAGGTTCGGCGAATCCAAGATGGTCAAGCAGCTGTTTGGGTCTCGGAAGTTAACCACTTTCCCTTCGTACCTCCCTGGCATGACTTATACCCTAGCCTTTAATGAAAATGGCCACGAAGTGCATCTTGGGTATGTAGTGGCACAAAAATTTTCTTTCTTTATCTCTCATGACATTCAGAGATTGCGTCTCACTTTTCTTGGAGCAATTACTTTGATTAGTGATGCTGATCACCCTTTATTTTAGGTTACGCAATAGCATGGCGATTATTCGTGCACGATTCCGTGGCAAGCTTCTAGAGCTCATTCCACCAGAGAAGTTCTACGTAAATCGAAAGAACTTTGATCTTCCTGCTTCTCTTATCAATAATTGTGTTCATTGGTTGGATCTTTCCACTGGGGAGATTGAAGTTCGACAACCTCCGAACATTTGGAAATCAAAGATTGGCAACTGGAGAATCAATGTACACACTCAGCATGGTTATCGCAGAAACTCTACCTTGGTCAATCCACAGTCGAGAACATTCCAAGCCATTACCAGCATATTCGACCATTTCGAGGATTCAAACCAGATCACCGTCTATCAACCCGAAAAAGGAGCTTTGTCTGTAGAGCTACGACGCCTTGAGCTTTCATTTTCTGTCAACCCGAGGGGCTGGCTAGAGTCGCAACAGCTTGGAGCCGAGATCAGTGGTGACCGTATGTCTTTCATTCTACTATGCTGTTCACATTCTTCCGTCATATTATATTCCCCCCACCCCCCGGGCCACACTACTCTTCCCCAATGAGGACTCTGCTGACTCTTATCATGTTGCAGAGGATGCTCGTACTTGGTATGGACTAAGCTCGAAACTCATCCTTACCGAAGTTATTCGAACGCGCAACCGAGACGGCACTCCACGCTTTGTGGTTCCACCTCATCCTCGACGAAGCATAATCGTGCCTGTGGGAAGACTAGATTGTCTGCGAAATGGGCTGCACGTCGAGGTTCGAGTATCAAATGACGGCTTTTACGGTATTTTCACGATCAACCAGATTTTGCAGCGGCTTGATTGCCAGGCTGACCCGAGGCTCCTGTATTTGAAGGCAGCGTTTCATGCCTACACGTCTTTCCCCATACCAGATCCTCTCACTGGTCGTACTGGCACCGAAGAAGCCCTGCATTGCCTTCATTCAGGTTACGCGCAACCTTGGTCACCATTGACAGAAAAACAAAACGACGGATTGTTGTACATCGCAGATCTGACTCCACGTCGTGAATACTACCCAAAACATCTCAAAGTCATGCAGAAGACTCATTGGAATGAAAATTTGACCACAAATATTCAACACCACGGTTTCAGAACTATTGTTGATTCAATCCAGAGAAAGTCTCGGGATCTTGCAATATTTATGCTATATGACTATCAACTGGCGCAACCTCAAGAGGCTGGCGATCATCACTTGACGGTACGGAGCCACTTTCGTCGCGAGTCATATTGTCGACCAGGCTCAGGCCTCCGGTTTCCACCTCTTGTGGAATTTGATGCAGTACTTGTGTATCCTGCTAGGCATCTCCAGAAAGCAACTCCTATACGCGATAACATTATACAACTTTCGAGCCTTATTCTCAGTTGGCCTTCGCGGTTTCCTACCACAGAGGACTTGGGAGGTCTGCTAAATGGTTGTCCAGAAATAGTTGGCTTTTTACAGCAATATGACTCGGCACTCCTAAGTGATCTCCTTGATCTGGATTTTGGTCTTCATTGGGGATCTCTGGTCACTCTTTGCTGTAATATGCGCTTCGAAGATCGCTACCAGCTCATGTTTATGATTGCTGTGATGGCATTCACTCACACTACGCCGCGCGAGATACAACTTATGAGGACCCTGGTAGCGTTCTCTATCTTCGAAGAATTGAAGGCAATAGCTAGACCAAAATGGCCATCTTATAGCAACTTTCAATATCGAGTGATGCCCGGAGTCCGAAGTTTGTCCGAGTTGATCGAACCTCATCTGTCACCTTATCCTGGAGATGATCGTTCCATTTCAGAGTTCATTCTGAGCGCTAAATTGCGAAAAAAGCTGGAGAATGAAGAAAAGAAATTCCTACAAGAACAAAGAGGCGATGCGAACATTTTCATCGAATTTCTTCTGCGACAATGGCCATGCCAAGAGCCTTCCATTGTAGGCCTGGCTTCCGATTCTTTGAAGACCAATGTGCCAGATGCTTTAGAAGCTGTCCGGCCGGAATGGCTCCGACTTTACGAAAATTCCCATCTCACTCGTCATATTGCCACAGTGCAGCTAGTGTTGGATAAGCGTCACTGTACTTCCAAAACAGCGGCCCCTGCATTCGATCTCCGAGAACCAGAAATTCTGCCGGTACGTGTTCGTGGAGGAGAATTTCCAACCCTGTTAGACCTACTCAGGACGACTACCATTGGACCCACCTCATTGAGACAAGCTCATAGAGTCCGCAGCCCAAACCTAGAGGCAGAAAAGCCGTCTAGCAAGGAACTTTCCATGTCACCCGAGATCGAAGAGGTTCGGACTATGGTCGAGATGTTCTCAAGTTCAAATTTGGCAGTGCGTCGACAGTATGGCGAGGATCTGGGCAAAAGTCTAGAGGCATATCGCAGCTCGAGCTTGTACTTAACGCGGAATCTGGTCCAGGTAGTCGGCACCTCTCAGCTAATCTCAAAGGGTCGTGAAGAGATGGAAGAAAAACTCATGCAGATACTGAGAAACGTTGAACGGGGAAACTGCGCAGTACAGTGGCTCCAAAGGGGAGATCTTTGGCCAACCATCACTCCCGTAACACTCCTAGAGAGCCTCCGATCGGTCTCTAGAGCAGTTTTCGGTGAAGGGATGAAGGAAGCCATTGTTGAGTACGCACTTTCCATTACAAGCTTGCAACGCCTCATTAGGCTAGACTCTGCCTACTATCAACGCAACAAGCAGAAATACCACGAAGAGAGCAACAATTTCGGACACTCCAACTGGCAGCCGTTAAATCAACCTGATTGGCTGCTTTTGGAGATTGACGCGAACCTTCTCATTCGTCCCAGCCAAGTGGATGTAGCACTTGCTACAATATCTCCTGCGTCAAAGTCCAATTCAGTCCTACAGATGGTAAGTGCATCGTTGCTTTTACCTCTTTCCTATCTCAGTCACATGCCCTGATTTTTCATATGTCCTTCTGTTCCTCACAATATCCGAATCCTGCTAATTTACGTGATCTCTAGAACATGGGACAGGGTAAGCTTTAAGCTTCAAAATTTACAGTGACCTAACCTTACTAATCGTGTCGCAGGGAAAACATCCTGCATCATGCCAATGGCAGCTGCTCTTCTTGCGGATGGGGAAAAACTTATGAGGATTATCGTCCCAAAACCACTCCTTCACCAAACAGCGCAACTCATGCACTCGCGACTGGGTGGCCTTCTGGGGCGTACAATCATCCATGTACCGTTCTCGCGTAGAACTCGTACAGATGACGAGATTCTGGACAGATACGATGCACTCCACCAAGATGTAAAGACTACTTCCGGCGTTGTGCTTGCGCTCCCAGAGCACATCTTATCATTTAAGCTCAGTGGCCAGCAGCAACTATCAGATGGCCGCATTCCCCAAGCAAAGCGAATGATTGGGATCCAGGAGTGGATGTCACGTACATCTCGAGACGTCATCGACGAAGCAGATTCCATACTTGCAATTCGGACTCAACTGATATATCCTTCTGGGGCACAGAAGACAGTTGATGGGCATCCTCGACGTTGGGAAGTAGCCGAATTAGTCCTGGGACAAATATATGGGCACCTGTTCTATTTGCACAGCCGCTATCCGCACAGTATTGAGCTAGTCCACAGACTCCACAGCGGTCTTCCAATCGTTTACTTCCTCAGGAAAGATGTTGAAGATGAATTGCTTTCATTACTGGTCGATGATATCTACCGTTGCAGAATCGCGATTTTCCCACCAGATACTTCTCAGCATGATCTCGTTAATATCAAGCAATTCATTTCCGAAGCGAAAGTCTCCTCAGCTTTGGCAAAGTCCATTGAAGGCATGTATCCGGACAAGCCAGCCTTGAGACAAATCATATACCTTCTCCGGGGTCTGCTCGTTCACCGAATTCTCTTAATGGCCTTGAAAAAGCGGTGGAATGTGCAGTATGGCCTTCATCCCAATCGAGATCCCATGGCAGTTCCCTTCACGGCAAAAGGAATTCCAAGCGAGCAGGCTGAGTGGGGCCATCCGGACGTCGCGATATTGTTCACCTGCCTTGCTTTCTACTATGACGGTCTGAGTGTAGTTCAATTGCGTCAAACTTTAGAGCACGTGTTGAAGGCAGACGATCCTTCCCAGGCATACGATTGCTTTGCACAGTTTTCTACACTCCCGAACTCCCTTCGGCAATGGAACGCTATCAATGTTGATGACGAAGCTCAACTCCACGAGATTTGGACACACCTTCGTGGCATAGTAATGGTCATTGACTATTTCCTGAATAATGTTGTCTTTCCACGGCATGCCAAGCAATTCCACATGAAACTGCAGGCCTCTGGGTGGGATATACCACTATTTCACGCAACACAACATTCAATCTCCGCGATCGGGCCTCAGACGTTGGCAAGCACAGAGACGTTGACAACTGGGTTCAGCGGCACAAACGATTGGAAGAGAATGTTGCCCTTGACCATAAAGCAGAATGATCTTCCCGGACTAGTTCACACAAATGCTGAGGTTCTGGTGTATCTTCTTCAGCCGAGAAATCGAGAATTTGTACTAGCGGCAAGATACAATGAGATTACCAGTACCGAAACCCGCATGGATGAACATGATCTGCTCAAGAGAATCCACTTGTCGGGAATTCGAGTACTTATTGATGCGGGTGCGCAGATCCTTGAGATGAACAATCTTCAGCTTGTAAAAGCATGGCTCGAGATTGATACAGAGGCTTCCGCTGCTGTTTACTTTGATGATAACAATAAGGCCTGTATCTGTTATCGGCAGGGCAAGATAATGCCTCTCTTGGCGTCCAGTTTTGCTGACGATCTGAGTGAGTGCTTGGTGTATCTGGTAAGATCTTTTTATGCTAGTTTCTAGTTTTCATGTCTGAAAACTCTGGCTTTGGATCCCAAGATCCCAAAACCAAGCTCCTATTGTCTGGTTAGGAGTCATACATGCTAATTCCATGACAGGATGAAGCACATACGCGAGGGACCGATCTGAAGCTGCCTTTGTTTACTACTGGGGCATTGACTCTAGGGCTTGGTCAGACCAAAGATCACACTGTTCAAGGTAGGCTTTGCGACAACAGTATACTCACCCTCTTACCTAATCAGCTATCTAACTTTACGTAGCGGCTATGAGATTGCGACAACTTGGTACTACACAATCTGTGAAGTTCTTTGCTCCACCAGAAGTATACCAGAGTATTCTTGACCTGCGGGGAAAGAGTAAAGGCGAGAGGATCGACTCTTACGATGTTATCTGTTGGCTTCTCGAACAAACTTGCAGCGGGATTGAACAACTTCAGCCCCTCTACTATGCGCAGGGCATGGACTTCTGCCGTCGTACTCAGGCTTCTTTGGACAACTCGGACTTTCTGGCTAACGAAGAACACCGAGAGGCTTACCTCAGTTCTATACGACAGATTGAACAGCAGTCTCTATCCCAGCTGTACGGTGTCAAGGCGAAAAAGAAGCCTGTCAAGGCGTTAGCATCATCCTCGCCGCAGATTGTTCCGTTCATTGATGAGCTCGAATCTAGACGAGAAGCCTTCCAAGACTCTGGCGAAGCTGTGCGTGGCTCTGCATTGCAGGAAGTAGAACAAGAAAGAGAAGTTGCGCATGAGGTTGAAACAGTTCGAGAAGTTCAGAAGCCAGTTCACTATACTGCCCTCAAATTTTCGGCAATTCACAGAGACATCATCTATTTTGCGATGACTGGAAGACTTGCTGTTGATTCAGCGGGCTACGAGCTCGCATTCGATGCTTTGGGACGAACCGCCCTGGGTGCAAAGCACAAAGTTAGGAGTGACGTTACCTCCGGAAGACTGTTCCTCTCCACTGAGTTCACTAGAACAGTTAATTTTGTCGACCGGCCCTATGATAACTTTCAGGCACGTATCCCTACATTTTTTAGGCTGCTAGCCGAGATCTAACATTTAACAGCGCCCTGTAAATTGGATCCTCTGGAGTAAAGTTTGCCAGGCTGCCTTGATCATCATTCCGGAAGAAGCCGAGCTTTTGCTTCCGATGATTGCCAGTAAGGACGATGCACCTACGCACCTAATCTCGTATGCCGCTCCGGTGGCGAGAAAGATGCTCCATTTTGGTTCTTTCAACTTTCACGCTGTCCCGTCTCTCCCACTTAATTGGGAAGCCCCCATGTGGTTGAAGCTGGAACTTGGTATTTATGCCGGCCGTTTATACTTCGAATTCTCGGAGTACTATGCGATCCTTGATATGCTGGGTATCCAACATTCGGGAGATCGCATTGAGGTGCCAGAAGATGAGAAGGATGATATTG
The DNA here is from genome assembly GCA_002865655.1 of Hyaloscypha variabilis F. Lineage (NCBI taxonomy): Eukaryota > Fungi > Ascomycota > Leotiomycetes > Helotiales > Hyaloscyphaceae > Hyaloscypha > Hyaloscypha variabilis. The sequence continues at coordinate 1,615,753 of KZ613948.1, read as the reverse complement.
CAGACAGCACCGAGGAAGTCCCAGCTTCCGTGACTTCGAAGGTGTTTGCTAGGCGCCCTTTGACTTTCCTCCAGGAATGGCTTGCGCTTCGACGCAAGGGACAGAACTTCGACCAGACACCCATGGGGTTCGTTTGTCAAGGAAAAGTCCTCATTGCAGAACACCACTTTTTTTCACAGACAGACGGCGCAGCTGGCCCAAAGAAAGAAGGAGCTGAGGTTGTGATCGAAGCTACAGACGAGAATGATGCTGAGGATGCCGAGGATGCCGAGGATGACTTCGGCGAGGACGAAGCACATGGGGAAGTGGTTAACCCGGATGAGCTGGCAAATTTTGATGAAGCTAATTTGCATGTTGTTGAGAGTGCGGAAGTAGTGGATGATGATGAAGATGATTAGACGAAACGAGCATTATATCGGAAGATGTGATAGGTCATGTTACGAGTAACCAAGAAAAACCTGCCTCTTAGCGTGTTATGATTGTCCTGGGGCTAATGGGTACTTTCGTAGAAAGAGCTACAGATCGTCAATGAAAACTCCTTGATACTTGTGTAACCGATGCCACGTAAAATACTGTAAGCAACGGGAGCCCCGAACTCGTGACTAGTGCGGCTGAGCAAGCCTCCGAATACTTCAACTTCAACTACACCAGGCTGCGACTTGTAAAATGTTAAAGCGCCATAACTGAGTCTGCGATTCTTGCCCAACTTCCTATCGCAATGTAGGGATGGCCGAAGCAATCGGCCTTGCGGCATCGATAATAGGAATAGCGAGTGCAGGCATCTCGGTCGTGACAGCCTTGACGAAGTTCTCCATTTCCTACAGGAATCGGACAATAAGATACAAGAGCTAGCGGCACGTGTCTCTCTGACTGCTACCATTCTACAGGCTATCGGCGACGCTGTCAAGGAGAATGAAGCAGGGTTCAAGAAGGAGGCTTTCATGGTCACGTGGAAGGAAGTTCTTGATGCTTGCGACGCGACCTATGGCAAGCTCGATGCTGCGATCTTGAAGGCGAAGGGGAAAGAAACCGAGAAAGGAAAATCGAAGAAGAAGTCGTCGACTTGGGGCAAGTTGAAATGGGCGTTGGGGGGCGAGGCTGTCATGAAGGAGTTGGAGGCTTCCTTGGAGAAATCTTCGCAGCAGGTGATGATGATGCAACAGGTTATCCAATTGACTGCTATCAAATTGATTGGAAAGTCGTAAGTGGATCTCGTAGAAACTTCTGCTTCTTTATTTTTGGAGCGTGAGAACCTGACACGTTCTTGAAGTGGACAAGTGCCTCAGCAAGCAGAGATTGACGAAAAGAAGGAACTGATGAGCAAGATGGACTGGATTCTTACCGGCTTGATGAAGTCTGGTCTGATCAGTCATAATCAAGAACTTGGATCTCCAGCCTTTACGGAAGGGAGATCCCAGAAAGTGGGAACAACAGCTCCAAACAGTATTCGAGGGAGCTTGCAAAACCTACATACTTGAGCACCAACGTCGAAAATGCCATCTCAAATACTCCCGATCTGCAACACCAGGATCGAAATCCTCAACTTACAATCACTGAACCACACTTGGTCCCAGCTAGAAAGACAGAAACTCTCGTGGCTGTCCCCAGAGGTTCTTCGGCAATGGCTTCGTCTGCTAACAAGCATCAACACCCAGGCTTCGAGGCATATTTCATCGCACCACACTCAATATCGCGAAATCTACCAGAAAGAATCTTTAGGCTTATGAGCGAGAATTCAGACGAATATATAACAATCTCTCTTGACACTTGTCTGCAACTTTCGACGATTGAGACCGCTATGTCACACGCAGAATCTAGTGGAAGACCGTCGGAGGCTGCAATTGAAAGGATACAAATAGAACTCAGCAAACTACCAGAGGGAGCACAACGAGAAATCAAACGGGTCTTGGACCTCCGGAATAGGAACTCCAAGCTCATTAACCAGAGCTGGACCTTGGTTGAACTTGTCATGATGCTCTACGTGCCACCAGTCCATGGTCAGTTTGACGGGAAATCAATCCCACAAGGACCAAATGGCCCGATACAAGGCTATCTTATTATCCTCAGGGGTGCCGTTCCGCTAAGAATTGGGATACGATCCTGGAAACCGCCATTTGATCAAGGTCTCAGTCTCGACACACAGCCTCTAATGGTATCAAAAACAACACAGACACAGAGACAGAGTGAAGCGCTAGTGCCGGAGCGGTTGAGCACGAGTTCCGATGTCAGCGCTCGAACGGCAGACACGGAAGATTGGAGGATTTCATTTAGCGAGGAGACCCATGCTGAGAGGAGCGGGCAGGCACGGGAAAGACGAACGATAGGAAGACTATCGACAGGACGGAGACGAGCGCGACCAAAGGCGCCACTGAGATTTCTCAAGGAATATAGAAACAAGTTCTTGGATGGGTTAAAAGAACGATCTTCGCCAAGGGTACGCATTGTAGTCCGGGCCGAAGAGGAGGATGAAGATAACGTCTCTTTGGAGCAGAGGGAGAAACTTCTCGATAACTTCCTCGCCACTTTTGCAAAGCTGTGAGTTCTCGGTTAGGAAGCCCGTGGATACAACGAGGAAAAGTTGCTTAGGCACTCTCCAATTCAGCCTTTTGCTGTATAAAAGTTGCAACTTTGTGCCTGAGTCAAATAGGAAAGGGGTTTAATCATTGTCCTCGAAATATCAGGAATAATGAAATATGATTGCAGGTCTCACAAAAAGGCAAGGTCCACACCCCACAAAAATCATATTCGCCTCCGATAACTGCCTCACTGGTTTTCCTAGCTCCGTAGCCTTTCCTAGCAAGTAGGTCCTATCTCAAAGGCTTCCACGAAGAATGCCCAATCTGTGAATACCAATTACCTCAACTCCAGGCCAAGAACTTCCCCTAAATAATTAGTTTCCTGAAGAGCGCCTCAGCTCCAAGGATCCAATACTCCCTTACTCTTGTCGAAGAGATTGTCGCTTCCGATAATGTCGATGTATACCAGTAACCTTAGGAGACTGGATCTCATGATTCACAGCTGGCAGCTGGACCTGCCCAGCATTCCTCTCCATATCCAGATCCTGATGCAATTCTCCAATCCACGCGCTCTGCCCTCCCCCAACAACCCCACGCTGCCATGCCAGCACCTGTCCCTGACCAAACGTCCTCACCACCGGGGGCGAATACACCATAGGCGGCGGACCACCCATAACCAAACCCGGCACAGGCATAGCATCCTCAGGAGCCACACCTCGATAGCAATTTCTCTGGTGTCGGACGGGTGTGCTAGGAGGCGGGACACGAGGCGGAGAAAAGAAAATGATGTCTGCAGGACGAGGAACACACGGATTGCGGATGATTGTCGTGCTTGTGTTGCCGTTGGGATGCAGATCGATATCGGTTAGGAAGGGGAAGGGTTCTGTGACTGGTGGGGGCCTTGTTAGCTTTTCGAGATATCTTAGGCTTTCATTTGGAAGAGGGAGGAATGGGAGGTGGGAAGGAAGAGAGATATACAGTAGTGCTCCCACATGAAGAGATCGATGTGCCATGCTTTATCCGCCTCTGAATAGCTGCTGTACTGGGTGCCATTGATGATCAAGAGGACTCTGTGCAGGTGATCGTCGAAGGCCTGTGGTGGGGCGCCGGCGTTGATGGCTTTGCGCTTGATGTTTGGGAGGATCGAGACGTAGAGTCCTGGATCGGAGGAGAGGGATTGTGGGGAGGAAGAGGACGAGGACATCGTTGATGTTGAGAGTAAGAGCGGCTGCTAGGCTTGGGGCGGGATTCTAGGAGGATGGCTTTTGCACTGTGTGAACACTCATGTTTCTGATTGAATATGAATATTGGGAAGTAGGATGACCACTGGGCCTTTTGAATGAACATGAGATTTACATTTGGTTGGGTTTATAAATTTTGCAACAGCATCCACCGAGTATTTTCTGGGCGCATCGGAATTTGCACGACGTGCACCAAAGATAAAAGCACTGAAGACTTAGAAGCAGATCGATCCTATGCGTCAATTCATCGCGAGAATCTATCCATGAACTTATCAAACTTGTAAAGTATCCCGCCAGTCCCATCAACTCCAGAAAACCCAGCATTCCCATTTTGAGGCGTGAAAGCAACCACCAGTCCTCTTGCGAGGTATGTCTACGCATAAAGCTTCTTCTCGTAGCTCTCCATATTGACTCCACCTTCGAGTTGTGCACTAGCAGTTCTCAGCTCGAATCTGGTGGTACCATTTGCAACACTCTCATGCAGCTCAGCCAAACTCTTGCGTCCGCAATCTTGAAGAGAGTGCTTCAATCCAGCGGCGAGGTAAGGGATAAACTTCGTAACAGAGCCTCGGTGGGCAACTGCACCAGACACACCTTGAGCGACGAGAACACTGTCACCTTCGGAGAAGTAGCGGGCAGTTCCGGCATTGTTCTTTTGGCTGTCCTTGCCTCCTGCACCTGCCTTCTTGTCTTGCATGGCGTCGATGCTACCCATACCGCGGTAGGCTTTGACGAGCTTACCTTCGCGAGAGACGAAGGAAGTACCGGGGGACTCAGTGGTACCTGCAAGAAGGCCGCCCATCATAATGGTCGAAGCACCGAGTGCAAGACCCTTGACAATATGGCCAACATTTTGGATCCCGCCATCAGCCATGCAGGGAACACCAAATTTGGCGGCAAATGAAGCGACGTTGTAGACTGCTGCTGCTTGGGGTCGGCCAACAGCCATGACTTCCTGTGTGATGCATGCGCTTCCACTTCCCATACCGATCCGAAGGCCATCGACACCTGCAGCGATTAGGTTTGCGGCCTGCTCTCGAGTAACGACGTTTCCGCCAATGACATCCAAGCCAGGGTACTTTTCCTTGACCCACTTGAGCATCTCAATTTGGTACATGCTGTTACCTTGGCTGCTATCCAAGACAACAATGTCCAGTCCAGCATCAACCAGCTTCTGCAAACGAACCTTATCCTCGGGTCGGGTGCCGATGGCAGCAGCACATATCAGTTGCTTAGAGTCTGGTAGTTTTGAAGCTAAAGGGAAATGAAGGTTCTTTGTCAAATCAGATCGCGAGATCATGGAGACGAGATTGCCATTCGAGTCGACGATTGGAAGCTTTCCCTTCTTGGACTTGGCAAGAATAGCATTGGCTTCAAGCAGGGTTGTTCCAGCGGCAGCAGTGACGAGGTCGGTGACCATAACGGCTGAAATTGGCTGGCTGAGGTCGTCCTCGAACTGGATGTCTCGATTTGTAACAATGCCGATGAGCTTGGATCCGAGCTTGCCAGTCTCTATATGGGGTCAGTCAATGCAGGAATGTATGGTACACAACAGATGTTGAGGAGGCCACTTGTGTCATAAAGAGCATAGATTTTTTCCCCACGACCTTTCGGTCAATACGGATGAACGAAAGTTATATGAGTTTGTAATAATCATAAAAGTGTGGATTGAAATATGGTAGAGATGTGCTCACCAGTAACAGGGAAACCGCCAAAGCCCCATTTTTCTTTCAATGCCTTTGTCTCTCCAACCGTGGTGTTGCGGCTGAGGACGACGGGATCGAGGATGAAGCCGTTCTCGTATCTCTTAACCTTCTGCACCATCTCAGCTTGTTCGTCTGCTGAGCAGTTGTGGTGAATAACGCCGAGACCTCCTTGCAATGCAATGTGGATAGCCATCTCGTGCTCGGTAACGGTGTCCATGGGCGAAGAAACAAAGGGTGTCTTGAGGGTGACGCGCTTCGTAACGGGTGAGTCGAGGACAACCTCAGAAGCAGCAAAGCCAATGTAGCCGGGAAGGACAAGGAAATCGTTGTAAGTCAAACCTCCATGTCTCTTTGAGTCTAGCAAGGACTTGATATCGAGACCATCGCGCTCTTCGTACTCCTTGAGGACCTCGAGGGCTTTGGAATAGTGGAGAACGGAGGGGGTCTTCGCGTCGCCGTTTGTGTGAGGCATCTTGACAGAGTGAAAAGTGGGATCAGAAGAGTAGTGCAATGGAAGATAGGAGATAGTCGACGCGGGTTGTACGAGTTTGAAATGTACCGTCGACGGGTTGAAGTTTCCTTCTCCCAAGTGAGAAGGAAAAGAGGAGTCAAAAATTTTGTGGAATTCAGTTTTTGGGTGGAGGAACGCGCTAAGGGTGGGCTAGGCATAACGATTTTCCGCAGCCGGAACGCCAGTCACGTGACTTTTTCACTTCAGGGTATTGACATCAAATACAGCCATATGTATCTATTTAGTTGTAGAGAAATTTGATTGGTTACAGCATGTATCATTTTCCATCTCGAAATACGGCCACCTTGTCTCGTGCTCTTCGTTGGTTAGAGAGAACCGGCAGTTAGAGGGGTCCGCACCGATTGGCCGAAAAATGGCAGAAAGTAAACAAAGCGCACTCTTCCCTGTCAACAATCCAACCCCCGCAAATCAAGACCAACCTCACCATTATTGCGGCTCCCTACTCATAATAATCTCCGTGGCTGAATTCGAGCATTCTTCACTTTGCTATCACTCGTCATTATCAGCTTCAACTTGGGCTTTCTGCGCTGCGCGCCTAATATTCGAGGGAACTCAGACATCGAGCGCCGTCGCGACATCTTCTCCGCGTCTGCAAATCTCGACCGAAGACGTTGCGCCTCATCCAATCTGCGTGGCCTGCCGGGCGACCTTCGACTAAATGTGTGCGACATAGACGCTGTCTCCTACTTGCGATCCGGCGAAGACTTAGTCCACGATACAACCTCGCACGAACGCCGTGATGTCGTACCGCCATCCCCTTCGACAAACCCAGACTGCCGACTACTCGTCCAATAAACGTCAGCTCTCTAACGCATCTACAGTATCAACGGCATATTCAAACTCCTCTGGCACATTCGAACTCAGCCGCACGAGCACACTATCTTCCACCAATTCCAGCACATACGCGGGCCACAAACGAGGACTCAGTGAAGCAACTGCTATGTCTCCTACCTTTGAGAATGGGAGTTCGCGTGGAAGCCCGCAATCCGGCCCGGAAAGTTCATACAAGAGTGTACGGCAATCTCTTCGACCTCTTCCACAACCACCAAATCCCTCACCACCAAGCTACGAGAGAAATGGCCACCATGCAAGGACTCACAGTATGGACGTTGCCAAGACCACATACACCGAATACACTCCTACAACAACCCCACGAACATCTGCTATACGCCCCAATTCCATGGTTCTCAGTCGATCTGACTCTGTCAATCGTGGACACAGCTCACTTCGAAATCACCCGATGCAACATCAACACAGCCCTTTGACCGCTGCTGATCTGCCACAACTGCAGAAGTCTTCCACCAGTCAGCTGCGGACGCTCTCTAAATTCGCTGAGAGTGCTTCTCCAGATGAGTTCAATATTACAACGCCTGGGCAGGAAGTTGTTGGTCTCCATGGACGCCGTAAGCTACAACGAAGTGGCACGGTGAAACCTGGCAAAAATATACTTGCGTCCAGCAAGGGCAGTGGATACAGCTGGGAAGGCCGGAATTGGATGGATAAGCAACGTCAGTTTCTCCAGGCATATGAATACCTCTGTCACATTGGCGAAGCCAAAGAATGGATCGAGGATATCCTGCAACGAGATATACCTCCAATTGTTCAGCTGGAGGAAGCATTGCGAGATGGTGTAACTTTGGCCGAGATTGTTGACGCCTTACATCCGGAGCGGCGGATACGCATCTTTCGTCACCCGAAACTGCAATATCGCCATTCGGATAACATTGCTGCTTTCTTCAGATATCTCGCCGAAGTCGAACTCCCAGACCTCTTTCGGTTCGAGCTTATTGACCTCTACGAGAAGAAGAATATCCCTAAAGTCATCTACTGCATTCATGCACTCAGTTGGTTATTGTTCAGGAAAGGTATCGTCGACTTTAGAATTGGAAACCTGGTTGGACAATTGGAATTCGAGCATCATGAATTAGAAGAAATGCAAAAAGGTTTGGACAGGGCAGGAGTCAGTATGCCAAGCTTTGGAAACATGGGCGCAGATTTCGGAGTAGAACCTACCCCTGAACCGGAACCAGTCGAGAGCGAAGAGGACAGGATTGATCGAGAACTGGGTGAGAACGAACTCGCTATCATTGACCTGCAAGCCCAGATTCGTGGTGCGGCTATGAGAATGCGGCTTGGAGACACGATGCAGCGTTTGTGGGACTCGGAGGACATGATCGTTGAACTCCAGTCAAGAATACGAGGGGACTTTTCTCGCCAAATTGCGGAGTACCGGCTCAACATGCGACGATTCGCAGTCGATCTTCAAAGCGGTATCCGAGGATTCTTGGTACGGCAAAGACAGGCAAATAGGGAGTCTTTCTGGAAGAGCAGGGAGAGCGATGTCTTGAAACTACAGAACCTGATCAGGGCCAAGAGAGCCAGAGACGAGGTACGCATGATGAGATCTCAGTTGCGGCGTGGAGAGCAAGATGTGGTGGACTTACAGGCACATATTCGAGGATACCTCTCTCGAAAAATTGTAGAAGAACAAAAGCGACGGACCAAGACTTCTGCTGGGCCAGTCAAGGAGTTGCAAGCCGCAATCAGGGGAATGCTGCTCAGAAAGCTTGTCACTGATGACCACGAAGATCTTGAGCATGAAGAAAACTCGATCATCAAGATACAGGCTTTCTCAAGAGCCTTGCTAACCAGAATCCAGGTTTCTCGACAAAGAGAAGCACTTCAAGCAGCATCCCCAATCTGGAGGGCGCTTCAAGCAGTGGCCCGGGGCCAACTCTTGCGGAATTCCATCCAAGTCTCAAAGCAAGAACTCAAGCTTCACAACCCACAGTTCGCCGCTCTACAAGCAATCATTCGAGCTGCTGCTGTTCGCCAGAAGGTCGATGCTGATTTATCTGCTTTACAACTGGAAGAATCATCTGTTCTAGAGATGCAAAGCCTAGTTCGTGCAATGCTGCTTCGGAGAAAGCTGGCTGCCGACCAAAAATTTCTTGCTGCCCAAACAACAAAGATCACCAAACTGCAAGCATTCGCCAGGGGAGCCCTCCAACGACAACGCACAGGCGCTCTTCTAGACGAACTCGAATCGCACAGTGCTGTAATCGTCCAACTACAAGCCCTATCTCGAGCCGTCCTTCTCCGAAACGACATAGGAATGCTCTTAGCTGAACTGGATACCGAGGAGGAATCGATAATCGCCATCCAGGCTGCTGCCAAAGCAAGCTTGGTGCGCGCCAAGTTTGCAGAGAAGCAACGATTTTTCAAACAAAATATGGAGAAGGTCGTCAAGATCCAGAGCTTCATCCGGGGTCGACTTCAGGGAGAGGCTTACAAAAGTTTGACGACTGGGAAGAACCCGCCCGTTAACACAGTCAAGAACTTCGTGCACTTGTTGAACGATAGTGATTTTGATTTCAACGAGGAAATTGAGTTTGAACGAATGCGCAAGACCGTTGTTCAGCAGGTTCGCCAGAATGAAATGTCTGAGCAGTACATCGACCAGCTCGACATCAAAATCGCACTTCTGGTCAAGAACAAGATTACCCTTGATGAAGTCGTTAAGCACCAGAAGAACTTTGGTGGCCATTCCGGAAACCTTCTCGTCAACACGTCAATGGTTTCCGGGAACCAGTTCGACCTGAAAGCGTTGAACAAGAACTCGCGTAAGAAGCTCGAATCATACCAGCAACTCTTCTTTACTCTCCAGACTCAACCTCAATACCTGGCACGCTTGTTTAAACGAGTTCGAGAGCAAGGTACAGCTGAAAGGGACTGCAAGCGTATCGAGACGCTGATGATGGGCCTCTTTGGCTATGCTCAAAAGCGACGAGAGGAGTATTATCTTCTCAAACTGATCGCTCGATCGGCAAAGGAAGAGGTTGATGGTTCAAAATCAGTTCAGGAATACTTGCGGGGCAACTTCTTCTGGAACAAGCTTTTGGCCAACTACACCCGATCTCCCAGGGATAGGAAGTACCTCCGCGAGCTTCTCGGTCCCATGATTCACACCAATATCGTCGAGGATCCGGCGCTTGATCTGGAGAGCGATCCGATGCAGATCTACCGCTCAGCAATAAACAACGAAGAGCTGCGGACGGGACGACCCAGTCAGCGGCCACTTGACATTCCTCGAGAGGTTGCCATCAAAGATCCAGAAACCCGCGACATGTTCATCGATCATTTGCGGGATCTCCGCGAGATCTCCGATCAATTTCTTCTCGCTTTGGAAGCTCTCCTAGTCAGAATGCCATATGGAGTGCGCTATATTTGCCAGCAAATATTCGAAGCTCTTTGCCAGCACTTCCCGCGCGAACCACAACAGAATTTGCTACAGATTGCTGGCAATTGGTTATGGAAGTTCTATCTTCAACCAGCAATGACGGCGCCCGAATCAATGGGTGTCATTGAAAAGCAATTAACGCCACTCCAAAAGCGCAATCTGGGCGAAGTCGCAAAAGTCCTCAGCCAAGTTGCCTTGGGCAGATTGTTCGGTGGCGAGAACATCTACTTACAGCCACTCAATGCTTACATCGGAGATGCTATAGAGAGAATTAGCATCATTTTCTCCAACATCATCTCCGTGCCAGATGCTGAGAGCACTTTCGACATCGACGAGTTCAACGACCTTTATGCCAGAACGAAGCCGACTCTTTACATCAAAATGGCAGATATCTTCTCCATACATAGTATGATTGCTGCTGATCTGCCCCACATATGTCCCAACCGAGATGACATGCTTCGAGAAATTGTCCAAGAACTCGGCAGTGCTAAGAATAACGAGACTGAGATGTTGGGCGTCACCTCGACGGAAATCCAGATGACCTTGCATCCAAAACTTCACGATATCGAGGACCCCGAAGCTGAAGTCAAGGCTCTATTCATGGAAACCAAGCGCTGCGTGTTGTATATTATTCGGGTACAATCAGGGCCGAATCTGATGGACATCCTAGTTCGTCCCATTTCGAGAGAAGACGATAGAAAGTGGCATGCGTTACTACAAGAAGAATTTGCGGAAGGTAGCAAGACCCGCGGAGCGTACTCGGATGCAAACACGCTAGTTGATATCAAGTCGATGTCTTACAAAGAGTTGAAGCGGACGGCTCTGGAGAATATCATGAGACTCGAGCAATTGGGCCGAATATCTCGGCACAATTTCTATCAGGATATTCTAAATGCTATTGCGTTGGATATTCGGACCAAAAGCCGACGAAGAGTGCAGAGACAACGAGAGCTTGAGGGTGTACGCTTAACTCTGGCGAATTTAAATGAGAAGGCGGAATGGCTCGAGTCGCAGCGAAAGAGTTACGACAACTACATCGAGCAAGCTATGATGACTTTGCAGAAGAAAGGGTAAGCATGCATTTTCTGTGGAATCAATATCATACTAACGACTACATTAGCAAAAAGAGATTCCTGATGCCCTTTTCGAAGCAATACAACCATGAACGAGAGCTCGAGAGATCAGGTCGAAAACCAAAGTTCGGATCATTCAAATACTCGGCACGTACACTGTCGGACAAAGGGGTACTCGTTTCGTGGAAAGGCTACACCGATCGCGAATGGGATAAGATCAACCTTACCATATCTTGCGACGAAGTCGGTGTATTCTTCATCGAAGGAAGCAAAGGAAGCATTCAAATCCCTGGTGCTAGTGCCCAAGTTCCAATGGACTCGCTGCTGGCAGCTCAGTTTGCGAATCACCAATACATGGATCTGTTTGAGGGGTGCATGCGACTAAATGTTAATTTGTTCTTGCACTTGTTATACAAGAAGTTTTATCGCACGGATGGATGAAAAAGACGAGCGATGAGAGATGATAGATGAGATGAGGTGTTTGGGTCCTTCGTTGGACATGATTTTCTGCATCACGGCATGGGAATGGCGTTGTGAGTGGATAAGAGGGCGAACAGGGGGTATTAGGGGCAATAGTGTTTGTAGTACAGTACATACTCTTCGATTCAAGAAGGGGGCCCAATTAGTGAGGAGGTCGATGTTAGTAGAAATATCATGATGAATCAAACACTTCACTCGCGGTCCCGCCTTGATTTAGTATTCGCTTTTTGGTAGGCCTTCCTCGTTCCTTCCTCGGGAATCAAATACTGATCATGTTTCAGTCGCCGACCAGCAAACAGAAAGCACGAGGAGACGTCCATTCATCCCTTCTCCGTTCGCTCTTCACAATTGAGGCACTTTCTTCCCCCACGCAGTTCAATTGCATCTCCAAGCATCCGATCAATACATCATCCAGACATCGCCGCGAATAGATTTCTCACATTAGAAACGACTCAACATCGGGAAATGATACTCTACTCACGACATCTCCAACTTCTCTAATTTGCCCAATCTTCCATCGCCACAGCAAATCTCATCCACGCAACCGGTCTCAACATCCCTCCACCAGAGATCATAATGCGACCGACACTCGAACTCCGAAACCCTAGCTTCCCCGAAACAATAGCAACAATGCCTGTGTCTGCACCGCAAATCCTTCAACAGAACTCTGCCTGTGTGGTCGTGGGAGAAGCGATCGACATCTGCAACACTCTCAGTCCAGGTTTCAACACCTTACAGCCAACAGCACAAGCACACTGTCTTTGCTATTCCAGCGCATTGTGGATGCCGGAAATCTTCGACAATGCAGTGAAGACATGCGCGGATTACGCGTCGACGGCTGTTTCTGGGGCATACCAGCCACTTTCGAACCTTGAGGGCTTCTGTCAAAGTATCGGGGATGTCGAGACATCTTCACCAGCAGTCACTTTGACGACGATATATCAGACAATCTCAACAAGCATGAGCATGAGTTTAAGCGCTTTCTCAGGCTAGCCCTGCAACTCCGTCAACTCGATGCTAAACGCCTGCTTGTCATCGTACGACGGTTTCTGGGGCTTGGCGCCCAAAGACCGTGCAAAATGTCTTTGTTATGTTAGTACGAGCTCCTGGTGTCCGACGGCGTTCGATAATGCCGTAGCAATATGTGCTGGCTATGCTCAAACCGCCAAACCCAGCGTGTATTCTACTATGTCAGCTCTGGGAGGCTTTTGCGCGGGTATGGGGGATGTCTTGGCTACTACTCCTGTATCATATTCTGTTGCGACGACGTTAAGTCCGATGACTTCGCCATCGCCAGCATCATGGCCGAAGTCAACGAAGAGTTCGAGTATTGGTGAAGGAACCAGTACAATGGAGGTAGCAACGACGATCACAATTAGTGGATTACGGAACACTGGGACGGCGACAAGCGGTGGAATACAGGTGGAAAGGATGAGTAAGGGGCAAGTGGTGGGTTTCAGCCTTCTTTGTTCCTTGCTGGTGCTTTTTTTATGAGTTTGGCTCTGCTGAGGTGAGATTGATTTCATGCTATTCTGTGTATCGAGAGCAAGCATGACTCGTTGAGCCCACTCCTCAATTCCCAGTTTCCTCAAGGCATTCTAAAATATCGTAGTGCTGACTCGTTGGATAGCAGAGCCATATTTCAAGGTATAAGAAAGAGATTAAGGAGCAAATGACCCTTACGAATGCTCAATTGGTATTCAATGACCTCATGGAGCACTTTACATTTGTACGGCAGAAAGATATCTTGGAATAAGAATTCTTCAGCACAAGCCCCATTTCAAGTGAGGCTTAGGCTGATGCATATGCGTTTGAAGTTTCCGCCAAGACTACACAAGGTAAAATTACGTTGATTCAGATCATAGCCTCTTTATTTTCCGACTTCTCTATCCTAGTGCTGTGAGTGTTCAAATACTTTTCGAGGCTCTATTTTTGAGACAAAGACAAGTGAACGCTGCTGGAAGCAGCATTAGAGTATGCAACAAAGGGAGCTCGGACTTGTTCAAAGTACGTTGGCAATTATTATTCTTCAGTTCATAGTCATTTCACAGCCATCAAATTCAAACATGGAGAATTTTTCGGAGTATGCAAAACATTATGATGTCCGTCAAGATGCCGAAGGAAACCTTGCCTTTGGAGCAGGCAAAAGTGGCCTTACACCACTCAGGCCCTCGAATCCCGCCGTCTCCCTCTCTCCACCACGTATGGATCTACAAGAAAGGCTAATCGACTTCCAAAAGAAACTCAATTTTGGTTTTACGACACGCCAGTTATTTGACCTGGATGCTATCACCAGCTGGGAAGTGAAATCACTTTCGATCAATACCCCGATACACCCGATGTTTGCGAAAAACAGATGGCTAAAAGAGAACAGGCCTGATTCGATCTCTAAAGATCTCTATAGATTGCCTGAGCATCTCATCGTGGATGAGCAGGCTACAGTCTGGACAGCACATGACCCTCGAGTATGGGCGGTCCTGGAACCGTCTTTGAGACTGGCTTCTCTCGTCATAGAGAATTTGCCCAATCATCCCTGGGTAAATGCTCTGCCACTATCTCACGAAATGAAATGTTGACAAATGTTGCAGTTCGATGCTTTAATGATGGCACCCCGAGAAGGCATTCCTCTTGACAGACTTCCTGATAACTCAATGAAGGACTACAAGATATTCCGTCCCAGAGCCCCAGAAAAAGTCGGTAACGGAGAAGCAAAAGCAAGAATGGAGAAATTGATGCAAGATGTGTTCGAACCCAGACTAAGATTGTACCTCTCGAGTGCAACCGAATGTCCGATAACGCATGTATCTTATGGAGGCCAATTTGCCGTAATGGGCCATTTTGACAAAGCACCGCAGAGTGTTATAGCGAACGACGTTAACTTGTACCTCTCTATGGCTTATCAGATGCTGATACCTATGATGGAAGGCCAGCTGAGTAGTTCTGAGCTGCTGGTAGAACAAGTTCTCCTTGCAAAGACTTTTTTGCACGGATTCATGGTATTTCGACCTGCGAACCGCAAATTTTGGAAAGAAAAATGTCAACTTTGAATCGCAGCATGCGATCTCGTTTGCGAGGGAGAACTTCGTGGGGAACAGGTTTCTCTATACTATTGCAGTCGCAGTTGCTAGAGACGTAGAGCCATTTTTTGACTTAGAACAAGAAATCGAGTAAGTGAAGCCCAAACGGACTGGAAAGGTATAAATCTTGACAATAATAGACTCGGATTCTCTGGCGAGCAGGCTTTATGGGGAGGCAAGCTCCTCAAATTGCCTGACGAGCCGCCTTCCGACCCACTCAATCCCCGATATCCTTATGGGTTTAGGAATCTTGCAGATCGAGGCCCTGGATACGCTCTTATTACACAAAATTTTCCCAACAAGGGTTCAAGGTCTAGCCGTAGCGCGAGAAAACCACTGAGAACTCCAAGGCTACCATTCCGTATCAACATTCCAGTTCCTATTACGTTCGTCGAGAACCTCTGCTCACAAACATATTGGAACCTCAACGTCAAGAAATTCGGAATCGCCGCCGCTCTGAAAACCCCTGAGTTTATCGATGCTTCGATTTCCTTAAGAAAGTTGGGTGGCGAACTTCAGTCGCATACACTCACGGAACTTGG